>VYZV01027869.1:17366-126064 GCA_013401275.1 Pandion haliaetus | reverse complement strand
TTCCACCCAGTGGGTGAGTTGGTCTACTATTACCAAAAGATATCGATATATTCCTGCCTTAGGTAACTCTGTAAAATCTACTTGGATCCTCTCAAAAGGTCTGCAGGCCAATTTCCTCCCTCCAAGGGATTTTGCTCTAAAGTTAGACCTGTTCACTTTTTGACAAGTTAAACACCCTTGGACCTCTTGTTTTGTCAGATCATATATGCCTATGCACCCATAGTATTTTAAAAATTGATCAGCTAGGGCTTGGGTTCCCCAATGGGTGGTCTGATGTAGTCTAGAAATTATATGTTTAGCATAAGCTTTTGGTAACATTTCTCTTCCATCTGGGAGGATCCATTTATCATCCTTCTGGACAATCCCTAAGGCCTGAAATTTCTGTATTTCCTCTTTAGTAAAGACCTTTTCCTTCTGCTCAGTTAAGGTTTTAATGGGCATTGCTTCTATCTCTTGGGCGGTTGAGGCTGCCTTCTTTGCTTCATAGTCGGCCTGGTTATTCCCTCTGGTATAAAAATCCTGTCCTTTTTGGTGCCCTCTTACATGCACTACTGCTACCCGTTCTGGTTCTTGGATTGCAGTAAGAATTTGCCTTATTAATTCTTCGTGGATCAAACCCTTACCCTGGGTATTGATAAATCCTTGCTCTTCCCAAATTTTCTCAAAAGTATGTACTACCCCAAAGGAGTATTTTGAATCCATAAATATGGTTCCTACTTTTCCTTTTAGCCTTTGCAAAGCCTTTAATAATGCATATAATTCACAGGCTTGCGCTGACCAGCTAGGGCTAAGGGGGCCTGACTCTAGTACTGTTTCTTTTTTCCCATCTATTATTGCATATCCTGATTTCCTTTTTCCCTCCTCCATCCGTGAGGAGCCATCAACAAACCATTTTTCTCCTTCAATTAATTCCTCTTCTTCTAAATCCTCCAGATCTTGGTTTGATACTCTATCAAGCTGATACAATCATGTATGAGTAAATCATCTACGTGCCCATACAAAACCTGGGCTGGGTTTTGTGCTGAGGTAGTTTTTAGTTGTAAATTGGGAGAATGAAGTAAGATTGCTTCATATTTTAGCAGTCTACTATCAGTCAGCCACTTTTCTGCCTTTTGATGCAAAATTCCCCTAACGTTATGGGGAGCATATACTTCTAATTTTCCCCCGAATGTTACCTTGGTTGCTTCTTCTACCATCAAAGCCACAGCTACTATAGCCTGCAAACACGTAGGCCACCCTCTACTCACAGGGTCTAAAAGTTTAGAAAAGTACCCTATCAATTTCTTCTGCCCTGCCCAATCCTGTGCTAGTACTCCGTATGCCGTGTGATTATCTGTTTCTACAAATAAATAGCACTGTCTCTTCAAATTCGGTAAGCTCAAAACCGGGGCTGTTATCAAATCCTCTTTTACTTTATTCAACTGCTCTTCATCTTTACTTGTCCACCGAATTTTATCACTGGTTAATTTTTCATACAAAAATTTTACTTTACTACTATAGTTTTCAATCCATTGTCTACAATAGCCCAAAAGTCCTAACAGCTGCGGAACCTGTCTCTTAGTTTTTGGAGGTGGTAAACTTAAAATTCCTTCCACCCAATCAGGATCGAGTTTCTTGGTTCCCTGGCTTAGCCAGTGGCCTAAGTATTTCACTTCTGACTCAGCAAACTGAAGTTTTGATTTAGAAACCTTAAGCCCGACGTCCCCCAAAAAGTTCAGTAACTGTATTGTGCTTCCCCTAACTTCTTTTTCATTAGTTCCTGCCACTAATAAATCATCCACATATTGTAAAAGTTTAACCCCCGGGAGTGGGGTAAATTGCTCTAATATGGCTTCTAAGGCTTGCCCGAACAGGTTAGGCGACTCCGTAAACCCCGGGGGCAACACTGTCTATCTTAACTGCTGTTTCCTACCCGTATCAGGGTCCTCCCATTCAAAGGCAAAATAGTCTCTACTGCTTTCATCGAGGGGGCAGGCCCAAGAGGCATCTCTCAAATCTACCACACTGTACCAAGTACAATCTGAGGAAATTTGATTCAATAACGTGAGAGGATTAGCGACTACTGGGAACCGGGTGACCATACGGCTATTTACAGCTCGTAGATCCTGAACTAACCAGAATGACCCGTCAGGTTTTTTGACAGGTAATATGGGGGTATTATGGGGTGACATACAGGGTTCTAAGGTTCCTTTATGTATTAAACTTTGTATTATGGGTTTTAAACCTTTTCGTCCTTCTATGGACAACGAGTACTGCCTTACTTGTATTGGTCTCTCTGGGTTCTGGATGGTTACCTTTATTGGCAGAATATCTAATTTTCCTATATTGTCTTGATTATACCATACATCAGGGTCGATTTCTGATTCATCAGTGGGATTTAAAGGGTACAACTTCACCATGAGATTATCATTCTCCACCGATAAATTAATCCCTAAACTAACAATTAAATCCCTTCCCAAAAGATTATATTCCGCTTCAGGCACCATCAGAAATTTACCCACGCAAAATTTTTGAGGAGCCTCTATTTCAATAGCCTGAGTTTCATATACTTTAAACGGTTCTCCCTTTGCACCTATAATATTTATGGTGGTTTTAGTAAGGGTGCAACCGGAAGGTAGTTTTTGAACAGTGGATCTCTCGGCTCCTGTATCTACTAAAAATTCTACCTCCTCCTTTTGGGGACCTAATTTCAATTTTACTCGGGGCTCCGTAGATGTTTTAGTCCCCAATAAGTAGAGCCCCTGACCCCCCTATTCATTTTTAAACATCTGCTCATCCTGTTGTTTCTTTCTACAATTCCGCTTCAAGTGCCCTCTCTTCTCACAATAATAACATTCAATTCCTACTTCTTTATTTTCTGGTCTAATTGGCCTTCCTTCGTTGCTGGGTCCTTTGTTGTCTGTCTTCATGGACCCTGGTTTGCTAACTCTCTGTCCTTCTCAGACAGCTGCAACTAAAATTTTGGCCTGCTTCTTCTGACTTTCCTCGTCTCTGCGTACATACACCTTCTGAGCCTTCCTCAACAGCTCGTCCAACCCTCTGTCCTGCCAATCTTCTAGTTTCTCTAATTTCTTTCTTATGCCCACCCACGATTTAGCCACAAATTGTGTTTTCAACAGGGCTTGACCCACGGCTGTATCAGGGTCAATCCCGGAGTATAACTGTAAACTTTTCCTTAATCTCTCCAACCAGTCAGTCGGAGTTTCATCCTTTTTCTGATATTCATTAAAGGCCTTATTTATATTTTGGCCTCTGGGAACCGCTTCTCGAATTCCCTGAATTATTATATCCCTTAAATCACTCATATTCTGTCTATCTCCTGCAACTTGATGATCCCAATTTGGTCTCTGTAGAGGCCATTTCACATCTCCCTGGGACCCATGCTGATGTCTTTGGTCCCAGTGTCTCATCCCTGATCTCCTAATCATATCCCTTTCCTCAGATGTGAAGAGTATCCTTAAGATAGCCTGAATTTCATCCCAGGTGTAAACACTAGGGCCCAGAAATTGATCTAGTCTTTCGGAGACCCCTAAAGGGTCCTCGAGTAAACTTCCCATTTCCTTCTTAAATTCTCGGACGTCTCCAGAATTTATGGGTACCGATACAAATCCCACTCCACCCTGATTTCCCCCCACGGCAACTTCTCTTAGGGGCAACAAATGTGTCGCTTCCTGGTCTCTCCGAGTCCTACTCCGAGTTTTCATCCCCTCTGTTTCTGCCGGGGCAGAAGGGGTCGGGTGAGTGGGTAATTGAGGATATATTCGGGGTGGGGATGGAGGAGGTGATGGATTCGGGGATGGCTGGGGATTTGGAGTCAGGACATATGGGGGTGGGGAGGGTTGGTTAGTTGGGTCCCACCGTTCACGTGGGGGTCCCTTCATCTTTTTCTTTTCGGTTAAGGCAAAAAATGTGACTTCTAGCCAAGGATATTATCCAGAGGCTGGCATATTCACTTTCTTCTAAACTAAAAGGTTCTTTTTGGTTCACACATATATTCAGGGCTTGACATACCCAATCCTCAAATGACCCAAAAACTGGCCAAAACAATTTATCAGCCCTAATCTGTTCCCCCCCAATACTTCCATACAATAATGTATCATCTTTTCCTTATTTTTTCCCTTTACGGGATGGCCAATCATCCCAATATTTAATCATTAATCCCAAGGGACTATCTACCGGTATATCAGGCAAATGGCTCTCCTCGTTTTTGAGGGTACTTCTCCATGAGTCCCCTCCCGGGCCAGAAACGTTACTCTTTTTCTGCCCCATCGTCTTGAGGTGCCTTCTTTCTTTCAATACCTTTCGCTTCCCTCCTTCGGTGGCCAAATCCCTCGCGGGAGATCGGAACCGCACCTAGAAGAGGTCCGCACTCACTTCGCAGAGTTTTCTGCGTCTCACACACTCGCACACTCAAGGAATCCCGTCCCCAACCAGCGGTTTATACTTACGTATCTCTGCCGCCTGGATCTTCGTACACGATTTTACAGGGTGTTAGGAGAGCTCATCTTTCTTTCCTTGCTTGTTACGCTCAGGTAATTTGGGTTCGTGAAGGTCAGAGCGAGCGTGGAACGGGACCTGCCAACCCAGGACCATCCAAAGTTGGGGGCGCCCTCCCGAGTTGGGATCGCGCACCAGCCTGACTCTGATCACGTCGGGGTCACCAAATTGTTATTAATCGCCAGAGCCAATTCGATATAGAATTCATATATTTATTGAGAATAGCAAGCAAGCAGCGCTGGGCGGCCAGGGAGTCTGTGCTCCACCTACGGCTCGCAACTTCCTGTTATAGTTACATTCCTTTTATACAGTTCATGTACCCCTTTCTTGTAGGTCTCCGCCTTGTTCCGCTTCCTCTTTCTTCACTCGTGCAGGGTTGTTACTGGGCAGATTCGGTCGATCTTCTCAAGGGGGAATGTCTTGTGATGTAGAGAAGTGCAGTCGTGGCAGAGTTAACCCCCTTATCTGGTAAATTATAGCCGTTGCCCTTTTCCCGTAACCTTTACACAATATTTAAACAAGCCTTGCTTTTTACACAAAGCGTTTGCTCCATCACAATATGTCCCTTCCCCCTTCCCGATTGGTATGTAAGCCTTATTGTCTTCTTTTAACACGAATTACACAATGTCAGGGAACAATTTGGTTCCCTGTCAATTACAATAGTCACCCACACCGTTACAAACAGGAGAGGCAGTTTCTCCATTGTACATACGTTGTTCTTTGCAATCTTCCCACAGCCGAGCCTGAGCAAGCAGCTCTGCGCCACTGCAAGCAGAGCACACTGATGCCACTCGCCACAAGCGCTCCCGTGCAGCAAAGCAATTGCAGAGAAAACCCTGGCTGGGCTCTCACTGCATTCAGAGAGGGCGACTGCGTGAGAGGAATCCTAATGGGATGGCAGGCAGCTGCAGCAGCATTTGTCATCTCAGCAGCATTTGTCATCTCAGCAGTCCCTCCCAGGCAGCACAGGACTGTGCTGGCACTGAAAGCATCCAGGGCACTGCAGAAAGGGGCACAGGCACTGCAGAAAGGGGCACAGACAGCGCTCTCAGGACATGAATGGTGCAGAGAGCCAACGTCTTTTTTTTCATTGCGATACTCAGTGCATGAACAGTGTCATGGGCTCCTTAAAACGAGCAGGGAAGACACTGGGTTCCCAGTTTTTGCTGCAAGAGGATGGTCCAGTGCTGCCCCGCCTTGACCTGGCAAACTTGGCCACCCAAGGCACACTCTGAAGCTGCACACTTGCACCAGTCAAGAACATAGCTGGGATTTAGAAGAGAGGTGGAAGCTCAAATAAAGCATTTCTTTCCCCCCTTCCCCAGCACTGACTTTGTTTTGGGGTTAGATATTCCTCAGTGGATGAGAGCAGCTGTCTAAAAAAAAAAGAACTAAAAAAGGCTTTGGAAGCAAATTTCCACCTGAATTAGTATCCCGGGAGGGATCGACATCACATAATTTTGAAATATCACAGCAAAATATTTCAAGCTTGAAGGAGAAAAAAGTCATTCTGGATTTTAGGGGAGTCTGACAAATTCCACCAGAAGCCCTACACACCCTGGTGTGTGCCAGCACTGCTCATAATACAAAATAATTTTGTCTGAATTCATATTTCCAGCCTCAAACAGACATTTTCCAGTGGGTACAGACCTGGGCAGAACAGCTGCATTTTCCTCTTGGAGGAACATTATTTATTTTCCCACCCAGTCAAACCTTTGTGGCTACACCATGCTGCCGACCTCTAAAGAATGGGCTGCATTTCATTAGCCAGGGGAAAGCATGCAGCTTGCAAAGGAAAATCAATACCTGTCATCTGTATTTATGTATGAGCTTTTATTAATGTGGACTTCAGAGTGTGGCTGATGTTGTCTGTATCTGTCCCTAATAACCACTGCTTTGTACGCTCCCCCCACTCTGGTCAATAGCCATTCCTGTTTCCGAAGAGATGCCCTTTAAAAAGCATCTGCACTGCTTACTTCACCCAAAGGAGTGGGATTTTTTCAGTAGTTCAATAATATTCCTATACAATATAAATGAATACAATATCCTTTGATGCCCTGGCCAGGTTGATGGTGTTTCTCTCTTTTCTCTATCATCTCTTTCCTGCAGTAAAGGGAAAAAATTAGTCAGGGCTCATCAAATGCTCTCAAAGACATTTTTTTTTTCTTGAGAAGCATTTGGGGATTGATTACTGTTTTATTCTTTAATAAAGTACCTATTTCTTTCTTGTTTTTCTTTCCCACTGGAAGATCAAACCCTCAAGCATTATTTTATTGGCAAAGCTTTCAGCTTTCACTTGCTGAAAACCTAAGATGTTTTGGCCTGGAACCAAAATCAAAATCTTTCCAAGGCACATTTTAAAACCTCGAAACTCTTCTTAGTTTTGTAGGTTTTCAGTTAAGATTTATTTTTAACAAGTCCTAGAACAGATGTAGTCTGGGAGGGGGTTGTGCATTCATCACCTCTGTCTACAGGTTGTGTCTTCCACTGCGCTCATGGCTATGGCAGGATGAGAGCTGAGGATGCCCTAGCATGTCCCTCCCCATCCCAGTCCCTCCTGCACAGTCACTTCTGGGTTAATTTGGAGCTCTGAGTGGGTTTCACCTTCCCTAAGCCCAAGCAGGGATCCCAGGATGGGACTTACTGGCAAGGCATCCATTTTGGGTAGCAGCAATGCACAAGCAGAGGCAGCTTTCTATCTTGGCATCTCTCCATAGCAGCAGTGAAAAATAATCCAAAAAAAATTAAATGGGAATAGAGAAATCCAGAGACTCAAGTGCCTTCTGCCTGCAGCTGAGCCAGACTTGCCTTTCCCCCACGGCTCCTGAGGATGCTTTGGAGTCCTGGACGCTCCCTGCCACCTCTGGATCCTCTTTCTCTCTTTCTTCACCTCATTCACTGCCCAAGAGTCGATTTAACCTGCAGAGTCAGTGGTTTCCCTTTTAAGATTTATTTTATTTAAGCACCCTTGTCCCTTGATCCTCCCCATCCCTCCAATCCTCTTTCTGCAAAAAGAAAGCACTAACTGGAAATCTCATGTGTGGCACTGTTGACACCGGTCTTGGCATGCACGGCATGGCACAGAGAAATGGGCCATGGAAGCTCTGGGAAGCTTCATTGCCTTCAAATTGAAAACTAATGACTGAACACCAATGTCTCATCGGTGCTGGAGAGATTTTCTCCTCATTTACTCAAAAACAAAAAGGAGAGGCAAGGTGAGCTTCACTCCTCGCACACGTTCTTGATGAAATCAGAGTGCAAGGGGCTGCTTTTCGCTGTGTTGTTCTCCATTAAAGGATTTTCTCCAGCAAATAGTGAATGCTGGAAAGGTGGTGTGGGTGTGACCCCTTTCCTTTTTTTTCTGTTAAATTGCTTTCACCTCCCATTGCAATTCTTACAAAATTGGGGTTTTTTTTAATTTACATGGAAAACTCCCTTCTGCTCCTTTCACCTGAAAGGAAATTACTGGTAATGCCTCTTATCCATGGAGGAAAAGCTGGAGGCAGACCCAAGGCACCCCATGGTCTTCTCTGGGCTATTTGTATGCCACGCATCTGCACCTCTTGTTGCAAAGAGGATTTCCCAAGCTGGTGGCAGCAGCTGGGCTCTGCAGCAGCTCCTGCTGCCTGGTGGGAAGGGTTCTGCAGCTCCTGGCTGGTCCTTGAGTGTCATCTGAAGTCAAAGCTCCCCTCAATACAGCAGCAGCCAGGATAACATAGGGATGATGTGTACTAGTACAGGCACTTGTACTGCTTGAGGATCCAGGACAGGAATAAATAGGAGAAAATACCTTCCTGAGGCAAGCTGCGCAACCTGGGTCGAAGTGCCCGTGCTGCCAGGCTCTCCTGGCCATGACAGCTCCAGGGAGATGGATACACAGAAAACAATAGCACCATGACCCTTTTATCCCCAGGGCTGCCTCTGAGAGCCACGAAATTGGTGGCTGGCTCAAAATGAAAAATGAGAGGCCGGACAGGCTGCTGACCCATGGCAGCTAAACACAAACAGCTGGGCTCCTGCCAAAGGAGACGGAGACCTGCTCATTTTTAAAGCACTGGATAGATCAACACATCTCACTGTTCAGGCAGCTCAGTTCCTCTCTCCATGTTTGGGGGAAAGAAGAGCAGAGGTAAAGCAGACTCCTGGCCCTGGAGGCTTTCCCCACACTGTAACTTCATCATGCGGACAGGATGAGCATTAATTGGTTGGAGGTGAACGCCTGGCATATTTATTGCTGTCTGAGCCAGATGTACTCTGCACGGAGCATCTTTCCTCCCAGTGCAGTGCTCAGAAATGCCTGGCTGATTAACAGAGTAAACAGCCAAGCGAGGAGATAGAGGCCTGGAGATGGGATCTAAACTTAGAAGGGGCAGCAGCAAAGCCGAGAGGCAGTTACAGATGACAGAAGCTGCATAGGAAAAGGAGCCGAAAAGGAACCAAAAAGGAGACTTCTGGAGAGCTGGTGGTGGCATCAGATGGAAATTCCCCCTACGATTGCAACCAGCCATGATATTATCCAGCTCCTGCTGCCTCGCCGGGTAACCCACTAACTCTGTGTGGAATGAACAGGTTCTCTAGTTTCATTAACATGCAAAGACAATCTCCACGAACTCACTCCTGCTCTGCAGCAAGCTCCTGGGGGAGCCATGCTTGCACACCTGCGAAATTAAAGGCATCACATTAATTCAGCATCCCAAGTGCCGGGGAGGGCATGTGGATGCTTGCGCCCACATCCAGTCTAGTGAAGCATGAAAGCCGCCGCATCTCACAGCAGCATCAGTTCAGGCTATTTGGTTTGCCCGTGCCGGTGGCCCTCTGAGGATGATGCCTCCAAGGAAGCCCAGCATGGTCCCAAGTGGGACGGGGTGGGGAGTGCAGCTGGAGCCTTGTCATCCCAGCCATGTGTTACAGCTGTCACCAGCAAAGGTGTCAAGGTTATTTCAGAGCATCTCCACCCGCAAGAAAAGCAGGGCTTTGGCAGGTGGATTTCTTGGCACTTCCAGGCTGAAGCTGCTGCAACAAACGTCCAAGCTGCACGAAGAGCCCTGCAATGCTTCCTCCCAGCTCAGACCCACCACGGGTGCTGTGTTCAAACCTCTCAGCATGAGCTTGCACCTCTCTGCCAAATCAGGTGGCTGCTGAACACTGCTGTGTCAAACATGCAGGCACATGCAGAGCCATCCTTAACCCCCGCCCCCCCCCGCATTCCCAGGATGTTGGGAAAGCTCTGGGATGCAGGGCTGTGAGCAGGGAGAGGGAGAGAGAAATCACCTTGTTGCTCTGCCAGTAAGGGGTTCGGCAGGGGAATCCGTGACAACTTTGCTGACAGCTGAGAAAAATTGCTGCTGCAGTTAGTCCTCCCATTGTTTGCACAGGGACAACATAGTGTTTATTGTCAGGCTGGTTTTTGTTGGTTTCTCCCCTTCCTTCAGGCAGGAGAATGCCAGCGATGCAAAGATGCTGCAGGGTCTTTAACAGCAGGTTAAATATAAAAAATTGCAGGGATCTTCAAATTAAGCCATGGCATCACTCAAAACCTGTGAAAATCCATTTGGGATTGTATGTTATATGGGTGGAGAGTTTCTTGACCTGCACAGAGACATGGGTGAGTGTGACAGAGCATTAAAACATGTCTTAGATGGGTGATAAATAGGAGCTGGAGCAGAAAGCCAGACTCAGCACACATAGCATGATCCTAAGGACATTTTGCTGCTACCTTTAGCTTCCTGTAGTAATTACTGAATTTATTAACTTATTACCCCTGCTTATTTTCAATTCCCTATTCTCCATTTCTTACAGATTAAGTTTATCTTTAGAAAATCCTAAACTGGACCATTCAGGCAGATGTTAATGCAGAAAGGAGAAGGAGCAGGAACACTGGCCATCACGGTGTGGTCAGAGGAACACTCTTCCCAAGGATTCTCCCCCTTTCCTGCCTGGGATGCAAATGATTTAGACCCAAGCATGAACTTTTTTCTGACTTACACTCTTCCATAGGAATTTTTTGCCCATTGGTTCTTTGTTCACAGTTATAAATCTAGAAGAAACTTCATCTGCTGCAACCTCCAAAAACATGTTGAATGCAGTGCCTTTTTCAGCAGGTGATCAGCAGCAGTGGGATGCAGAGATTTGATTTACCTTTACCTACCTCTCTGTTATGAGTGTGCTTCACTGGGTATACTTTATGTGCTAATTACAATAACTGCTCCTACCTAATTTTTGCCCTATTATCTATTTTTCACTGGGACTATAAGGAGCCCACCAGCTACTAACAAATTGGATTAAATTGGAATTGATTCCACAAGTGTCATCAGAAATTCAAGAAACTCCCAAAGGTCTATCCAGGAATCCCACAGCAGTAAATACCCAATAGTTCATATTATGTGGGTACACATCCATGCTGATGATCTGTAAGACCTGTGATGCTTCTTAGGTTAAGGTGTCCAGTGCTGTCCCACTTTAATCACCATTTTTCTGTGGCTAGAGGAAGCTGCTGCTTGAAAACAGTGCTCCAATTGTGCTACCAAGTGGGGTTGCTCCTCTTGTGTGCCCAAACTTGGGACAGGTGTAATTTCATTTTAAAAATGCATTTAAAATCCATATGGAAGCTGTGATGGGAAGGAGACAGGGATGCCTTTGCCACCAGGACAGTGCTTGGGGTGTTGAACCCTTGTGTGATGGCACAGAGCCATCCCCTGGTCCATGGGATGAGGCATCGGAGACCAGCACCTGAACGGATGTGGGCTCAGCTTGCAGGAGCTGTTTTTGAACAATTGCTCCAAAATACCTTCCTACAGACAAGCCACACTGAAAGAGTCACATGTGCAGGTGTTTCACTCCAAACAGCTGCCTTGGTTTATTTCCCAACATTCTGGGAATTTCAGTGGGAACTGATTTCAAAGCTGTGGGATTTGCCTCTGAGAAGGGCTCCAGTCCCCAGCACTCATCTCCAAAATCAACTGAATGCTTCTGAAAACCTCCTGCCTTTCCCTGTTCAGTAAGAATTTGCTGGTTTGAGGTTGGATCACCTGCCAACCCTGGCAGTCACCTTCATATTTGTCCCCCTGGGGCTTTCCAGTCCCCTGTTCCTCTGCACGGGGAAGTTAGTCCACCCAGCTTAAGGCTTAATCTGTGGGCTCGACTCTCCTTTACCCAAAACAACATGAGCAGCGGGAAGCAGCATTGAAGGGAGAGCTGCCTTTGCTCAAAAGCCTCTCAAAACTGCCAGCCAGGTCCAAAAACCAGAGTCAGCCCTGGTTGGGCTCAGCCAGATGGTGCTCCCGCTCCATGCCGGCTGCCTGCCAGCAATCACAGTCAGAGGGAATTTGCTGCGGGTCTGAATTAAGTATTTTGTTAACACAGCTAATCCTGGCTAAATCCCTGCCTAGCCCAGCTCCTACTTGATTTTATTGCCTTATGGGCTAATTGACAGAAGCCTGTTGCTGTCTGCTTTAGCAAACGGATCCTGCTCAGCTGCTGCCAAGGGATGGCCACAGAGAGGGGCCAGGAGGGACTGGGGTTTGGCTCATTGCCTCTGATGGAAAACCAGAGTTTTCCCAAATAAGAACACTGGTACCCCTGGGGCCAAAGCCAAGGCTTGCATAGAGGTTAAGCCCAGTATTACCTAATAGTAGCTGTGTCACAGCTTATGCAGTCTGTCAATGTTGGGGAGGTCAGGAAGGTACTTGGTGTCACCAAGAGCTTGTGGCAAGGAGATTTAGTCTGCAGGAGTATAAGGGGACCAGATAACCATGTGGAAGGGAAATTCAGAGAGTTATTACCTAGAGAAACCACCCCTGTCTTACAAACTCCCTAAGCCACAAATAGCTGGAAACTAGGAACACGCCTTTGTGTACTTCTGCTCCTTCCCTAGTATTTGCTTTTGGCCACTGTGTGCTGCTACATGGTGAGAAGGACTTCTACTGCAACCCATCAGACTCTTTTACACTGGGCAGGAGGACAACTGTGATGTGGGGACCTGAGCTCCCATCTCAGCCATCCACTCAATCCCAGGGCCAAGCTCGAGCTGCCCGTGTGGCTGTGGGAGTCACTGTAGCCTGTGTTTGCTGGAGGAAGGCTATGCAGATACATCTCTGACAGCAATGTAGAGACTCGCAGCTGACAGCAGCATCTCCCTCCTGGTGTTAATAGGCCTTCAGGCATCAGGGTAATAACTCAGACAGACAGGATCAATCTTTCTTCTCTTGCTGGAAATGGTGAGGAGCAGGAACAGAGAGATCCTGAGCCTGCATTTGACATCAAGTGAATATGCGCGGAAATAGTTTGGTGGCGGTAACAAAGCAGCGGGGAGGAGGAGAGCAGGGAAGTGAATCGTGAATCACAAGCCAGGCACGAGAGGGGGTTGTCAGCTGTGTGGCTGAAAGCAGCAGCCTGAAACCCGCTCCCTGCTCAGCCCTGGAGCCATGCATGGGGCTGGGCTATTGGTGACCCAGGGAGTCCGTGCATCCTGCCCAGCACTGCTCTGCCAGCCTAAACCCGAGTACTGCCCAAGCAGGGTGAGATGCCTGGAGGTAGACACCCTGCTAATGGGCAGTAATGAGCACCTCCTCTTGGCTGCCTAATGTGTTGTGCCTGAGCTAAGAGGAAACCACACTGGGCACTCCAAGGGAGTGAGCAGACACTGTGGATGAAGTGAGTAAATCCACCTGATTTAATCCTGAAACTCTCTGGGCAGGCTCTGAACAAGGACATCTTCGCAGCACCATCCTCATCCTCAAGCTCTGCAGGGCCACACTGCACGGGTGATTTCAGGAGCTGCCCCAGGGTGACACCAGGAACTGAGGCAGAAAAACAACGGGTTGACCAAACCAGCCAGCACAGACAAGTTTCCCTCCAGCCTCTCCTGCTCTGGCCCTATTGATCTCTGGCTATGTATAACCCTCTGTGCTCTCCCTGCCTTCTCTCACATTAGTTTCTCACCACAGCTTCTCCCTCCAGCTCTGCCAGCACTTTGCATATGGGCTGCAGCATCACTGTGTCCATGCGCTTTCTGCTCCCTGCCTGCTCCCATGTGCAGCTGCAGAGGAACTGCAGGATCAGGAGCTGGTGGGGAACTTCACAAAAGCGTGCACTGGTGACAACTCCCTAATAAACCAAGTGCTTTAACAGGGATTTGTAATAGGAGTTTCTGTTGGTGGGAAGCAATTCTGGGTCCTTCCATCAGGCTGCTCCCCAGCAAAACTGGCACCCACAACCCTGAACTGACTCCTCTACAGTTCACCTGCAGCCCTGCTGCTGGGACTCTACTCAAAATTAATGTTTTCCTTCTGATTTAGCAAGAGGAAAAGCTGCAAAGGTTCACCAAAATCTTGCAGTTGCAAAATCTTCAATCTCCATCTAACAGTCATTTAGATGTAAACACCCTCCTGTGGATCCAGAGTTGCTTACAATAGACAGACGATGGGGATTGGGCTTTTTATGGCACAAGGCTCTGTTTTATTTACCTGCCTTAGCAATAAAGTCTGGAGGTTGTTCAACAGCAACTTCTCATTAAAACTGCCGCACTCACCTTTAATTTTATTTTTTCTGTGTGTGTGCTTTCCTCCCTGCACTCCTGTAAAGCTACCAAGTTGCAATAAATCAGTGTTTCCCAGGTGATGTCAATGGTGCAAGGCTGATTCGCATCAGCTATGGATCTAGCCTGCCCCATGCATTTGGCTTCCTGGCATGAAACAGTAAGACCTGTAACTTCTGAAGGAAGCAGTTATTGAATGAGGGTAGAATTTGTTATGAAACAAGGGGATTTTGGTAATGCACATGAAGAATGACCTCTCTAACTTCCTCAGTGCAAGGACACTGCCAAGGTCACCAAATCAAACCCACATCAGGGACCTCTCCTCTTTACATTTGGTTGCAGAATTGTCTGCAGCCGTATGCAGCAAGGGAGTGTACATCTAACAGGAATATTTGAGTTTATCGCTTTCCATTAAGAAAAACCACACACACACAGAGTCAAAGTACCTCTTCAGTAACAAATCCGCTGATGCAATCAAGTCCTACTAAGTAATGTTGTGATCATAAACCATCTAGATTTCACTGCTCCTGCACCACCAGACAACAATTAGGATGAGTGGCCAAACACCCATCAGCACAAAGAGCACAAAAAAACACCACTTGCCACTTGATGCTCTCAAGCATCTGACACTAACGTACAGCACCTGCAAGCCAGCGTGTGTTAGAAATGCTGCAGTGGAAAGGAAAAGTTTGACATGACCCCGTGTGGCCATGGAGAGGGGTAAAGGGAGAGAGAGATGGAAAATTGCCCCCAACCACCAGCTCTGCTTCCCAAGGAGGGATGAGGAACACAAAAACCACCACGACTGGGGAATCTCCACATATGTATAGGCACAAGGATGGATCACTTATATGTGTGATGAGGTTTTATTGGCTCTCTGTGTCCTCCAGTCCTCGGTTTCTCTCCTTTGGTGTTTGTGGGTATATTTTAATCTCACTGATGGTTTGTTGAACCAATTCCAGCTGCTGTGGAGCAGGTCTGAGCATACAGCACCTGACACACAGGGCACACCCTGGTACCCCCAGATAGTCCCTGCTGGCCATCACCCTGTGCTATGCAAGACTAAATGCTCCAGTGGCTCTTTGCATACTGCCCAGGAGCTTATTTAAAAGGAGACTGAGCTCCAACTAACTCATTTTGTGCAGGTTAGAAGGCATTTGCAGGTGGCAATAACTTTCTGTCACTGTTGGCCTAGATGGGGTTCAATCTGGACTCCCACCCCATTCCTCATGCCCCAGCCTGGACTTGAAGACAGAAATTGCCACCAACAAAAAGGCCAAAGACCCCCTGTCCCCATTCGAGGTGGCTTAGAGCCTTGCAATGAGCAGACACTGGTCCCAGCCATCCATCCTTGTAATTCCCCATGTCCTCATCTTTCACCCACATCCAAAAGAGATTTTAAGGCATACCCTGCTCCTGTTACGATGTTACAAAATTGGCGTTCTGGTGGATTCGGTGCTTTATGCAACAGTGGAGTGTGAATGCACATTTCTCCTCCCCTCACCCCATTAATATCACCCAGGATGCAGTCAGGTTTTCAAGAATACAAGCAGGTTGCCTGAGGATAGCCTTTCCCTACCTCCCTAACTGAAGATGATTCAATTATTTACAGGAAGAGGTTACAAAAATGTACTGAAAATGACTTGAGATTAGGTGAGGCTTTCTTCAGTAACAGGGGCTCTCTTTCTCTGCCTGTATTGATTCTGCAGTGAAAAAAATAAACACAGTTTACAAAAAGTTTTCAGCTGTTTTTTTCTCAAGCTTCTGCAAACTTCTTCTCCAGGGAGGCAAGAGATGTAAGCCACAGCTTGAAAAGCAAATGGGGCTGATAGGTGTGAGTATGGGTCTTGGCAAAGCTGCATAACAATGCCCAACGGTCCCACACGGCAACTCTTTGAACCCTTTCTAGCAGCTGTTCAACCACAACCTCCCAGCGATGCACAGGGTGTTATATTGCCCTGACTACCCTTGGCAAGCAACAACTGCTTGGCTGGGCTAAACCAGGACAGTGACTTGGGCCAGCCCTTATGAAGGGGGTGCTGTTGCTCTGTAGCTCATCTCATCGACAACAGACACAAGAAGGAGGGTCTTAGAGGGTTGGGGTTTTTTTTTTTCTGTACTGCCTCCTGGCATTGGAGACTAGCTGGTTATCAGAACAGAAGCCCAGCAAAGAACCCAGGACTCCTGCTGCTCCACCACCAGTGACTGCAGCTTGGAGATGTGATTTTCAGTGCAAACTTTCAGCTGAAGGTTATTTAAACTTTTTTTTAGCAAACAAGTCCTCCAAGGAGGGGATTTTTTTTTCTGCCACTGTTCTCCAGGGAGAAAATATCCCTAGGGGAGTTTGCCTCCTCATCCCACTGGAAGCTGGCTCAGCTGCCAGTTTTGCCATCCTCTGGGTGTCTACAAGCTAAAAATACCCTGTGTACAACCAACCTGCCACCCATTAGCCCCTGGTGATGGGACTGACAGGTGCTCACGAGCTGCAGCAATTTAAATGAGAGCTCCACAAACAAAAATGAGTGAGATTTCAGATGTCTCACTGTGCTGCACTGCAAAACTCCTCCATGGTGGGCAGGGAAGGGCTTTCAGAACTAGGGAAGTTAATGCCAAGTGAACAAATGTCATGGGTGCACTGGTAGATGGCTGGTGGTGAGCTCTTCTCCAGTGCAGGACTTAGACTTATTTGTGCTGCTCGACCCTGAGGGCTGGCCCTGCTCTGTGCACAGGGACCCATGGATAATCATGGCAAGCACAGCTTTTTGCATATAACACTTCTTGTAGCAAAATGAGCGTGATTCAGGGAGATACCATGTCCCTGATCCTCAAAATTATCAGCACTGAAGGTAATTGCAGGGTCCCCAGATCCTGAGTATCCTTTTACCACAGGTCCATTGCCCTTCTGTGCTCCCCTGACCTATTTTAGGTGGCTATTGGGATGGAGGTAAAATCCTGGGTGACTGAGAGTGTTCCATTAACTGGATCTGCTCTGACAGCAGAAGTGTTTGGGGACACCAGGTTGTCTGTGGCTGCCAGCACAGGTCAGATGAATCCCGTCCCACCCAGAGTAGCAGCAGTCACCCATTGGGGTTTTCCTTTTCCAGGGGGAAAAAAAGGAGTCTTTTAAATCCATGCTGCTGGACAGAGGAGCTGACTGCAGCAGCCAGCAAAAGCAGTACTGCTCACTGTGTAATGATGGCCTGGCACCAGTTTCCATGTCACAGTCACTCCTGTTGTCACCCACTTAAAAGAGTAACTGACAACAAGAGATGCTCAAAGTTCACAAAATACTGTATTTTGCCTGGCTTTTACTTTATTAGCAGACAAGTGTCTTGCAAACTGCCCATAATATCTGCAAACCCCCAAGGGTCCATCTGCCCCAACTCTTGCCAGCTCTGCTTGGGCTGACAAACCTCCCTGACCCCAGTAAGGAGGCAGCCAAGGAATATCATCAAATCAAGGCTGTGGAATAAGCTACATATGAGACCCAGCACATCATGAATCTGTTGTCACGCAATTATACCTGTGAGAGCTCATCAGGTACGGGAGAGCAATGGGTCTGTAAGTGGTGTTGTGAACAGAAGTGCTTTGGTTCCAGGCATTGTGATTTAGACAATTTAGTTGTCACAGAAGATAAAGAGGTGACTTGCATACAGTGGATGAGCATCTTCAAAGGGGAAAATACCAGATTCTGAAAAGCTTTTTCATCCAGTAGAGAAAAGGCATAGCAAGACATCAAATGCCTGGAGGGTAGGCAGACACACTGACATTAGGAACCAGGCATGAGTTTGAAGAGGTTCCCATCAGGGGCTTTACCAGGCATAGCAGTGACCTGTAAAGAGACCTGC
This sequence comes from Pandion haliaetus, assembly GCA_013401275.1. NCBI lineage: Eukaryota > Metazoa > Chordata > Aves > Accipitriformes > Pandionidae > Pandion > Pandion haliaetus. The sequence goes on along the minus strand of VYZV01027869.1, from coordinate 108,184 downwards.
TGCCCTCCAGAGAGCCCCAGGGGCTTGGCTGGGGTCTTCAGGGGCCCAGACTGGGTCCCACTGTTCTCCAGGGACTTGTTAACTGGAGCAGTGTTGGACTCATCCCTTTTTGCTGTCATTGGATTGAAGCCAGCAGTGGTCCTGGCAGTGATGGTTTTATGCAATACACCACGGGCTTGTATCAGGGGACAAGCAGACATACCCTGCTCTGTGTTCATCACAAAGTCAATTAAAAGAACTGATGCTCCCTTGTTAGGTGTAACATGTAGGAGTACCTCTGTGGGTTGAACAGCTTTGGAGTTGGTCATCTGAAAACTCTTGCCAAAAATTATAAGATAACCTCTGCCAGAGAGAAGTTGCAACAGAAGCAGCCTCTGGCATCTGCTGTGAGCTTACCTGGTTCCAAACATCACAGCAGAGCATGCAAGAAAAGCCCCAAGGTCCAGCCTGCCACAGTCATCTGCTTGTCTAGTTCTCAGTCCACCCCTTGAGATGGACATCATAGTTGCTGAGATGAGTAGGGAGAAGCTGGAAACCAAAACGCTCTGGACTGGGCACCTTGGCTTGTTTTTCTTCTTTGCTTTGACTAACTGAACAACCCCATCTGGCTTTTCTGAACAGCAGTGTTACCTTGCACTTTATGCTTTCCTAGGGATCAGTAATAAACATCCCCTCAGTCAATAATGAAATAGCAAGGAAAATTAGCAGCACTTCTGCCACGAGCTCAGAGCCAGGAAATCCCAGAGAAATGCCATGGCACTCATATAGGGTTCAGACACCTGCTGGGACTGATCCCCACATCTCCCTTCTTCATCTTTATCTCTTTACCTGTAGTTATTCTTCCTCCTGTGATGCTGACTGATGTCCCTGTTGTAATACTGGAGTCACAGCAAAATCCTTCTCAAGTGGCCCAGCAGCAGCAGTTTGTGTCCCCAGTCCTCCCTGCCAGGATGGACGTGATTCATTTCAGATCAGTGGCTCCACAGGAAATCTATTATTTCCTATTCTTCCACTGAGTGATATTTCTCCCTCTAAATTGAAGCTTATCACAGAACCGGATGGCTCCGCCATGTATTTCTCACCTCAAGGAGATATTTGGCAAAGCTTTAAAATCATCCAAGTATTTGGTTTCAGCTGCTTTGAGGTAAAAAGCTAGTTTTATGGTTCAAGAGTTGTTTTGGCACTAATGGCTAATGATGGTAAAATAAAATAAATATTTAGATGCAAATGGTCCAAGGCAAAATGAGATTTCATGAATCACTGAACTGTTTGGCCTGATTTGATTTTCTTTTTCTTCCCAGTTTGAGAAAAGTTCTGCCCTCTCATCCCAATTTGGAGCATTACACACTTTGAACATCCAAACTGGTTGACTATTTTCCATCCAGCCTTGGAATTAGTCCATTGCTGTAATGCGCCACAGTTTCTACTACAGGTACAGTGTCTTACCCAACAGTTATGTAGAGGAGGAATGAGTGTTAGGTGGTTTAACTCCTTCATCCTGGGGGGCAATGAATGGACATCAGCAGTGCTGTTACAGGACTGTGAGAGTTTTAGTCTGTTACTGACACAGTGGAGGGAACTTAAAGCTTAAAATTGAGAGCAGGGAAAATCTCTAGGAGGGAGTCACGTCGAGCGGCAGAGGGGCAGATCCAGCTGGCTTTGTGATGACTCAGCTTCGGGGAGATAATTGCAATATCCAAATATCAAGGGATGTTGTTGCCAAGGAAGGAAAGGAAATATTTATGGTGGAAGAGAGTTCAAAGGCAGCATGGCTGAGCTGCTTGTGTGAAAACAGGGGTGGGATGATCCAGGCTGAGCAGTAAGGAAATTAGCTCGTGAAATTAGCCTCCTGAATGTGGAAGAGTTAGAAACTCCATCATTTGGGATGCTCAAAATTGCACTGCACGAGAACTCAGTGAGTTCCCTCCAGGGAGCAATCATGCACGAGCTGAGACAGATCTCTCCTGCCTCCCCACCTCTGCATTTCACTGCATTTTCTCATATAACTGCAGGTGTCAGTAAGGAAATTATTAGATCCATGTCCCCAGTGGTCCCATGATGCCTCCCCTCAATTGGAGCTACAAGTTCCTACACCCTCCTGCCAACAGGCTGTGAGATGGCCCTGCCAGACAGGTGGGATTTGTTTCTCCAGGGCTGTTTGACTTCTGCTAGCAGGGAAATTGGATGCACAGCCTCTGCAAGCCTCTGCATCCGTCACCAGGCTTGCAGCATGCTGGCTGCCCCACATCATGTCCCCGGGGCACAGTTATCACAACACTGGCACTGACTGCAACCAGCTCCAGCATCAACTGTTTGAGGACAAGTGAAGCAGTTTGATACCACCCCTGCCCTGGCACCACTGGCCTCTGCACCATGGTATCAGGGGAATGGATAAAAAAGTGCAGGAAAGGAAAGGGAGAGCCAGAGGTTACCAGAGGAGCTTGGCAAGATGCCTGTCAGGAGTCAGAAAATAAATCCAAAGGCTTTCCCTGAACAGCTCAAGGATTAAAACATCTGTCCTGGGGCAGGCGGCATGAAGGCTGGCAAAGGTTGGACACTGCCAGATGTGAAAAATCTTTGTAGAGGAAAAACCTCACCATCCAAAGAGAGAGAAAGAAGAGCTTCAGCTCTTGACTGCTGTGTCTGCAGTGAGCAGCAGAGAAGAAGATGCCCTTTGCTTTTGCTGCCAGCTTTCCTCCAGAAAAAGCAACAGAAGGAAGAAAGCTTCACTGCAACACTGCTGAGAGGGACAAAGGTCTGACTGCTCCCAGATCTACCCAGCAGCTTCCTCCTACAGAAAGCAGAGACTGTTCGCCATCTCTATGCTATAAAAGCCTGCTGCCACTTTGGTGTGACTTCTGCCCACCTCTAACTTGATGTCCCTGGGTTGTACCATGTTCTCTGCACCTCCCAGGTGCTCTCCTGCGGCTGGGATGGCTGTATCGCCTCCCTGCTGTAGCTGGACCCAGTGTTTTGGGTGGTAATGTGGGAGGACCTTGACACTTTCTGTTAAGAGAACTGATGGCATCAATGCCACAGCCATCTGCACCCATCTGGTCTCCTGGGGCCAAAGTCTTCCTCCTTCCACACTCCCTAGGGATTGCTACACAGTGTATTGGCATTGAGGCCAGTATTTGGTACATGACACTGGCAGAAGATAGGATCCTTATCCCCATCTTCTAGAGGATGGAACTGAGATACAGAAAAGTGACTTGGCTGGATTCATCCAGGTCATTTCAAGCTGAGCAGAGATGGAAAACCATGCTTTCCAGCTCTGAGCAAATAACCCAGTCCACAGATCCAACATCCCACCCTGTTTGCCAACCACTGTATTTTTGTTTGCTCTTGCTTTCAGAGAGAGGCTAAATTACCCCTAATTACAATTCAAATTAGAGGAACTATGGCTTCTTCAGCCATTAGCACAGGGGAAACCAGCTAGAAAGGAAAAGGTGCTATCAGCTATGTCAGGGATTCAGACTGATTTTTCTCCCCACGTTCCAGAATATTTTGACATCAGAGTGAGACCAAGTGAGGAGAAATTTTCATCCCAGAAGAGCAATTGTTTGCTTTTGAAAGGTACAAAGCTGGTGGAAAATAGACTTAAATCTGAAGTGACCATTTAGTCATAACTGTAACTTTCCCAGCAATTTGCTATAACATGGAATGACTCAGAAATACAAAACCAAAGGGAAAATCTCTTCCTTTGTTCAAGGGAAAAAGAGATGTATCCTTCTTTAAAACAGAACTGAAAGCTCTGCAATATTAGGCTGAATTTAGAGCAAAAACTGCAGAGAAAATAGTCCTGAGTACCTGGTCCCAATCCTATCACTGTCTCCCTCTAACTGGTAATACTTGGTCCTGTTATTCACAACAGAGGGGTGTAAAATGTGGTGTGTAAATCAGTAAAGAGCCAGATAAATCAACTCTGAAAATCACCTGCACACTGTAATTTTCCTGCATCAAGTGATGTTTCAAGCTGACACTTTTCCAGTTGGGTAGAAAGCGTTGTATCCCATGGCCAGGGGAGTGTGTTTGGCTTGTGGGTTCCTGTGCAAGGAAGGCAGGATTGTAAGTCTCAAGCCTAAATGGGGAATATGGACCCTATAAGCCCAAAAATGCATCTCCCAGTTGCTCTCCAGTTTGTGATTTCTCTCCTGCTCCATGTGCCTGACATGCCAGACCCCATGGCCATGGGCCAAAATTTAAGCAGAGCCTTCTAGTCATGCAAGCAGCACGTAAGAGGTTTCCTCCCAAATGCTCCTCTACTGTCTGTAACCCACTTACTGTGTTAAAGACTCATCATAGCAATAAGCAATGGGGATCACATTAAGAGCCGCCTATGAACACTGAATATACTGCTCATGTATCTCTGCAAGAGCTTCTTTAGCAGATGACATGAGCCTGAAAACTGATTTCACCAAACTAAATATGCCTCAATGAGAAAGCTCCACTCCTTCATACTTGGCAGAGTCATCTACAGCCATCATAAAAATAACTCGGTGAGGATTTAAAAGATTTTCTGTGAAGAGCAAGGAACAGCCTTAACTCTGCCCTGGGATACCCCAGGTGCCACCAGACCAGGACCGGCCGCTGCAGCTGTTCCCCCCCCAGCATCCAGGGCTCTGTGCCCTTTTCCAGCACCTAAAAATCACAACTTCCCCTCCCACCCCCCACCAGAGCCTGGGAACAGCATAGCACACACGGCCCCAGTCAGCCAGCTCCCTCATGAAGATAAATGATCCTTTTTGATGTGATGACACGAGCCAGTAGCTGGAGCCATCTCCCAGCTGCTTTAAGGGCAAAGCAAAGCATTGAGTCTGACATGGAGAATAAGGCATCGTCTGCATCTGCAGGGAAGGAGGGAGACAGATTGCCTCATAATTAGCCCTGGGGTGCTAATGACACTTTAGAGCATTTACAGCCATCCCCCTGCATTGAACAGGAAAGCTGCAGCATGCAAAGGGCAGCAGGAGACCTTGACATGCCAGAGGTGAAGTCTCAGCAGGACCAGCTGTGCTGGTTTGCAATGGTAGGAATGTGAGTAGGATTTAGGCACAGGGGACAGCTTTGGGTCTTCCAATATGAGTGCAAATTACTGCTATGTTTTTGGTTTGTACTTGGCTGGCTGTGTCCATAAACATGAAGGAAATCTGCTTCCCCTCTGAACCAGTGAGACCAGATGTGGCCTTTGGAGGATACCCAGGGAAGGGAATGGGGGATCTCCATCCTTGCGATCCACAGGCACGACACCATAGCAGAGCTGGGCAAAGCTCAAACCTGGAAGGTCAGGAAGAATCTGCTCAAATAGAAACCAAGCTGCAACTTTGCTACTGTTCCTGGGAAATTAAATCTCCACACAGAGAAGTTTCTTTTCATTTGGTCAAAACCTTCCACGCTGATTATAATCAAAGCATCACATTCTGCCTTGCCTTCTCTCTGGTGGTGATGGGATCACTGGGGATATCTCAGCAGGAAATTTCTAAAGGAAATGTCTTTCAAAACAAGCCTTTGTGATAAGAACATATCCATCTTATCAAAACGCCTTGTTTCCTGTTTTATTTTTAAACAAAATCTGCACAGATGTGCGCTGTTAATCCATACCATGCTGCAACACCCAACCATGCCTGTAGCTCACACCAGCCCTGCAAGGCCAGGAGAGGAATTCAGGCATTTGCTACCCTCTGCTGTCCTCCTCCTGCTATTTCACCTCCCTCTAGCAGAGGCCACTGCTATTTTCCTCTCTTTTCTATATCCCTATGTCACCTGCCAGAGAGGCATCATCATCCTTCACATCAGAAGACACTGAGCCTTTCCAGGTGCCTTTGGGCTGAGCCTGCTGCCCCCTTCAACCATCTGCTCCCCCAAACCATTCAGACACATCTCCCAAATATTATCATCTCCATATGCAGAGTACCTGTGCTTCCGTCCATCCCCCAGCCTGCTTTTTCACACTGTCCTTTCTGCTTCCCCTAACCCTACTCTTGTGCTGCTCCTCCCTCTGCATTGCTCACAAATATGAAATGGCTCACAGGAGAGCTGGACTCTGACCTACCAAGCACTGAAAGCCCTTCTGCAGGTCTCAGAGAATGGCCTGGCATGACCAGGGTTAATTCTGAGGTGGTATCAGTGCAGCTCCTGCCTTTATTAACAACCCTTGATGCCTCACAGAGGAAAACAAGCCAAGAGATAAATGCCAGCCTTGTTGCTTTGGTGCCCATGTTGAATATTTATCACCATCAAGGTTATTTATCACAGGAAGAGAGATCAGGGCATAATTCCTTCCTAATGAGCCATGTTCAACTAACTCCTGATTGGATCTGAAGTGTGGAATCTCTTTCTCCGAAATCAGTTGTTTACCACAGCTGCCAACCTGTGTCGTTCTCTCCTGGGAAGTGGCATGCGGCTGCCTGTCCCAAGGGCTTGGGGTTTCACAGGGAGATAAATGTGACCCTGCACTGCTAACATGACTTGTTGATTGCCTATGATAACCAGTGTTGCTCTCTTTAGCAGAGAGCACTCTCAGAACAGAATATAGTCACCAAATCATTCGTCCCGGTCTGAAACCAAGAGACCTAACAGCTACGGTGACATTTCCAGGTGGTGTTCCTTGGATCCAGTCTAGGTGTTGCTCTGGGGCAGTGGGAGCCCAAAGGATCTCTTTAGGAGGCATCATGACCTCAAGAGATCCAGCTCTGGCTTCCACAGGCCCTCAAGAACTGCAGAAAGGGGCATGTTCCCTTTGTGCTGAGCAGCATAGGGGGATCGGGATCTCATAGCTGCCAGCCAGCCATGGTCATAAAGCACTTGTTCCTCTTGTAGTCATGAAGTAGTTCCCTGGATGCCCTTGGGGAGTCCCCAAGGGACCGGGACACCTTCTCACTCAGTGCTGAAGCTGGTGACTGTTTTGTTTGACAAGTTTAATCTCCACCAGAGATCAAACTTGGGCACCTCTGCCTCCTTGTGAATCTGGACTTAGATGTACGCCAGCCTTAGCCAGATTTAACTGAATTTCTGACAATCCAGGTCTCCCCAGACAATTTTAGGGGATGGATGTGAGGACATACAGACTGAGATCCTGTGAGATCTGCCAGCAGGGAACAGAGAGGGACAGTGCCAGAGGCAGAAAGTAGGTCTGTGTTTGTACAGCAAAATAGGATGCTCTTCCATCCCTGGGCACTGCTGCAGTTCATACAAGCCAAGGGAAAATGAAACCTCCTTGATGCAAAATGCCCACAAATCCCAGATCCCTCCCTTCCAGCCATGTAGGGATGCAGAAACTATTGAGACACTCTTATATAAATTCTTATTTATAAAAGGAGTTTGCATATGACTGTAACTCCCATCACTCTTTTGGAGGGCAGGAGGAAGGTTAATTCCTAGTCAGAACAATGCAGGGAATGATCTTTCTATGTACTTACTGAAGCAGTGGTTGTGCTCTCTCCAAGATAAGCAAATGAATAACAAATGCTCTAAGGTGGTAAGAAAGTGAATCTGTATTCTTGGTGTTTTACTATGGATGACCCAAGTTCAGCTTCATGTGTAAGCCTGAATTTTGCATTTCAAGCAGGGATCCAAGCTCTTTGCTATGTAAGGAGGGTATCCCTTCTCCTAATGCCGCAGGACACATTCAGTGACTGCTAAACATTTTCTGAGAACTCACAAACAAATCCCTTAATGAGCTAATGAGTTAAAAGGAATGCAAAAATAGGACATTTCAGAAATGTCACACCTGCCTCAGATCATGTATATTTTTAGCCTGGTTCCCTCAGGAAATGAGATCCATGGAGTCATTCAGAGTCTGGCCTGGCTGGCTGCCCTCTTCACAATAACTTTTGAACATGAGTTTCACTCAAATTTGACAGAGTGGAGATCTCAAAGATACTATCAAGCTCCTACAGGTTTAGTAAAAAGAGGTGATAATGGAGAAAAGCCACAGCTGTGCCATGACTCAACCTGCACCAGGCAGGAGGCAATGCACAGCCCCATACCATAAATCGAAAGGAAATCTTCATTTGTTCTGCTGCTCGCACAAGTCTGTGTTTTTATCCCAAGCGATTTCAGGCCAGGCTTGGTTTATTTATGCTAAAACTGCCAGAAAAAACTTCAGATCTAGGGTGTAGGGGGATTTCTTTTTTTTTTTTCTTTTTAAAGAAACACTAAGGACTCATTCATCTTATTATTCATCAGGGCGAAGCTTTCTCCGTAGGCACAGCCTGAAAACAAACCGCCTCTGGAGACACCTGCTCAGCCCTGCCCTTTGCTTTGGCCCTCACTAGGACAGAGGGATAAGGCTGCCCTCACTGGATCTGGCCCCCACACCCCCCCAGCCACAGGGCTGAGAAGTGTAAGGGTTTTTTTCACTGATTTTCTCATGATTTCATCATTCTGGGAGGACAGGGCGACCTTCGCTTGTCATGATTTTCCCCAAGAATAATTGCTGGTGCTTTCTACTGTCTCTTGTGTGTTCTTTATTTCTGTTGTATCTTAAATGAAGTGGTGGGTGTTTTCTGATTTCTCTTGGGGTTTTTTTAACTTGTACTGTTTTCTCAAGTGTATGGTTTTTTTCACAAGCCAGTAAGATGATTTGAACATATTTACCCTAAAAGAGTTTCTCCTTCCCTCTACACCTTGCCTCCGTAAACCCTGGCACAAGTGAGAAGGAGTTTTTAGCTTTACTCTTCCCAAGTTTCTGGCTGTCCATATATTTTAACTGCTCGCTTTTAGTTCTCAATGGACAATCATAGGAACCTAAATCTCATTTCCAGCACAAACAGGAAGATTAAGAAAACACACCCTTTTTAAGAGATCCTGATCTGAAGCAAGAGATTGCTTGAAGTGTCCCAGGCTTGAATCCAAACTTCCTGCTGGAAGCTGTGGGCTGAGCTCTTGCTTAGGATGCACCCAAGCTGGCAGAAAGTCCCCCCTGGTACCTGGCCACATCTTGTTTTCCTTTGCTCAGCAACTTCCGTCATTTCTCTTTCTGAAACTTTTGGTGTGTGTAATTTCCCCTGAAAACCACAATTTCCTATTTTTTTCAACATGTTCTTATTTTTTCAGATATCCTCCACAGCTAGTTCTAGGTACCCTCCATAGCTAGAGATCCTGGAATCTCCCTCTTGAGTTGTGGGGCAAACTCACCATCAATCTAGGCTTTCTAGGTTTTCCCTTGCCTCTTGGTCTGCTAGGATTTCCACCAAAAAAGCCTTGCATAGCACTCTCATCACCTATCTCCTCCTCCCTTCCCTGTGATCATCTCCCCTTACCATGACTCTTCTAGTAGGGTTTCCCCAGCTATATTTCCTCTAGTGCATCCTGCCGAGATGATCCCCAGAAGAAGGGCCATGTTTCCCACAGAGCCCAGAGCTGGTGAGTGTGACCAAGCTGGGCAGGAGACATGATGCTGCCCACCCTGTGAGCCATCACTAAGGTGACAGGGAGAAGCAGCAGATTCCTCATTGTCATGGTAACAAGATGTTCCACACTGCACAGCAGGGCAGGATGCTCTGTGCTCCACACATCTGGCCAGACTTTGGGCGACCCAGAGTGTTGGGGACCATGGGGATCCTGACTTTGGTGCTTTATAGCTGCTCAGGTAAAAGATCAGTGTGGAGGTGGATATATTGTGCTCTGACTCTTTGGAGGGCCAACAGGAGCCTTGGAGAGGCAACCAGAGTGAGGTGAGCACCCTCCAAGCTGAGCCTGAGCACTGCCCCTCTGCTTTCCTCCTAGGACAGCCAGCGTCCCTGCCTTGGGACCTGCCAGCCATCACCAGCTGGGAACACCAAGGGGGTGAGATTTGCAAAGCTCTCCTGCTGGACCTCCCTGACCCATGCGCTCCTCTTTCCTGGGTGAAGTAGTCTCCCCATCCAGCCTGTGTCCAGGTGTTGGTGAGAGGACCCTCTCCTTGCTGCCCACTCTGCCAACAACCTGGGCAGAGGATGTGGCTTCCCAGTCACAGCCAACAAGAGCAGAGATGACGCACTCTGACTCTGTGGTCTCCACCAGCTCTGCTCACCACCGCCTCACTTCTTGCCACTTACTCCTCCAGCTCCTGGCATTTTCTCTCCTCTAAGCACATAAACAACCTCAGGTTTCCCTGTAGGATGGTTCCCAGTGGGGCTGGGTCCATGCACACACCACACAGGTTCCCAGACTGCTCCAGTGGCTTCCCAACCCTCCTCTCTCCTCAGTTCCAGGCCTATTTTTTGCAATGCCCTGAGATTCCTCAAATGTGTCCCCAGCTTTTGTCTCTCCTTCTCTGGCCTAGGCCTTGTCTTCATCCACATGGAGAGCAGCCTGTATTCACTGCCCTGCAGCCCTATTGAGATGGACGTATCTGATCCCACCTACCGCTGGGTGCAGGACAGGGCAGGTAAGGTCCTGTCTCCTCTCAGCTGCACAGACAGGAGCAAGCAGCTGCGATGAGCTTTGCTACTGTGAGGCAAGAGAAGGGTAGGAGGGGAAACAGCCACCCAAGGAAGGAGCAGGTCTGTGGAGCAGGTGAGGGGCATATGAAGACTGGGATCTCATGAGATTGCATGTGTTGGGAGATGCTGAACTGCAAAAAGGACATGAGGTTATGGGGTAATACCCCTTCTTCTGTCCTAATAAGGTCTGAGAGGTTTTGTTAAGAAAGTTTTCAGGCATTCGGATGGTTCTTTTGCAGATAGCAACATTTCTGGCAGAGGAAAGAGCACTGGGTTTCTTAATTTCTTCTTCCCTCTCCCTCAATAACTTATCAGAGAAGGAAAGGGACAAGCAGCTTTGGGAGTCCTTGTAGAGTGTCAGCAGTGGTTTAAGGAGACCAAATATGGGGCAGTCCAGGAGAGCATGACACAGCCACCCAGGAACTGGACCAACTCAGCACAGGACAGCCAACTCCTGGTGATCACCATCAACCCCTCTGTCTTCTGCACTAGCCCCCAAGTTGTTCTCAGTCACCAAAGAGGGACATCTCCTCTTCCAACACTTCCAAGCAGGCGACAGTGGGAAGTACTCCTGCACCATCTCCTACATGAAGCACGGGGTCCCTGTATCCCAAACATTTCACTACAGCATCTTTGGTGAGTCCAGCACCATGCTAACAAGCAGGGGGGCCAACCCAACAAGGGCAGGAAGGGTGGAGAGGCCATGGGGTGAGAGGAGGGATGGGACCATACTCAGCTCTCTGGATGAAGGAGCTCTCTCTTGGCAAGGGGGAAGAACTATGCACCTTTCAGGGTTTTTTCCCACAGGCTACCATGTGCTCGGAGGCCTGGACGCTGTGCTGCTCTTCCACAGCAAGCTCTGTGAGGATGAGTGGACCAAAAGGTTCCTGTGGGGTCTACAGGATAAGCTGAGGCAGCTGGAGATCGAGCAGCACTGCAAACTCCAGCTCACTGCCACTTTCTGCTTCCCCTCACTCAACAACCCTTCAGACGAGTTCATCATCCAAGTACAGCTAGAAGGTAGAGCCCCAGGCAGAAGCACCACAGCAGAGTCCCCAGGGGACAACAGAGGCAGTGGGGTGGAGTGAGAGAATTCTGGCATCACAGTTTGTGCTTGCAAGAGGAAGAGGGAGGCAGCACAGGGCTGAAGGGATTGTAGTGAAATTACAGGCTCTTGGAAGACAGTGGTGTCTAATAGCAAGATTTGTTCAGGGCTTTGCCCACCTCCTGCTGGAGGTGGGGCTGCCTGAGCTGCAGCAGTGACTCTCTGTACTCTAGTGTCCCTCTTTGGGCCCCACTGGGACGAACACTGCAACTCCCAGGACATGGAGATGGTCACAGACTGCTACCGCAAAACAGTCCAGCACAACCTCGGGCAGGTAAGCCCTGGAGCCAGCGTACTGGCAAAGGAGGGAGCATGGCATGGGGTGAGGGGGGTGGAACCAGGACACTCTCTCCAGGCCCAGGTATCTTCAGCAGCGCTGGAATGAAGACAAGCACCCCTGAGGGTTTGCTCAGTCTCCCTGGGGCCCAGCTAGAGCTCCCACTCAGGCTGGTGTGCAGTGCCTCTCCTCCTTGGCTCACATGCCACAGCTCCCACACTATGGCACTGGGAGGACATTTTTTGTGTAACAAGGCCTCAGCTTCCCTCTTGGACCCCAACATTGCCCTACTGAGCTCTGCCTGCTCTGCCCTCCCCAGGTCCAGCTCGCCCTTACCAGGTTCTTCAAGGAGCACAAGTCCTTCCATGTCACTGGGGCGGATATTCCCAGCATAAACTTCACCAACCAATTTGTCGGCTTCTTAAAGACCATGCAGTGCAGCGGGGGCTATGGGCAGACCAAGCAGCTGCAAAGATGTCTCAACTGTTGCAGTGAGCTAAAAGTCCACAGCCCTTTGGTCCCCTCTCTTCTTTCCCCCCACTTGTCTCTTCCCCTCCCCATGCACAGCTCCATGTTTCCGGGTCCTCGCTGCTCTCCCCGTGCACACCCAGCCCAGGGAATGTATTGGACAGGGTAATTCTGAGCCCTTAAGCATCAGGGCTCAGTTTTCCTGACTCTCCGTTGAATACAACTTTATCAAACAGTCAGTGCCATTGCTTAGAAAGGCCTTTCTACATGTCCTCTCCTCAGTTGTATGCCCACCAGGGATGTTCAGCCCTCCTAAGAACAGCCGGTGCTCCCCGTGCCCTGTTGGGACCTACAGCCTGATCTATGGGATGCCATTTTGCACTCCCTGCAAGGACGGCATGATCACCAGGGTGCCAGGTGCCAGCTCCATGATGGACTGTGTCAAGAAGGAAAGGACCAAGCAGGGTACACAGATCATCTGCTACTGAAGCAGGGCAGGGAGGGGATTGGGGGACTCTGAACTGAGGGCAGGGACTACAGTGGGACCCCAGAGCAGCTGCCCCAAATATGTTGGCCATGGCAACTTCTACAGCCCTTGGAGGTCCCTTTGGAGACTGGTACCCACTGACTCTTCCATCACCATCCCTGAAGGGATCACAGTTCCCTTGCTGCTCCTCATACCACGCCAATGCTCAACAATCTGATTTCTCTCCACCTTGGTGTCCCCAGCTTGCCTTGAGCTCTGACAACCTCACTGCTAGGAGTAATGTAGGTCACAACATCCCTGCCTGTCTCTAGGGCTGGGGAGAATTAGCATCAGGATCATCTCCAGGGCCTTTAACAGTGGGACTTTGCCCTTTGAGTCACTTCCACCCATTTCTCTCCCCTCAGCTGTCTCCATTGTGCACAGGGTCCCAGTCCTGCTTCTTATCATCTTGCCAGCATTACTAGCCATCAATTTTCTCTTCATCCTGTAAGTCTGAGCTCCTTCTCCAACACGGTACATTTTGGGGGCAGATTATTGGTGTTGACTCCCCCAGCTCTACATTCCTTCTTGGAACAGAAGATGAAGGAAAACCTTAGCCCATCACTGACAGCAGCAGAAGGTGGCATGGCAGAATAAGGGTGCAGGACACCAACAGCTGGGATAATCCTTGGCAATAGCTTATGCAGCCATAGAGGGAGTGGTTGGGTATGGCCCTGGGGAATCCTGGCCCTAAGAGCTGGTGCTGGGTGGCTGCAGGTCTCTGGTGCTGGTTCCTGGCACTAAATTCCTATTTTTCACTGCGGGCTTCTGTCTCTCTGTAGCAGCTCTTGTTACTGTTTCTATCAAGAGTACCAAGCATCATCTCCAAGGGCTTCCAAGATGACAGTAAGCACCACAAAGATGGAGACAGTGACCAGTTTCTTCAGGATACCCAGGCAGGACCCCCAGGCTGGCCCTGATTCTGGACCTGCCAGTGACACCAGTCATCGGGACACCAGCGCGTCTCAGGGGAGTGATGAGGAGCACATACATGGAGCACCATCCCCTGCCGTGACCTTGAGCCTTGCTACTGTGACTGGTGAGACAACTCCTGTGCTGACACTGGAGGACAGAAAGGACACTTTTTGAGATTCCCTCCATGTGCACAACAACATTGAGGGACAGGATCCATCCAGCCACCGCTGTCCATTTTGTTTGTGTCCCCAACAACCTCACATTGGCTGAAATATCCAGCAATGAAGAAGAGGGATACCCTTCTTCTCCCCCCTGAATTTTTCTTCCCAAATAGCTCTGACTACAACCACTCCTTTTGCTAATAAAAATTGGCTTCTATTTGCATCTCTCTGCAACACCGGATGCTCCAGGCACAGCAGGACTTGGGGGTTAAAAGGAGGGGACCTATCATACAGATTGAACCAAGCATTTGTCTTTAGTTGCGGAAGGCATCATTCCCAGTCTTGTACTAAGGAATGACTTGGTTTCCTTCCTATACCACTTTTTAATACACCCTTGAAAAGGCAGCCCGTGGGAAGAGCTTAACCCAGAGCATTTGCTGGGTCAAGGTTATATAGGACAGGGCAGGAGAAAGCTTAGCCTCAAATCTCTTCATTTTCAGAGCCAGGCCTTGCCATGCAAGGGACACAGGGCTTTGGGAAGGATTCCCACCTTCGTGGCCTCAAAGAAGAGATTAGCATCTGTAGCTGAAACTCTCCTGAGCCCAGCAGCTGTTGGAGAGTCCAGGAGAGGGCAGCAATGCAGTGAGAGAGGCACCGCTCCAGCACAGAACAGTTGTATGATTTTTAGCAGAAATAGGCTCTGGATCCAAAATGCAAGCAAGAAAAGGGGCTGACTCTGCTTCTTGGAGTAGAAGAAGGGGCATCGGTGCAGCTCCAGGACTTGTGTTTAGTATGGTATTTTCAGGGGTACTAAGCTGTCCCAAGAAACTTAGCAGAAAGTGTGGGCCAGCAACTGTTTGCTGAGGCCCAATGAAGGAAGAAATGGTGCAATTCATCCACTGCCTGCAGACCAGCCGGCCCAGCAGTGGACAGGAATGCCAGAAAGTGCCTTGGAGATAAGAGGAGGGAGTAGAGCAAAGTGGAGAAGAGGCAGAGTAAGGGGCAAGTGTGTGTGATGTCTGAGGGGAGGGGGCTGTGAGTCTCCAGGTGGGAGGTGCAGGCAGGAGATGACAGGAGGGCCACTGGTTAGCTATAAAGCTCCGTTGGTTCTGCTCCTCATAGCTCTTCTCTAGCTCGCAGGGCTCTTCTATGGGACTGCAGCAGATGATTAAACACAGTTTTGGCATCAGCAAGATGAAGGTAGGGGAAAAGCCAGTGATGGGAGTGCTGACTTTCAGGCTCTCTGAAGTGTGGAGAGCTGGAGTAAAAATAGAGGAAAGGAGATAGTGAGAAGAGGCAGGTCATTTCTGGATCTGTCCCCTTAAAGTTGCTCTGCCAGGTTGGAGGTGAAGTCCCTGGGGCATGGGGACTGAGGAGCACTGGGGCTCTCCCCCTCCTCTACTGTGGAGCCTGGATGTGCTCAACCTCCTCAGCCTCTCTCAGCTTCTCCTCTCTGCAAAATACTGACGGGGGCTGCAAACCTGCTTTTGAATGAACCTGCATGCCAGCAGGGCTGCAGCCCAAACCACAATCATGCTAATGAGGCAAAGCTAATGCCCACCCGCTGCCTTGAGGAGGTTGTGTACATGCCAGAGAGACCCAGCAACATGTAATGAGACTGCTTGCTTGGCACAGGCTGGGATGAGGAGGCAGTGGCAGCTGCTGCCCAACTTAGCTCCACAGCCCAGCTTAGAGGGAACAGATTCCTTCTGACTAATCTTGAGACAAGTGTAATTAGCAGGTCTGTGGTGGAGGGCTGTGGGCAGGAGTCATGGTTTTCCCCTGTCCTCAGCTGCGTGGGCTGTACTGTGAGTTTGTGGGGAACGGGTGGGGGGAAGTGGCTCTCAATACAGGCTGCTTTGCCCCCGCAATTAAGGGCTGAGCAAAAATACTGGCAGTGAAATTCCCCATACCCAAGTCAGTCTCCTCTAGGAGGGTTCAATGAACAGGGCTATGAAAGGGGTTTGGGCAGAGCAGGGCTGATAGCCTGGAGGTAGGCAGAAGATGACCAGCTGATGGCATGGCTGCAAATAAGCATGGGTCTAGCATACACATCTCTCTGAATGCTCTGTCGTGGGCTTAGTCAAAAGCCTCTTTCTGTTCATTATTTTTGTGGGTTCCTGGTTCTTTCCTACAATATGTCAGAGTTTAATGCCCTACTACCTTCCTGGTGCTGCTGTTCCACATGGACATGGAAAAAACAAAGGCTGCTCCCGTTCTGGATTTAATTCAAAAGTCTGTTAAACACTCATGTTATTTTCAGCATCTGGAGATGTTTCTGTCAGGATGTGTTTGGGTGCTTCCCTGGACTGGGATCTAAGAGAAAGACCAAGGTCATTGGGTTTCTGGAAAACCAAAGGGATTTTTGGTGTGGGGTGATAAGGCAGTAAGTGGCAGCAAGACAATCATTTGTAATCATCTGCCCACACTGCTATTTAACCAGACTGAGATAACTAATTGATGCTTAAGTTTGCAAGCAATCATCTTGAAAATATTCTTATTTATGTCAGAATTCAGCCTTGCTGGATCTCAAAAGGCCTTCTGTTAAATCAGGGCAATTCTGTGCATGTAATAGAACCTTTTCAGAAGTAACTCAGGAACCAAAGTTTCATCTTCCCAAGGTCCCTCAGTAACTGCCATTTTTTAAAAAAATATTCTAGTCCAGAATTTATTTTATGCCTAAAATAAAACTAGAACATTGTGATCAACTCTATGGGGAAAAAGCAATAGGAAATTTTAATTGACCAGAATAAAAAACAAGTATTGGATAAAGAGAAACACTAATTTCATATGGAAAATCCAAAACATTTTGTCATTAAATAATTATACCTCTCAGTTTTATACTAGGGAGATGTTTCCCTCTGAAGATAAAAACATGGTGAAACTTGCCTGCATTTGTAAAACTTCTGGAGGTCACAAAGTCAGTCCTACACAGCCCAGGGGAGAAATGCTGAGTAAAGCTGCTGCTCAGTTCTCTGTGGGGGCCTGAATCCAGCCCAGAAGAGATTTAATCTCCCCAGTAAATTCAGGGTTAGGGCATTCTCCCCAAGCTGCCAAACACCTTTCTTTGCATGTACCTCTTCGCTCATCCTTTCCACCATCAGCGACTGAGTAGCCCAAAATACATGCTGGCTTTGTGCATTTTGGAATATCCATGCTGGTGTGAGAGGCTGGGGGCTCTGCTCTCAAACTGTTGTCCCAGTTTCAACCTCATGCAGACTTGTTTGAATCCAGACTCATGCCAGTGAAATGGGAGCTGGGAGGTACAGCTGGGTGAATTAGGAGTTAGGAACCAAAGCCATATTCATAGCAGATCTTAATTTTCAATTGTCTTTACCCTGATGAAATGAAACGAGGCCTCCACAGATCCCACATGACAGGGCAAGGAAGGACAGGAGGAGCAGAACAGTGCAGAATCGGGCCCTCAATTGTATATTGGTATCCATGACAACCTCTCATTTCTATTTGCTCACAGTAGTTGCTGAAACTCTCCTCCTGCACCAGAGCACCCCTTGCTGGGGTCTAAAGGAGCTAAGGGACTGCAGAGTATCTGTAGTGAACACACATGTGAGAAGTCAGGGATGGAACAGAGGTGAGATACTCACAAGGACAAGAAACTTTCCATGTAGTGCCAAGCTGCCTCAGGCTCCAGAGGCGCCCCCACCCCAACCCCCAAGTGCAGAGCACCAGCAGGCATGGATGTGACAGACCCCAATTGAGCTTGCCCTCAGTGAGCAGCCATGTCCCCCATGCACTGTAAAATTAAGAGCTCATAGCTGCCCCTGCAAGCACAGCAGGACTTTACAGCACAGCAGGAGCCACTCTGGTGTCAAACGGTGTCAATGCCCCCAGTGAATCCCTCTTGGGAGGCTACCCTGCCCTGCAGTGCTAATGCCATGCTGTTTTCCAACACCAAGGCCTGCAGACTCACAGGCCCACTGGTTTTAATGACGTGGGGAAATTTCCTCCGCACAAAGGAAGTGAGTGGGGTCTTTTGAAGCCCAGCTCTCTTCCTCAATCAACAGCAGCAGGACAACTCAGCTCATGTGATGTCTCATTAGGTAGCTCTCCTGGGCACAGGATGTGTCCTGGGGAGGCTGCATGTCAGCTCCAATAATGAGGCAAATTGCAACCCAAGCCCCTTTGAGGTGGCCGCTCAGGCCAGTAGGGCCAAGCCTGCTGAGAAACATTAAAGAACCCCCATCTGGCTCACAGCCCTCCTCCCCCAGGATGGGGTGGATTTGAAGGCAGAAAATGAAGGTCTGGCTTTTGATTAGCATGTGGCTCTGCCTGGAAAAGGAAAGGCATGATGGGTGGGTGTAGGAGTGAAGGGCAGTGTGTTTGGTGTGCCTGTAGCTGTCGGTGACAAGTTCACTACTCTATAGTTGCACAGAGGATCTCAAGAGAGGAAAGAATTTTTGCATGATTGCAAGCTGAGCTTTTCTTGGCCTTTCTTGCAGGCTGCCAGGCTTGAGCAAGGGGTTGTCACCAAACAGTAGAACTGGGCCAGGGAAAGGCTTAGAGCCAGCTGAGGGCTTCTCGGTGCTGCAAGCTGTCGCATCCCAAAGTTGGAGCAACTGAGGTTCATGGATTTCCTTTGTCAGAATTAAGGTGAAACGACACCAGGGGAGTTCAAACAACAATCAACATTTATTCAACCTAGCTAACCTTGCCCAAGTACAAGTGAATTTATCAGTATGAACCTTGCATCATGTCATTAAGCCACTGTTTGAAAAGAGAAGGGAGGTGTAGAAAAAGAAGTGGAAAAAGGAACATGAAACTGTGTCAGAAGGGGATCCCTCCCATTGAGTCATGAGGTTCAGAGCAGACCCCCTTGCTTTCTGGACTCCTTCTCAAAGAGGAGCCCAGGGGTGGCTAGATCCACTCCTAGTCTCAGACTTGGTCAACGGTTTATGTTTCAAAGGATGGGGTGTAGGGACTGTAGAAAAGAGAGAGGAAAAGGAGCGAGAAAGAAAGAAAGAAAGACAGAAAGAAAAGGAAAAGAGAGAAGAAAAGGGTTTCACTGGTCCTGGGTCCAGCGTTGGTCCAGCCAGCGTAGAGATCCAGTTCCGGAGGGCGCATGCTGAGCGCTCGTTCTTCCTTCTTTTATAGTGTGTTAGTAGGTGGTCTCGACATGCACAGTTCACGTTCCTGGGCTTCTCTGGAATCGGTCAGTGAGCTTGGGGGGGGTTCATTGGGAAGTTGCCTCTCTTTCCCTGCTGGCATGACCCTTAAGATAGAAGCACAGTCCCATTCTCTGTGGGGCCCTCTCTTCCGGGCGCATACGCTGTGCTCCTTCTCAAGGTCACTTAAGATAAGGAATTGCAGCTTTGGAGAAGTGCGGTCCCACCCTCTGTGGGGCCCTCTCCTCCGGCCACATTGTCCTGTTCACACAACTCAGCGTTTTTACAGAGGCATCTTTTCCACCAAAGTTCTTTAATGAATGTTTGAGACATTGACTATAATTTGTCAGACCGTCACACAAGCAACATCAAATTTTGCCATCTGATAAAGGATGACTGTGGCCAGATTCATGTGATCTTCAGTGTGAGTTTACTGTTCTTGCGGTTGGGGATGGAGTAGATGGTGGGGCTGGGGTTGCTGTTCCCAGACTCTTGCCACCCACATCCACATACCAGCACTTCTGGCAGCAATCTGCTCAGCCTGGCACAGGCAGGGCAAGGGGCACCAACACTTCTGAATGAGAGAAGTCCACCCAGACATCTTTCTCCCAGCCCCCTAGTCCTCCCTGTGCTCGAAGACAGCCTCCTGCACGGCCTGTGGCAACAATTCAGGAGAGCAGCCTCCAAGTTTGCCCTTACTGAGGCCATCTGCACCTGAGCAAGCCCACAGGTTTCCAGTGTGTTGTGGTACACCTGTCCTCCAAACACCTCTCAGGGAAAACAGGAGCCCCCCCAGGCTCCTGGGGTGGAAGGCTTGTGCCATGAGACTGTCCCCTCTTCCTGCAAGGCTCTCTGTGCTGCAGGGGTCCATCTTTCTTTGAAAGCTAGGATGAAAGTGGTGGAGGTGGAAGGAGGAGGAGGAATTTCCTCTGCTAAGAAAGAACTCTGCCTCTTCTATGCTCATTTTATCTCTTCCTCAGGCTTTGCTGCTGCTTTTTTCCTGGTGCCCCCTGAAACTCAGGGCCTCCCAGCAGCAAGGAAAGCCAGGTGGATGTGGCCCTGCCGGTCTGATAGGTGCCGGAGGTGACAGAATACACCTTCTCCCTCTGGATTCTGAGACTGCTGAATAAAACCACTTCTAAAACATATCTGTTTGCTAACTACTTGATACACAATTGGAGCTTTTTAATGAAAAAAACCTGAAATAATGATGAGCAAATACCATGACTGCTGTTGTGACAGTTTATAATGTACTTCCTACTTCAAGGTAACTGCAAGCTCAGTTTACACTTTGCAGTTCCAGCACCTGCTTGTGTAACCTCAGCCTTAAGCAAGACCTCCTTTGAGTTTGAGCGTCTGGGATTGTTTCTTGTTAAAACTGCCTAATCCGATGGAGGGATAAACACCTTGATTACAGCCTTGTATTAATTCACCGCAACTCCAGGAGTATCTTGGAACGTGACTGTCCACTGCACAGCAGTACCCCTGCACATGTGGCAAACAGCCTACAGACAGGAAACTAGTCGAAAAACTGAGTTGTTTCTGCTGCTTATGTGATGTGAGATGGACTTCATTGCAGCTCACCAGGGGCCTAGGAACGAGCATGTCCCCATGCCTCACACAACATGTTCCACCCCAAACCATGAAAAGACAGTCTGCCCAGACCATTGCATCTCACCCAGTACCTACAGGGAGATGCAGATTGATTAGCTGAGGTGCAGAGGGAGAACATGGGAGCCCCCAGGGAGCTGCATCAGGGGCTGGCTCGTGCTGTTGTCTCAGAGGTGAACTCCTCCAAAGGTAGCAATAGCTCCAGGATCAGTGCTGGCAGCAGGACACCGCTGTTGGGTCTGTCTTCAGCAGCCTGTGCTCTCTTGCTCAGCTTCTCTTAACAGTCCCCACTCCAGCTGCAGCTGAGGACTCTTCCTGTCTGACCACAAACCAGCTGGATTTCCAGGAAAAAGGGCTGCCTAGTTGGCAATGCCAAGGATAAACTGTCATGGTAGCACCTGCCACTGTGAGCAAGGTGGCTTTGGGCTGAAGGTCCTTGGTGACACAAGCAAAGAACAGGCTCCCTGACACAGACAGCTCCTGCCAAAAGTCACCAAGGAGGTGAGAAGCTCAGTTGTGAACTCTCCCCAGAGGAGAATGTCTCTCTGACAGTGCTTTGATCCCTGAGCTGGAGACTGCACTCTTTGAAGAAATGAGATGTAGAGATTCTTCTCTGCAGACAATAAATCATGGAAGTGATTCACTTTGATCTCACCCACAATATGAATAAATACAGAGCTGCCTCACCATCTCAGGTGGAGTACAGAGTTAACTAATTGTCTGAATGCTGATGGGCAAATGGTTGTCTTACCAGCTGCTGTCCGTAGGCAGCAATTAATTAGAAATGTTCCTGTGTAATTTTGCATATCTTTTCTTTCAAGCCCCAAAAGACCACTATCCACTTGGTGTGCTCTTTCTCCTCCAAAGATACATACCTGCTATCATATGCAAGATGCAGGAGATAATTAGTGCACTTCACTCACTGCTGATGATTTCTCAGCTGGAGACCATCCACTTTTGAGCATCATGCCTTAAAAGATGACAAATTAGAGAGGGCAGATGACAGCTGGAAGGCCTGAACCGCTCCCTCTACAGAACTGAGAGGTCAAGGGTATTCAATTCAGGTCAAGGGCAGTTAAGGGGGCAGGAGTGGGCTACCAGTCGCTGAAATAGTGTTGAGAGATGGCTGTCCACATCCACTGAAAGGCAAGCAAGCAAATTTGCATAATTCACAGCCCAGAGGCTTTAGGCTGGATATTAGACTATCAAGCAATGAGAATTAAGTTATTGAAAGAGGTATAGTTGCCTTTATGAGAAACCAAACAGCTATGTATTACCCCCAGACCCTCTTCTGTTGCATTGGCTGGGGGAGAAGGGAACCTGGGGACAACCCAGACTATAGCCCAGCCCAGCCAAGTGCTGGGGAAGGGCCCTGGTACAGCAGCTATATGTCCTCCAGCTCCGAACTGCAGAGGGGCTGTGGATCCTACCCAAGGCTGTGATGCTCAAACCCAGATGTCAGTGGCCACTTGTACGCCCTGCAGACTCCAACCCATGCCACGGGAGCCACGAACATGCACTCCCAGCTGCAGAAGCCCATTTTGCAGAAGACACTTCACCTCCTGAGTGCCTCAGGCACCCACTCTGCCTCTCATAAGTCCCATTCAAGCATTTTCATCCCAGACGCACTGGTTTCCAGGGGCAGCAAGAGAGGCCGTGGGACCCCTCAACCCCGCCGCACCCCCGGGGTCTCCCCTCAGGGAACTGCGGGGGCGAGGCTGCGTGCTGACCAATCCAGCGCCGCTGCCGAGGCTCCTGGCCAATCCCCTTCGGCCGCGCCTCACCGAGGGTATATAAGGTCCTCCTGTGACGTGTTAGGCCCGTGGGTGCTGCCACGGTGAGGGAGGGTGGGGGATGGGAGAAGGGGTTTCTCTGAGGGGGGTTTCTCTGAAGCATTGCTGGGGGCTTAAGCCTGCTGAGAACCACCGTGGTTTGTCAGAGCAGCTGATTTTAAGGGGAAACCACTGGGAGCTCGAGTTGCAGACCCCACCAGCAAGTGCCAAAGTGGGTCCGTGGTTGGGAGCATGTTCTCAGGCAGCTTAGCTGGGAGCTGTAGTCATCCAGGGCAGGAAGGTGCTTGGTTTCTTTGCACGGCCACTTAGGGGTTGTAATTATTTCAGCATTGTGTGGTTTGTTTTGCATTGCAGGAAGCTTCAGGGGGGTCAACCAGAAAGGGGGTCTGATGGGGCATGTCAGCTGGCTGGAGGAAGGAAAGGCTGAAGTAACAACAGCCTTCCCGCTTTGCTGTTCTTTTGTGATTTCTCCAATTAGTGCTGAGCAGGAAAAGCAGTCACAATTAAAATGTTACCTATTCAAGATGAAATTATAATTACGGTGCATTTTTTATGCAAATTTGGCAAAGCACATAGGAGCTGAACAGCAGCCCTGAATCTCCTGGTCTAAAGGCTGTTCTCAACTGTAGTTATGGCTCAATGCAATACAATTTTCACCTTTCTGTTTTTCTTTTTCATTTATTGCCTCTTTTCTGCTTTTTCTTGTGTTTAGGAAGAGTTATATCTTGCTAAGCATGCTGTGAACTCTGTTACAGTGATTGTTCAGTAGGTGTTGAGAAAATCACTTCCAACCAGTCGAGAGTAGCAGAGGGTGCATAGCTGGACCTCCTTTGGCTTTAGTCGCTGGGCTGTGTTGCTTTTTGTGGCGCTCAGCTAGCAGGACATGGACTCGCATGACTACAACTGGAAGGTGGTGCCATCAGCAGGCACTTTCTGAAGCACTCCTCAACCAGCTTTTGAGGTTCCTCTGGCACATTTGAGCCATTAGATCAGATTCTGGAAACAAATCCCACAAAGCAACATGTCCCTCAACACAGTCAAGGAAAATGGATGCTCTTGTGTCAGGAGCTGGCCGGCTAGGATCCTCAAGCCTTCCCATGCTACTCTTTACCCCCCCCTTTTTTTTTTTTTTTTCCATGCTCTTGCCCTGAGCAAGTTGGTGGTTTGATCACTGCACTTGTTTCTGCATTTGAAGCAGATGTTTCTGTGGTCACACAAGGCAAAGGTGCAGCCTGGCTGGAGGATATTGCTACAGGCTAGAAAGCATCAACATCACATCAGTTTCTTATTTGCTTATTCTCATTTGACCTGACTGCTTGCTTAGCAACTGCTTGGTAATGCCTTCCTCACTGAGAGGGGTGTGTGGGCCCCGAGGCTTCGTGGTGATGGTTGTTTGATTGAGAGACTGGATTTACTTCAACAGAAGGGCAGCAGAGTTTTTCCAGCTTGTGAGAAATGGGGAGCTTGACTGATGGGACCAAGTCACCCTGGCCTTGCTGTGCAGGTCAGGTGGAAGCAGGGTGGAGCAGTGGGAGAGGCTGCGGTGAGGGTTACTCTGTGCTTTGAACTCTGAGGCATCCCCAAATAGACAAGTCTGTGCATCCTCCCTGCCCCTTCCATCTGCACTGAGAGAGTCAGAGCTGACAGGGAGGCAGGCAAGGAGACGTTTACATTGAGAAAAGTGAAGGCCAATTTGACATCCCTTGCAAGAAAGCCGTGGCTCCCATCTGGTGAGTGGGAATGTTCATTCTGTAGGGTAAGAAAGTGCAGATATGGGTCTTAGAGTGGAAGGTGCAGTTCCAGTCTCCTGGGAGCAGTCAAGGCAGTAGGGAATCTCTCCCCCTGGCTGATGGAGACATAGGCTCAGTTCTAGCAGAGGCTTCCAAAGTATTCAATTGGGAATGGCTTTTAGTCTTGTTAGTGTGGTTTTGTCCCCTGGGAAGCATCAAGTTGAAATGCAGTGCTATAATTAACAACCGACAGCTTAAATAATGTAAAGGAGCTGGGAGGCTGGAAACGCACCCTCTCTCCCAGAAGAGGCTGTGGGGGTGGGCAGGCAAGGCAAACACTGCCAGAAGGAATTAGTCCCTCAGATGGGGGCATGTCAAATAGCTGTCAGTGTGGGTTCCTATCTGAGGCGGATGACTGTAGGGAGGAACATGGTCACTTTGGCACAGAGGTCTTGTTATGGGTGTTTTCTCATTCCATGGAACAGTGTGTACTGGGATGAGGTGATACTTGTCTCCTTCTCTTTTGGGAAGGTAGAGAGGACTCTTAATGGATGCAGCTGAGCAGTGATGAGTTTCCTGTTCCCTGACCGCTGGCATAGCATTTGACTCAACTTCCCCAGTGACAGGAAACCAACTGGCTGGGGTTGAGCTGCAGCCGGGCCACAGCAGTTCCACTAGGGGCAAATGAGGTTTGTCTTGGCCAGAGTCCTCTTGAGCTTCTCTTCCCCTTCACACCTGGAAGGTAATTGGTAAGTTGGCAGGCCAGCTATAGTGGCCAGGGACTTGGACTGTGAGGAAGAATTGGATTAACCCTGCAGGTGTTGTCATCACAGTTGATAGG
The DNA here is from genome assembly GCA_013401275.1 of Pandion haliaetus. NCBI lineage: Eukaryota > Metazoa > Chordata > Aves > Accipitriformes > Pandionidae > Pandion > Pandion haliaetus. The sequence continues at coordinate 83,207 of VYZV01027869.1, read as the reverse complement.
CTTTTCCATGTGTGTCATGGTCAGGCTCATGTCCACAGCAATGTCTTTCATTCCTCCTTCCCTTCACCACTTCCATGACCACCAGCAGATGCATCTCTGTTTCCTTCAGCCAATCCCATGAGGAAGGAGAGAAAGCTGTGGCTGAGCCAAATGGTTGTATTTCACTTGGAAATAAGCAGATGGAACAGACAGATGGGAGAACAAAGCTATATATATATTTTTATTGCACAGATATCTAATAACCAATAAAATGGGTCTGGGACCACAAAAATCTCTGGCACGGTTGCCATGGCAATATACACACAATTCCAGTGAGATGCAGGAAAAAAAAACCCTTTGTGGTGTTAGGGAGCTTTCTAAAATAAAAATAAATGAGATTTAAATGAGTGATTACGGCTGCCTCAGGGAGCACCTGCCAAAACCTCTGGGCCAGCCCATCTACAAAAGTATGGGGGGAGGAGGGGGAGGGGTTAAAATTTCAATAGTGGAAGAGTGTCCTTTAAAGCCAGAGCTAAGGGGCAACAGGAGGACTTAGATTTTGGGAAATTTTATGTATGAGGGGAGTTTGCCTATGGAAGTCTGTCTTGTTAGAGTGGTACAAGTTTATATGAAGTCAAAAAGAAACTAGGCAAATTCATGGAAGGAAAATCCACAGAGAGTTACTCAATGAAACTACAGCCAGCTCAGGAAGTCTAAAAATAATTGGGAGAAGGGAGACGAGGAAAGTGTCGTTCTTGGTTATACAAGTATCTGCCTGTGGCTGCTGTGAAAAACAATACTCAGGGCACAGAGGGTTAAAATGACAGAGGTTAAATGACATAAAAATAAAAGATTTATAGGGATACAAATCGTTGTCTGCCCTGCCATCAGTCCAACATTTAACTCATTGCTACAAGCAGGTGAAATGGTGAATTTGGTTCTCTTTGAATTTTTCATAAATGTAGTCTTGGAAAGAGGCAGTATGTTGGATGATTGCACTTGTGAGGCTTGAACATGGGGCTTGTTGGAGTTTCCACGTATTGCTAACTACCCCTGCGAGAGACTGAAACAGGATAGAAATATTCACAATCTCACCATCTAAGTCTGTTCTAGTGGTAGTAGTATCACAGTCTGTCATCTTCTGTATCTGGGCTCACTGGGCTCTCCATGTGTGCATCCGCAAGTGGCCAGTTCTCTCTTTGCTTTTCTCTGGATTTTCACATCTCATCTTATCAGTCCCCACAGAAGCAGTCCTTGACCTATTTTCTGAAAAACTTTTTCTTCATATTTCATAGTTGAAGCACTGTTACCATGTCTTTGCTTACTTGAATGTATCCTTTCAGAGTAGGATGGTGTTCTGTGTTCTGGATCAGTATGTTTCCTTCGTTAATGAGTGCTGGCCTGAGTCCCGAAAGCAGGTGAGATTCTGAACTTGCTCTTAGCTTATGGCTGTGGTTGCCTCTGAGATGTCTCAGGAGAGTGGTGATTCACTGAGTCTCTTGCCCTTGTGCTGTGAGGTACTGCTGACGGGGAGCTTTTATGAAAATCACTTTTTTCTACTGTAGGAAGGACTGGGTCCTTCAACCAAGGGCATTTGGGCACTGCCAGCCCTCTGCGTCAAGGAGCCAGAGAGGAGTTGGGACTTTTCTCCAGGGAGCCACAAACCTGCTGCTGTCCTCCAAACAGGCATTTGGCCGTGGCTTAACACCAGAGAGATTCTGAGAGGTGGGCTGGAATCTAACTGGGGCCACATCACCAGGTTGGCCCTGAGCACTGAACCTTTTGGTGTTACCACCTAGGAGCATCTGCTGCTGCTTGCCCTGGCTGGAAACAAAAAACAAGGAGTGAAGACTCTGGTGTGGCTTTTATCCCTACCCCTTCTTCCTGGCCTTGGTGGGAAGCAGGACACAGCTGCCCAAGACCAGTGTGGTATGGATTAGGCCTGCCACATCCTCTCTTGGGTGCGGGGGGAGGCAGGTATCCCTGCCTGCCTTTGGGGCAGGGCCCATCTGCAGTGCAGCCTAGCTGTGGGGAGGCAGGCAGGGAAGCAGTGTTTATTCAGAGCAAGGAAGCAAGCTGCTGGGCGAGCTCTGCGTGGGAAGGGAGCTGTGAAGTGTGATGCTTTGGGTGAATGAATTCTAGGCAGGCTTTCCTAGAATAGACCAGGTGGAGGTGAAGGGAAATGAATGCTGTGGACATTCAGCCCTCCAAGCTGAGCTGCCAGGGGTTGGGGTGTGCGTGACGCACACAAATGCCTTTGTTCTCTTCCAGCGGGTTTCTTCCCCCACTTGCGTGCCTTACTGGTGCCCTCTCAATCACTCCTTTAGTTTGCAGACACTTGCATTCATGCCCAAAGCTACTACCAGTGCTTCAGTGAGTGAAGGGGTTGCCTGAGCTGCATTGAACCTGGCTGCTGCAAAGTTTCACGCTACACTGATCTGCTCTGTGGCTGCTTCCCTGAGGAAGAGGGGGAACTGTTTGCTTTTGTGAGCATGCGGAGATGGCTGCTGAATGAGAGCCCACCCTCATTCTTCAGTGGAAGCCACCCATTGAGCCATTCCTTTCACTTTTCCAAGGCTGCAAAACACCTTCATTGGCAGAAGGAGGAGATTTTGTGTCACCGCACCCAGGACTTCAGTAGATTTCCAGAGAACACGAACAGAGAGAAATCTCAGTCAGATAAAACACCATACCTTTTTTGCAAGGAATTTTATGCCTGGTCACCCCAGCACTCTGAAGGAAGTGCCAGATACGGCTAGAGAAAGCAAGTACCTTTTACCCTGGGCAGTAGGCTGGGAGCCTCCTAAAGCTGACCAAAAATTGTTGAGCAGGCTGCAGGAATCCTACAGCATCATGCAGAACTGTGGGCCTCGCACCATAGCTTTTCCCAGTCCTTAACCAGACTTCTTGCCTTCACATGGAAAGGCACCAGTACTGGGCGCTCCAGGACATCTCTGGGTCTGGGACTCACATGCTTGCAGGTTATAGTGCCTTTTCACAAAATTTCATGTTACAGACTCAGTAGGAAATCTGAAAGAATTGTTCTGAGAAAATCCTTTAAAAGCTGACATGCCCAAATATGTATCGGCTAGCAACAGTTTGAATCGCAGTGTTCCTTCATGCTCTTTGTTTCCCAGACCGCGTGGGCCAGTGTTTAATGCACAATCTGGATTTATCACTGGTTTATCTTAATGCAGGAAATTGTCCAAAAAAAAAAGAAAATAAGAGAGGGAGGAATGGGGGGGAGGGCTCATGGCTGTTGGCAGCAAATTTTAATTTGGCTTTGGCAGATGAGGGGAGTTATTCATGGAAGTCTTGTCCCAAAATAACACTGAGCCTGCCCTGCGTCAGCCAAGGCAGGCAGGCATACATGGAATTTGTCTCTTCTTCCCAGCCATGGGGCTGAGCAGCATGCAGGTGGTGAGAACAGGCATGCTGGGTCAGACCAAAGGACACGTGGCTTGGTATCTGCCTGCGGGCAGTGCTGTTTCTTGAAGCACGTGAGTAACAGGTCAGAGATAGACAGTCTGGCTCTGCTTGTACACATTCCTTCACCAAGAGCAGATTAGGGATTGTTTTATGGCTTAACGTCCTGGTGAGATTTCAGTGAGTGCGTGTTGCCCTATACCAAGGTTGTCGGTGGCTTTGGCTCCTGCAAAAAAAAGTTAATCCTGCAGTGTGCAAAAGCACTGTCATGTATTTCCTTTGCACCTGCTGATTTTTCATTTCTTTTGAGTTCTGCCTTTCTAGTTCTTGAAGACTGAAGAATGAGTGGTATTTGCTCACCAGTCACTGTCTGAAGATCTTGCAAACCTGTCACTGAACTCTCTTCCAGGCTGAAGATGTCTAGGCTAGTCCATCCCTGTAGAGGAGCTGTTCCACACTTCTGATCTTTGATTCCTTTTAGTTCTGTTAGAAGCTGCAACACAGACACCACATCAGTCCCCTGTCCCTTCTACTGCTATGGGAGAGAAAGGCTGAAACAATAACATTCCTCTGCCAGCAAAGCCAGAGCATCTCCTATGGACTGTGGGCCTAATCCATACTACAGGAAGGAGGAGGCAGCAGTAATCTTAAACAGGGCTTACAACTGTGCCACACAGAGGCTTCTAGGATGATTCATGCACAGGACGGTGGCTACTTGTGCCTGACAAGACCTGTGATAGCCCAGAAACATCAGATCTTCTGTGTGCACAGATCAATATCCATCATACGCTCTTGTTTTCCTGTGGGCAGTCCCAATACATAGGGATCATCTTACGCCCTTCCTGCCTGGGCTCTGTTGCAAGGAGTCCTGCGTTAATGGAGCTGCTAGCTGGGAGGTGGTGGCTCATTCACAGTATCTTCATCCCAAACGCAGTTTGACAGACCCCCTGGTATAAGTCTAACTTCTCAGGAGCCTTTCACAGAGAAACAGGCAGCCCCTTCTTTGCCATAGGAGCAGGCAGTGTCTTGCTGCCACCAGAGGTCCTGGCTTCTTGTTTCCTTGTAATGGTACAAACAGGAAAGAAGTCTGACAAGGCCCAGAAACTCACAAGGGGTATGGAGTAACAACCAGGATCAGACCCAGGTCTGTAGCACAGCAAACTGCATACTGCAGTACTTCTACGGAAGCTGGGCATCACTTATGTTAGAAATGGGGAAACTAAGGCGCACTGCCTGACTGAAACAACTTAGTTATCAAGCGGTCCAGAGCCAGGTGGAAATGATCCTGAGCTCTTTCTGCTCTAGCCTGTCATATTGTTTAACCAGGACTGGGCTCCAGCTGCCCCAGGAAAACGTGAAAGAACCTTGCAATGATGAACAACTGCATTGCTTCAAAACATGACTTCCTTTTTACACTGTCTTTGCTCTGGTGTAACAAATTGGCTGTTTCATTCAAGGTGCTGCAGGATCAGGCTCTAAGATGCTGACATCGGCCAAGTGATTGGCATTTCCCTTCCTGTGGAGGCTTGCTCTCTTCATGTGGTCAGCTCTGTGGAGCTAGCTGTGCTGCAGCGTGGAAGCCATGTAGGAGGCAGCTCTTTCAGAAAGGCCAGGGAGAGCTGGAAAATAGGCAAGTGCCTGACTGATCTTATTTGAGCCTCACTCCTGCTGGCCTGTTGCATCTGAATGAATGTGGGTACCATGCAGGAGGGAAGGGGAGGACTGAGCAGGTCTCACTCTCCTTGGACCACCAGGAAGACACCCACTGGGAATACTCCCAGCCAGCTCTGCTGAAACCGGAGGCGGCTGTGTGAAAGACTGTTGCCCTGCCATCATCTGAGCCCAGACGTGCTCCATCTGGCGAGCCCCAACAGCTATCACGCTAAGCACACCTACTGCCTACCAGCCAGCCTCTGACCTCTGGCCATCTGGCCTGAGACAGCCCAACTAGAGAACAACCCACAGGTCTCCAAGCTGGGAACTGGGCTAGCACTAGTATGAGCCATTTGGTTTGGTGTGAATGCTTGGGAGTGCGTAGGAGGGGAAGAATAAGACTGGGGAGATGGTTGGGCTGTGCCATGTAGGGAACCAAATACCTGACTGAAAAACCTCTTACTTCCCAGGTCTGTAGCGTCACCACTTCTATTGTTTTTCCCAAAAGCACTTGTAAGAGGCTGCTCTTGTGCTTCGCCCAGGGAGGCAATGCCACTGTTAGAGTTGTTAGCTTCCTTCCTTCTGCCTCCATCCTCCAGCCCTAGTCCGAAAGAGCAGGGAGGGAGGGACCTGCAGTAGTTAGAGGAGCTTTCTGCTTAATTGACTTCACAGTTGCTTTGCTGCCAGCCTCAGCCCCATCCCAGGGGACAGTTAACTCTTTTATCATCCAGTCTGCAGACTGCCACATCAAAGACTTGCACTGTAGAAGTGCTACCCAGAGTAGACCCGATGAAGGCAAAGAATGGGAAATATCAAGGACTTCTGCAGCTCAGAGCTCTGTAAGGTGGGCTTAATCCCACCACCGCACAGGCCACCAGAGTCACAGGCCAGCCCTCACAGACTTTCTCTGTGTCTTTACAGACCTTTTTCCAGGTCTGGGACAGTTGTCCTTGGTATGTGGCAGTGTGGAGAGAGATGAAGACCTGGGTGCTGTCCTGCAGCTCTGTGTCCTCACAACCCTACTCTCAAAGGATCCGTCATCTTCTCTCTGCCAAGCACTGGGGGCACATCCCAATGACAAGCCAGACCTTGACATTGCTGCGCACTCCAGGAAAGCATGGGCCCAGGACCCTGAGCTCCAGGGGCCCACTGAGCGGTGGGAGGTCTCCACAACCACGAGCTGCTGCTTGGCAGCTCAGAGAGAGGGTACTGGCTCCAGGCACAGCTCAGCCTAAGCTCTTGCTCACTGGCACCTGTCAGCAGATGCTGGCTCTGAGGAACTGGAGTGGTGCTTGGCTCTTACAACACTGAGTAATTCCCCTGGGGCCAGGCGGGTGCAGCCACAGCAGTGAGCATCATGGGATCAAGTTTCTCTTCTGCTGCCAGTGCTACCTCTATGGGTAAATGAAGCCAAGTCATGGGCTGGCATTACTTTTACGCACTCCCACGCATGTGTCTCCCTGCATAGCAGAATAATGCTGCAGAATAATAACCAGGGCCTTCTAGGGAGGTCTGAAATACCTCTTGGCTTGTTCTGCCACTTGGAGGAAACCGTGGCTCTGCCCAGCCTGTGTGTCTCCCACCTTGCCTTGTTTCTAAGCCCCTGGATGACTATGGAGTGGCAGAGGGAGTTGGTGAGGGCAGAATGTGTTGAATCATGAGCATACTGCTCCTCTTCACCGTTACAGGTTTTGTGCTGTCCAGAGAGGATGAGGGAGCTGAGCCTGCTTCTCACAGCACTCTTAAGCCTCATAGCATCCCTGTTCTCTCTCTCTCTCACACACGCACACACACCCCCCCACGTGTACATCTGTGGCACAGAGTGCCAGCATCCTTCCTGCTCCCCCTCACAGAGCCAGACTGGGGCCCTCCCTGCCCTCCCAAGGCGGGCAGGGAGGGCCCCAGTCTGGCTCTGTGAGGGGGAGCAGGAAGGATGCTGGCACTGTAAATAGCAAGTCATTTCCATTTCAATGGTTCTGCTGCGGGGAAGGGCTGGGCCTGGGTGTGTGGCTGCAGACCAGCTCCTCTCTGCTTCTCCCTACCTTGTGCTTCTTCTCTGCAGAATTTTCCTGTCATCGTATGCGCCCTACTCCCTCACCTTCATATCTGCCTAGCACTCTCTCTTTTGCTTTATTCTCCTGAACCATCTTTAGATGGGGCTTGAGTTACCCCTCCCAAGGCTTTGAGGTGGCAGTGAGCCAGAGACCCCAGTGCAACACTAGCCCAAAGCAGAGTTGTGGCCAGCTGCTCATCCTTCACTTGTGGTCTCCTGGTTCTTAGGGCTGTGAGGCTGGAAGCTGCTGTTTAGAACCTGTTGGGGCTCCCCAGGCCCATGAGAGCTCCCAACTCACAGTGGAAATTAGTCCAGTTCATAGCTCTGTCACCTATCATGACACTGATTTTTCACCAGCCTCTTTGAATTCAGTTTCCCTATCTTAGGATGCCTTAAACACCAGTGATCCCCACTGCTCAATGCCAGATCCTTGAATTCAGGGATTCTTGAATTCAGGGGAGACTTCTATCGCAGGCAGGGAGAGACAGGAGAGCCATTGCTGAGCTGTTCTGAGTCCATATATCCATCCACCCCTTCTCGTCTGTCTACCTGCTGCCAAGGCAGGGGAGTGTGAGATCTCCTAGTGGAAAAACAGAGGGAGAAGGGGGAGAATTGCCAAGTGCAACAAGGCAGAAGGAGGCAGATAGACGCTGTGCCAAACAGAGATGTCAGTCACTCCTTCCACACCAGGCAGGCTGCAAAAGGAGCTGGCATCCTGACAGTGGAGCAGTACAGCTGAAGCAGCTCTCTCCTGCCATGGAAACAGAGCCTGCAGCGTGGAGCAGCAGCCACCTGCACGGGCTGGTGTAGTTCATGCCTGTGTCCCTCCACAGGGCCATTCCTGCTTACTCCCAAGGTATAACCCAAGTGACAGCAGTTTACAGTCACTGGCTTCTCTGTGTTCCCCTTCTCTTGTTTAAGTGTGCTTCTCTCCCTGCTGAATTTCCACTGTATGTCAGGCATCTAGGGCTTCATCTCTCACTAGCCCAGCCCTCCCTGAACACTGCCATGATGTTTGTGCCCCAGGAGGGGAGGTGAGTGGTCCCTTGCCCAAAGATACCAACTGACGTGCACAAAGACAGAGGAGAGGCCGCGGCACATCATGGAGTTTCAGAAACTGGCTTTTATCAAAGCTTTGGCTTGCCCAGGGTCCTCTGTGTGCAGTTAGTGCTGGGTCTGTAAGAGCCAGTATTGGACACTAGCTGGCAGAAGGAGACCCTGGCCTAGTTTTCCTGCCCTATCTGGCTCTTCAGGGCAAAAGAAAACAGACTGGGCCAGCATACATTGCAAGCAGGTTGTGGGCAGCTGTCCAGTGCCTCTGCAAAAGCAAACACTCCACCTCAAGCACCAGTCCACTTCCAAGCCCCATCTTTGGCACAGATTCCTGTAGAAGGCCTTGATGTAGGTCACAAAGCATGAGAGAGCCGGGGGGGGAAATGTGTGCGAGGTGGCCAGCACCTTGCTCCAACATTCTGCTGTCTCCTCAGCTCTGGTGCCAGCCGCGTGCTGGCAGCACACACCATCTCCAAACACCGCCTCCAGCGCAGGAGACAGCAGAGCAGGAAACACGGAGGTGACATAAAAAACAGCATTTGCTTTCTTGGCCATCTGTCACAGTGTTGCAGTCGCCTTCCCAAACACATCCCAGCTCAGCACTGGCTGGGAAAAACAGGGAGTTATTTTGGTTCATCAGCATCCAGCAGGAGGGGGACAATAGATCCTATGTAGCAAGCAGGCAGGCAGTGTTCAGCATCGGGACTGCTGGCTTCACTGCTGGGATAGAACACAGCACCCTGTGCACCCCGAGCCACCGGTGGGGTTCAGTCACTGCAGGAGTATCCACGAACATCTTTGCTGCTCCATGTTAAGTGTCTCTAGCTGCAGGGCTCCTCCCTCTGCCTCACTGACCTTCACAATGGAGAGCTGATTTGGCCGCAATCTTGTGGCTGTGGTCAGGGAGATGCAGGCTACTGCTAGCTGGAGGATCCCACATTCCCACTTGTGTCTCCCCTATGATGGCACTGGCAGCAAGTGGATCCTCACTGTGAGTCAGGTCAGGTAGCTTATCCAGAGAACTCGGGACAAAAAAACCCCAATATTCAGCCAGATCAGCTCCCTGATCTGCCTCACTGTTGGGCATGGGAGAGGGGATGGGAGGAGGGAACTCCTTTCTCTGGTGGCTGCCTGCACTGGTGTGTAATCATGAATTTCTGATTTCAGCTGGTGTAAGCGTGCAGTCAGTGCAGAACCTGATTTAGCTGAGCAGGGCTTCACACAAGAGACTGTGCATGCTCAGAGCCTGTTCTCAGCATCTTAGTGGGTTTGTGGCAGCCTGCAGACAAAGCAGTGAGGTGCTCAGGGCCAGTTTCAACCCCAGCACAGCACAATGGGCTCCCTGTGTTCAGCTTGAAAATAGCAGCCATGCCAGAGCTCTTTGGCCTTCAGGAGATGTTTTCCTCAAGCCCTGCTCTGGGCACAGTTCCCCCACTGTCTTCTTATTTTCCTAGTCACGAGACAGAGACCTCATAGCAGACACAGTGAAGGCTAGCAGAGTTTTGACACATTTCATAAGGAGCATTAATAGCAGAAAACTGGAGGTTGTTCTGTTGGAGGGCTTCAGCTCCTTCCATATTCATTTCTCAGGCAATTCATTACCCAGCTGGAATTATTCCTTGATTAAAAAGACAGGTAATTCTTTTACATTCAGCTTGGAATTTCAGGAGGAAATAACTTGCAGGAGACCCACTCAAAGCAAACCATGAAAAGAATGGCTTAGAATTGGATGCTCTAGGATATTTTTAAGTGGAATCATTTCCTTGGAGTAGCCTGGATTCACAGGGAGATTGTCCCAGCTGGACAAAGGGACCAAATTTGAAAGAAAGTGGGGAAGAAGAATAGGGGAGGGGCAAGATGAGGAGGTTAGACATTTTGACATAGGCAAAGTGACAAGGGCCAATTTTGTAATAAAAAGTTATTTTATTGTCACATTACAATAAATGGAGACTAAAAAAAGGGAGAAAAAGCCTGAGAAATGGAAATGACGTGTGGCAGCTGGACTAAGGCAAAGCAAGCCAAGTTTTATCACGAGATTTTAATGGTTTGTCTCTTTCTGTTTATTTCCCATGCTCCAAAATTACCCATCAGCAGGAAGCCAATGCCACAAACTCCCACCATCTCTGCATTGTGATCCAAATTCAAAGCAGGAGTAAAGCTTCCCAGCTCCACTGCAGTGAACTGATCTATAGCAAAAACTTGACATTGAGTAAGGGAGCGACAGGTCCCATGTAAGTTGCTTTGGCAAGGCATTTATTACTGTTGCAGATGGCAGACTTGGTGGCATGCTACCTCTGTTTCCTGAAAATGCCTCATTGCACCCAGAAAAGAAAAAGCAAGGGAGAAGCTCCCAGAAAACAAGGGACTTCTGCACAAGGACTCTCTGGTGGCTTGAACAAGGACACCAGGATGTGTAATACATCTGCACACTGGGAGGAGCGTGTGAGTAATGCAAGACAAGATGAAAGTTTGCAAGGAGCCCAGTAAAACAGAGAAATGGCACTGAAATAGTGCCTGTGATGGGGTTCACTAGGAACAAATGTACAGTTCTGCAAACCTGCATTGATCATCAGCTACACAAATTGTGGATGGGGGACAACGAGCTGGGCAGCAGCTGTGTAGGAATGGTCCTAGGGTTTTAGTGGATCTAAAGCTGAGGGAGAACTCTTCTAAAGGTGTTTTGGGGGGAGCCTGAGAAATACCTTTCACAATGTGACAGCCTTTCCCTCCTCTTTCCTGTAGCAGTACACAGTTCCTGTTAGTTGTGCCAGCAGTGTTGCCTGGGGTCTGCAGGGTGAACCAGAGAATGAACTGACCAACACAGAAACCTATGTTTAGTGGTAGTTTACTATAGGTTTTTTTCAGGTTCCCTGATCTGGTTCACAGCATGACTCCCCTATGTGTGAAGTGGGGAGGCACAAACAGATAGCAAGGATGCAAGGAAATGGGGATGCTCTAAGCTGTAGCTGCCACAAGCTTTAGCACATGAAAGCACAGTCCTAAAAAATCCCCTCCTCCAGAAATGGCCACAACTGCGAGGCAAGTCTGGGCATTTCTACCATAACAAAGAAGGAAGTACTGATGCTGAGCTTTGGCATCGCTGTTCTTTGATTTCTTCATCCCACAACTCCCTACACATGAAGAGGGAGCTATAAAAAGGGACTTTGGCCCAGTGCATCCAAATGGTCAGCTGTGTCAATTTGTGTTTTGTTGCCAGGTGTTGTTCCCTCCTGTCTGTTAAAGGCTAACCTGGTATATACCTTGCAGAGAATAATGGAGCTATTAGTCATCCTAAAGCCCTGAAATAAGACACCTGCAGGCAGCAGGCCTGAGCCATTTAAAGTAACTATGCATGTGGCAAATTCCTAAGCAGCCTAGGTTCTTACTAACATCTCTCTCCTGTCAGCCTTTGCTGCTTCACCTAAAGCCAAGGAGAAGGAGCTGGGTTTGTTGTGGCTCATCCAGCAGTGCTTTGTGCAAAGTGCTTTGAAATCAGCACCTCAAACACAAGAGGATGGGAGTGGGTAGAGCCATTCCTACCATTGTGAAATGTGGTCAGTGCAGAGAAGTATTTTGGAATTGCTTTTCAGCCCAAGGGAAAAATAAGTTGTCAGGTCTTGACTTGAAATTGTAGCAACATCCAGAACTCCCTGCCGCCATAGAGCTGCCTTCTTTCCTTTTTGTTCCCATTTATTTGGGAAGCACGTAAAGCTGGAAATGGTTTTAACCCCTAAGCAAAAGAAATATCCCTAGTGATACAGCCCAGGCAGATGGAAGTGTAAAAAAAGCCACAAACTACAGGAAGGGTACAAATGTGATTAGTACCTCCCTTCTTGCACCCCCTGCCCACCCTAGTGCTTATTACATTTCTGTACAACGAGATGTCAAACAGTCAGTGCTGAGTGAAATGTGTGTAATTTTTCATCCCCCCATGCCTTGTTTCCACAGGCACTTTATAAACTCCATAATGAAATACAGCCACCTGGCACACAGCATGCTGCCTAGCAGGGAGAGTGAAGGGGAACTTGAGCCAAGGATGCAGAATAAGTCCAGCATTTTTCTAGGCATGATCCTTCAAGTGCTGTGATGAAAAGAACAGCATCATGTTTGTTCCTACCTGTGCAACCTCTCTGAACCATCCCTGGCTTCTGGGAAACTGCCATCTGTACCAAATACCAAGTCTTTGCTCCATGAAACAGGGATGTGGAGTCTCACAAGGGACTTGCTAGAAAAATTGTGTGCACCTGGACAAAGCAACCTATTTCCTGAAGCTCGTCAGCCAGAATGATTGCTTCATTTTGCCTTGTCACATTCATGGTGGAGACATTCAGTTTCATCCGGGTAGAAGGGAGCTCCAGTACAACCAGCAGCTATTAAATGTATGGGTTTCTACCAGAAAGTATGGCCAAGGCAGATCTAGAAGTGTCACTGCCAACTCCAACTTGTACCCTAGAGGTTTCCATCAACCCAGGGCAGACCTGATCATGAAACAGAGCTTCTAGAAACCCACCATCTGAGACAGACTGAGCAGCAGAGACAGGAGAAGGGGCAACCAGCACAGTCGATTCAGCACTGACTATACACAGCCAGTCTTTGAGGCCAGCCAACTGCTTGCATGCTATAATTATGATGGAGGTTAAGTGGAGATTAAACCTAAACCTGTTGTCCTTTTCAGCTGTAACCCTCTGGCATGCTGCAAATGGCCCAGGGCAGGTCCTGTCACACTAGGATCATTGGCACACTCCTGTCTGGGTGTGTGAGGTTTAGTGGCCCGCTGGCTCCCTGGTTTGTGAAGTGTGGGATGGAGAACAATGAGCCTTGCAGTGTATATGGGTCACTAAACCACCCTCACTGCAGCCTGGGGGGTTTAGGGGTTTTAACATCTCCCTGGAGGTGAGGAACTGGGCCCTGCAAAGTATTGCAGGTCAGCGGGTAGTAGTGTTCAATTTCCAGGCTGATCCTTGTGCAGTGGTGTGGCAGCTGGCATAGCACACACCAAGCTGGATGGCTGTCTGTATTGGGAATTCATTGCAACCAGTTAGTCTGATTTTCAATTATCTGAGAGAACAAACTTAGCTAATTAAAGCCTAATTACATTTTGCCTGTTTCTTCAGCTGTCTTGTCCTATTAAACCTGCATTTTGGGACTCCGTGAGGTGAGAGGGGAGTACTCACAGCTGCACAGAAACCTGTAAGACGTGAACACTTGTGGGTCCTACCAGAAAGGATGACTCTGGATTTAACCCCACATGCATGAAAGCTTGAGCTATGTCAGGGCAGAGTGCCAGCATCCAGCAACAGCCAGGCAGCTGTCATGGAAAGGAAACAGTGCCCTGAGCTTGCTTTCGTGTACACCTTGTTTTCCTGGAAGGTGCAGTGTTCTGCACAAGCACCTGCATCCATCCTCACTCTCACACTTGTGCGCCAGCCTCGAATAACACCAACAGACACTCTAAGGTAATAAAACTGTCTCTTTAATGAAGAATCAGAGTTGTGTAGCTCTGCAGTTCCAGCCCCTTTTCCAGAAAGGTCACTCTAGTTGCTTGCTGCCACAGGGTAGAAGTTTCTCCTGCCTTTTGTTGATTATTGTCTTGATCATCTCCACTTCCAGTGTCATATCCACAGTGAGAATGAGGTGATAACTCATGACCTCACAGTACTGGACCCTTTCAGAAGAACTGGAGCATCACAGGAAGGTTGGATCTTGTCTCCTTTCCCTCTAGAGTCACTCAGAGCAAAACCAAAAGTGGTGGTGTTCACCAAAGGCACGTATCAGCAAGGCACAGCTGGTGCTGCATAAATCATAAACAGCCAGTGAGCCCACATGGAAAGAAAAGGCATTTCTGACAAGGGATTCTGATGCTGTGTCCTCTAATGTCACAGCTGCTTGCTAGGAGAGTAAATCCACCTGCAGCTGTGGTATCTTCAGAGGTTGTCACTGGGGCAGGAGAACCCTATTCATCTGAGAAGCAGTGTTCAGAGAGCTCTCATTAACTCAAAAAGAGCAAACTTGTTTGATTTAATAGCTGCTGCCTGACTGCACCCTAACAGAGAGCGCTTTGCCATGGCCAGGACTCGTGATCTTGACCAGCTGAATACCACAGGCTGACAGAGTGCCAAAACTGCTGCCTTCACCTTGAAGTCATCTGTGAGCTGCAGCCAAGATTGTCACGCAGACCCATCTCTCGGCTTCTTGCACTACTAAGTGCTAAATTCTTTGTCATTAAAAAGACATTTTTGCTTTGTTGTTGATTAACTGGCCTTAAATTAATGATGTGAAAACATCATCCACACTAATGAGCTTCTGGGAAGGATGAGATCTGCGAAGGCATCTCTGAAGCTAGACTTCTGTTATACTTGAAACCTAAAATATATGTAGATGAGCAGCGTTTTTCAGATCAGAGACAGTCACTTTGGATACATGTTCCTGTCTTTGAGCATTGCCAGTGCCCCCCCCACTTTCCAGCATGTTGACAGCGATGTCTTCAGGGATGTGCCAAACCATACCGATGGCAGCATTCTGATTTTCTCTTAACTGAATATTCCATAACCATGTACTCATGAAACAAACAAGTCCAAGAAATTGCCTGTCTCTCAAATCAGAGGAGCTCAAACTTGACCAGACTGCTGGAGAATTGCTTGGCTAAGTCATCTTAATGGGGGAACTAGTGTGAACCCAAAGATGTATCCAACACCATGCAACAGGGAGTTGTCAAGGCTGTTGAGGATGTTTTCTGCTTCCTTGTGTTCACTGTTTTTCCAAAGACATATTCTCCAGGACTAAAACCAGGGGGTTCCAGTCCCTCATTCATACTTGAGAAAACCAAGTTGGATTCAGAAAGCCAAACAACTGCTTTAAAGACATCTACGCTTGCATGTAAATCCATCAAATCTAGTGAGATAGTCATTCTGCACAGACAGCGCAGTCCAAAGCAATGTCCTTGAATGCACTGTGGTCTTTTAACTCTGTCATTTTGCCACTGCCCAGGGACTGTTCATGTCAGGTTGTTGGCACAGGTCTGAACTTTACCAAGAACCATTCTCACAAGTTAACAGTATCATCAGTCAAGTTCCAGTGCCCAGGAACATTCCTGGTGCTGTTCATTTTCCTAGTACAGATGGAGCTGTAAGATCCATGTTTTATACCGAGGACTCTAAATGCTCACACAATCCCATAACAGCTCTGATTTGGCAAAGAGCAAGAGGGACAACCCACATTTATTTGGAAATGAGGAGCTTTCTGTGCCCCAGGTTTTGTGGTGGGTGCCAGGTGCTCTGCACACCTCAGTAGGGAGCAAGCCCTGTGCCAGGCTAGCAACTCCAGGCAGGCTCAAGCATGGGGCCAGGGTAGGACAGGGGATCTGAGGAATTCCAGGCCAAAATGCCATCAGCAGCCACAGCAGCAAGGCAGCTGGGAAGACACAGAAACTGGGAAATGTTTCCTTTCCAAACAGAGAAACTGGTAGGCAAAGTCTCTGAAGCTGTGAGGCAATGCTGACTCGAATTTTGTCATCGTTTGGCTTCAGTTCTCCTTTGAGTACCTGACTCATGGCATCAACTTGTCCATCTCTGGCAGAGCCAATGGACTACAGAGGCTTTATCTGGAGGCTAATGGCTCTCACACAGCTGATACAAGAGTACCACGCTGAGCTGCAGTGGGGATTCATGGAGCGAAGTTCCTGAGTAATTGCACTGCGTATTTCAAGCCATCCTCCTGCTAAGTGAACCCCTACACGCACTGCCTCAGCTTCCTTAATAGAGAATGGGCTCACAAAGCTGCTGATTTAACCAGCACTAAATTAAAATTCAGTGTGAGGATCAGCTGGACAAACCTGACAGTCTTGCTTGTGGGGTGGTTTGGGAGGGGAGATGGAAGTGGCTTTTTGCCCACTGATGGGAGGCCAGGAGGGAGACAGGAGATTTCCATTCTTGCTTGAGGGTCCCCCTTTGGGGAGCACGGCAGCCTGGAGACCTTGCCAGAGCTCAGGAAACCTGTGTTTTCTTCTTAGGTCTGTTATGTGGCTTTGGGAAAAGTGGTCTGTTACCTCCTTTACAGCCCCCAAACTGCCTGCCTCATCTTGAAGACCAGCTTTGGGACCTTTGTCGCTTGGGATGCAGGTAGCTGTAGGCAGGCTGTGAACTGGGATCACAGCATCCTTCTGTGGGCTCAGCTGGGATGACCGCTTGTCCATGACTGCTTTCTTGAGTGTATACACCTGGAAAGACACCCATCCTTCGCATTAGCCAGCTGGAGACATGCCTGAAGCCAGGCCAGAGGTCTGGCAGGGAAACCATGTGGTGGTGGAGCATCCCAGACCCACCCATGAGAGGGGTCCAGCCCCTCACCCCCCCCATCAGCACTCAGTTTCGAAGCTGCAGAGATCCACTCTAGCCGGTCCCCAGGCTTTCCAGGGCAATGTGTGTCTGGAACAACCTGGTTCCCTCCACCTACCTACAGAACAAGCCCAGAACTGCCAGACGAGAGACAGGAAACTGCTACTTACCTAATCTGATTTTATTTTACTTTTTTATTTTTTGTGCTCTCAGAAATGTGTTCAGACTGGATTGAGGTTACAACCTGGGTAATGCCTCCCTGCCTAAAAAAAAAAGCTGTTACCATAACAACCTGACTCTGTGCTTCATTACCATGGCAATTCTCAGGAATTATTAAATACTGTGTATGTTTGGTGCACGAGCTCCAGTACATCTGGTGCCAGGCTCAGGTTGGGATCCTCCCTCCCCCCTAATCTGTTTGTCTGTCTCATCTTGTTTAACTCTTTCATTGCCCTCAGCCAAGACTGCCAGGGCAGGAAGAAGGAGGTGGGTGTCGTTTGGGACTTGGTTTGGGTTTTTCCCCACTGCAGGCAGGACTGTATGACCCAGCTTGCTGGGTTTTCTCAGGTAGGTCAAGCCACCTCTTTATTTCTCCAAATGTAAAATCAGTGATTACAGAGGTAGAGGATTTCTCTTTGCAGACAGGCTACTCAGCAGGGGGGAATGCTCTCACACTTGCCTTTCCCTGCTGTTTCCCTGCTGCCTGTCTAGAAATAAGAAATTCCAGCTGGAACAGAATTGCGACAAGTGGGGACCAGCCCAGAGACAGGGAGCTGTTCCTGAAGGAGGATTGTGAAGGTCCAGTGCAGTTTGCTCTTGGTGGGGGTCAAGAAGCAGTGCCCCATTAGTAGGATAACTTGACTGACCGTGTACTGCCTAAAGTCATGATTGTTTTCACAGAAGGGATTCAGACTAGATGGACCAGTGGCTCAGACCAATGTGGGCAGTCCCACTGGCTTGCATTGGTATCTTGTATTGCACTGCTAGGAGATGATTTTAAATGGGACTCAATGGCTGGTCCTCACTCTGCCACTGATGTGATGATCCACCTAAGCATGTCCCCTCTCTGCTATACTTTATAGCCAGCAGTGTCTCTCGGTCATACATGTACAGCTCCTGGCACCGCACTGATGTTTTGGAAACTAATGTGCTACAAGCAACAATTTAAAAAAAAAAAAATCAAATTAACATTAAACCAGCCTCATTCAAAAAAAAACCAGCTTAAATTTTCTTGGGAGCCAGTACCCACTTGTGAGCTTAACTTAAATGAGTAGGTGTGAGATGAAAAAACACAGCTATTTGTGGGGAAAGGCAGCAGAAAGAGCCATTATGGTCTGCTTTCCTTACACAAGCCCTGGAGTAACCACCTCATCCTCTGGCTGCAGGACTCGTGTCTCTGGGGCAGGACAGCTGGGTTTCAGGGTCTGAGGTGGCAGCTCTTCCCCTGAGATCTGGGGAGCATCCTCCTCCCTCAGCACCCTCCCTTCCACCAGACATGACCTGCACTGGCATCTGCTCTGTGCAAACAGAATGGGGAAGGAGCCAGGGCAGTTAAGACAGCAACCATGACTTCACCTCAAGAGGGTCTTTAGACCCCAAATCTCTAATCCAAGGCTTTCCCTCACCATGCCAGCCCTCCGTTGCCTTCCTTCTGGTCTCCCCTTGCCATCTCAGTGCTGGCATCAGTCCTCCAGAGATCTTCTTTTCCCCAAATAATTCCTCCTCTCAGTGGGGTAATCGGCTTTTTATTGGGAATCTAACAGGATGGGGACTTGTGTGCAAGTGTCTTAAACCCACTGCAAGCAAGACAGAAGCCCAGTGACCCTGTGGAGACACATGGCATGCAGTATGGCAAATGTGGATGGTGCCGACCAACTGCTTTACTCTGCAGACCCTCTTCTGTTGGTCCACACGACCTGGTAACGTAGACATGGCCCTTATGGTCAGGAAAGAGACACAGCACGACTAGAGGAATAATAAGCCAAGGTTAAGTTGTGCTTTGCCCCAAGGGGCCATGTGGAAAGTCTTCCCTCTCTTAATTGACTCCTGAGCAAGCTCCATCTGATTCAGCAGGTGCCCAGCTCTGCTTTCTGGGGCATTACATTGCTCCTCCACCTCATGTATACATGATCCTACTGTGGTTGACTTTTCTTCTTTCCTCTGGAAGACTCCACAGCACAAAAGGGATGAAGACCTCCATGCTCCATTCCTGGATGTGGCCTCTAATGACACTTGGCAAGTTGGTGACTATGTGGGATGCCAGAGCCATGTTTCCCCACTGGGCAGCAGGATGCCTCAACACACATACCAGCTCTCACAGCCCCTGGCAGAGCAAGGCAGGTAGTGACAGCTGAGATAATTTGATCAACTTCTTCACTCAGGACATTGCTGCAGGTCAGAGTTAAGGTGATTTTGATACTTTCTTTGGATTTGCAACTTTTCCTGTGCCTTGCTTGCATTGCTAACACTGGAAGGTTTCTTCCATCATCTCTGAATTCTCCGTTGTGCTGGGGCCATGGCTGATGGATGGATTGGCAAGAGGGACCAACTGCCAGCTTATAGCAGAAGCTGGATGGAGTTTAGTGGGTACATCTGGGCTGTCATCTGATAGCACAGCGACCTGAAGATGCAGTTACACATTTAGGTTGTACACGCAAGTAAACTCCTAAGTGTTTGCAGAGCTGGGTCATCATATGCATTGGGGTTATTTGCATCTCACTGTGGTGGCATGACCAGGCTGTGCTCCCACACTGGGAACAGTCTGCACTCATGTGCAAAGAGATCAATGGCCATAACACCCCCTTCAGCAGCAGGGACAAAAATCCCCTTCCATGCTGTTGTGTGAATTACATTTCCTGGCAGGGCAGCAAACCCTCCGTGCTGAGAAGGCTGCTCAGGTATGCAGATCTACAAGCTGCTCATAAAAATCAGAGCCCTGCCTGTTCAGCCATTTCACTGGCACCTACGGGACATTTCAGAGCTTTGAATCCCAAATTGCGGTCCTGCTGCCACGTTGTCTTTGTGCTCTTAAGGCGTTACAGACAACAAGTTAGTGGGAGCAACCAGTGACAGCACTGCACTAGTCCTGATCTGCATCGGGTTTAGTCCACCAGTACCCTGTGTGAACACTGAAGAAGGTGCTCAGCAAATATTAACTACAAAATGTACTGTAATCTTATTCCTCCTTCTGGGAGAGGCAAAGAGCTGTTCTGGATTTACATCCAAGTAGATCAGATCATCAGCTCCTCCAGTATCCAGGATTGCTTTCCCACTACAGAAGTGGACCCAGCAGGAATATTGTTGGTGCAACAAAACTCAAATTATTTCCATCTCACACCCACAGACAGAGCTGTAATTCCATCACAGAACAAAGGTCAGAAGTCCTCCTCCTCTCACATAATTTATTTTCGACAGCTTATCAGGATCAGAGGAGCTGGAGATTTTAACTCAGAGGGTGAAATCTACCTTTGCAAGAGGCACTCAGTGCATCTTTATGAATCTCTGCTTCAGTACTGTGCAGGTATTTAACACAAGCCTGAAATATGTAGTTCCTGACAAATTTATTTGCTAGTGGTAACTGATACTTCCCTGTGAGAAATGTATGGTAGTTTCTGTTTTAAAGAGATAGCTCTAACTAGAGTTCAGCTGGAAGGTGAGATGATTGTATCTGAACTAGGATTGAAATACCTGAACTCAGCACACACAGAGAAAGAAAATGAAGACAACACAAAATTCTTTTGAAACAGGTTCTTTTTTTCCTGAATGTTCACCAGTTTTCAAAAAACTACAAAAACGTCAAGGACTGTAACAGTATAGCACTTGAAAAAAAAGGCTGTTGTGTACAAAAACAAGCATGCTTTTGTTCTGGGGTTGGAGTGGTTTTTTGTATTTATCTGGGTTCTTTTCTTCCTTCAGCATAGTGTGAAATAAGAAGAAAGTACTGGTTTATTTAACAGGATAGCTCAGAAAAAAAAGGAAGAACATGCTTTCCTCATTACAAAACTCTACCAGAAGATGCATGCTTGAGGTCCGAAATACAAACAGACTGACACATTTTGTAGCTTGGAGACTTTGTTGTATAACCCACATGGCACTTCCCTTCCCCTGCCCCATGGTCAAAGATGTGGTCTGTGCCATGCATTTTGCATTCCCTTTAGGTTTTTTTTTCTTTTTGTAGTGCTAAATCCCATGTAGCGGTATCCAAGGTAACAGCAGAAAAGAGTCCAGATCTGCACATTATCACTGTTTCTGCAAGTTTCATGCAAAACTTAAGCCATTTCTGCATGCAACACAATGCTGGTCATTTATTGTGCTTCATACAACTCTGGGCAGATTTCCCCATTCACCACGACAGAGTGTGTTGACTGGAAAGCACAGGTTTGCTTTCCCATGGACACAGACGTATTAAAAGACCCCTCTCCCCCCCTTTCGAATCCCCCCCAGCTGCCCCAAACACATGGGAATGTGCATCTCAGCACCAGGTCCAGACAGTTCACTTGCCTACAAAAGCCCAGTGGCTTCAGTAAAGTCCCATGATCGCAGCTCCCACATCCTTGGAAGGTCTTCGGTCCTTCACCAGAAAGTTAATCATGCTCTCCGACTTGATGAGCAAGTTGCAGCCCAAAAAGAAGATGCCGAACATCACAGTCAAGGAGAGGACACAGAGGACAGCGATCTGCACCACCCGCGTGATGTAAAGGCTCCTCTCATCGGGCGCCAGGACCGAGGAGCCGCCGTCAGTCGCCAGCACTGAGCTGGTCCCATTGCAGCAGGCCATGAGCATCCCCAAGCTCTGGGTCCTGTTGGGGTAAGCTCCCTGCTCTAGCAGAGTCTGGTTGAAAAAGGATCCATTCATGGTCTATGCGTGATCCCAAATCTCCGGGGAAGGCAAGAGGAAAGCTTGCTGTCCCCCTGCCCACCCCTCACATGCCAGGGCTTGGCACCACGGGCCAGCGCGCTCTGACCCACCTCCTGCCTTTCTTCTCACAATGCCTCGGATGGAGGAGAACCTTCCTCGAGGCTGTGAGCAGGTGGGAAGCCAATTTGTGCAGCCGAGGGATGGCTTGCTCCCAGATCCCTCCTGGCACAGGCAGCGTTAGCACAAGCCCCTAAACAAGCAAAAAGAGAGCAAGAGAAAAGGCAAAGAGGGTGCAGGGGAGAGGAAGGCAGCCAAAGATCGCCCCATGCCTCCTGCCCTCGCCACTGCCCCAAAGCTGCCACCCCAAAGCGCAGGGCAGCGGAGCAGTGCAGCCCGTTCCCCTGGGCGCTCTCCCTCAGGAGGGAGAGCTGATTCCTGCCGGCTGGGAGCTCCACAAATGCAAGTTCCAAGCTAAAGTCTTCACCGTGTTCAAAGGAAAAACAGCAACTCCACCCCCTTCCAGCCTCCCCCCAGGACCGCCTTCCTCCCCCTCCACATTCACCCAGGCTGCCCACCCCTTTCCCACGCGTGTGCACCCCCTCTCTGCCCTGCTACGGGTGCCTGCACCCACCCCTGTGCCACCCCCAGGTGGGGGCTGACCCCTAAGGCCCTGTGGAGCGGCACCTAACTCATCCTTCCTCCGCCACCACCACCCCCCCGCTCCTGAAAGCAGCCTGTATGGTCAGTGTTCGTCCTGGACCACTGGCAGGTCCCTGTCCCCCCCTTCCCAATGAAGGCTCCCGTGAACCTCAGGTCAGTGCTGCTCTTGCTGATCCCTGGTTGCTGCTCTGTGCCACCCACTCCTTCTTAGAACAGCGCTAGCCCAATCCAGCCCAGTCCACCCCCAGCTCTGCTCAGTGATGCCTGTCCTGTGCCTCCAAATGAGAAATGGATCCATCCCCCTCCCTGCATCCTTATCTTCCTTTGGCTGGGGGCTTCCTCCCTGGGCACTTTTGTCTCCCTCTTCTTCCCCTCCTGCTCCTTTAGCCCCTTTGGAGGTGACCACTGCAATGCTGCACCCTGATCTCTGCCCAATACTTCTTCCCTGCCCTGTCCCCAGCGCTGGGTCCCACAGCAGCATCACTGCTGCACCGAGGGCTGGAGTGTCACAGACCCTCTCAATCAGGCCCCTCAGCCCCACTGAGGCAATCCCAGGGGAATTTTCATCACTGCTCCCCTCTCTGTGTCTGCATAAGCTCCCAAAGTGACACCATGAGTTGGGGTGTCTGGCTCAATCTTGACCCTGCCTGTCCGAGGGCTGTGCCCGTGGAAATTCCGTGTCGCAGCTTCCCCGCTTTGCCCGTTGCTATTTGCCTGGAAACATGTCTAGATGGCACAGAACAGCAGATTACCCCCGAGCCATGGTGTGAGGACCTTGTCCTGCTTTATCTGTGTACATCTTGGCTCACTTGCTTTGCACAGCCCCCAAAGGGGATTTTAGTAAGCCTAAAATGAGAATTGATAAATTGCAGCTAAAGGCAGGAGGATGAAGCTGGCCGGCTGAGGATGGAGGGTGGTTTGGTAGAGAGAGACTATCAATTGATTTTCCTTTTAGGTGGCTGAGACCTGTGCCCCTGTTCCACTGCTGTGAATTTAGGCTCTCAGAAACTGTTTGGTTTGGGCTTTACTTGTTGCTTTTTCCTTGTTTTGCACAGTGCATTTCTCTCCCTGAAGGCCTGCCTGGTCTGCGAGGGCCGTTTGCAGCAGAAACACTTGCAGGAGGGATGCAGAAAGCCCTCATCCAACAAGAGCATCTGATCGGGTTTAACCTGCGGGCCGGGAAAAATCCCCACGGGAAACCAGAGCATCCCTGGTGCCCCAACCCGGGTGGGAGCTCCTCTCCCCAGCTCGCTCCCAGACTGAAGGAGTTTCTGCTCCCTCTGGTGGCTCCAGCTCCAGCCTCTTCTCTCCCCGCACACCTCAGCATGGATTTGGGCTGCTGCTCCCATCACTCCTGGGTCACAGCCTGCGGTGATGGGGCAGCTGGGGGCGTGGGGCCGCTCGGCTCTCAAACACTGCCCTGCTTGCTCTTTGCCTTGAACCAACCAGGGACTTCAAAACCCAGAGCATCCCATTGTCTATTATGTGGTGCCTGGAGTTAACATCACAGCAATGTTTTCAGGACAAGCAGCACCTTCTTGCAGGTGGCAGGGAAATTCAGTCCAAATGTGCTGAATTAAGTTCATGCCATCCTGGTCCTCAGGCAGGATGGGAGCCCAGATGCATGCAGGCAGGTCAAATACTTCATTTTGTAACTTCTTTCTTCTTTTTCAGTGTTTTTGCACCATGCTGGAAGCATGGGCTGGAGTATTGCAGCTCATGGTGGGCAGGGAGTTTCAGGACATACAGAGACAGCAGCACTTGCTAGTTTGGACAACCAGCTGCGGGGCAGGATGAGTCACTCAGCAAAGAGGACCTGTGAGATCAATGGCAAGTTGGATCTGTGGGGTGTGCAGAGCCAAGCAGGGCTCACACATTTCTCTCTAGAAACTTAGACAAATTCATTGTCCCTTCCATGAAGCATTCAGACATGCGTGCAGCGTGTTACAGTGCAGTGCATGGGGACGTGTTGCCATGTGGCCAGAAAGACCCACATGATGGGGAAAGACCACGTAGGCAGCATTTCTAGGACACATGCAGGAAAAGCAGGACTCTGGATGCCCTAAAACTGGCTAGTGGGGTCTGTAGTGCAAGATGGCTCTGGGATCTGGAGCAGGGCAAGACCTAGAGCCCCCAGAAAGCAGATTTGGGATTTGTATTGATGTCCCAGCCAAGATGCAGCCCTTTTTGACACTGCATGAGGGTCGATGAGCTTCTCCTAGTCCCCTTTACCATATCCTTATTAACAAGTTTTGGGGAGGGAGTTGGATCCCAGGCAGAAAATGATCCCCCGCTGAGCGGAGCCCATGCAGCCGCGGGAGGGCAGCAGCACCCCGCAGGGACAGTGGGGCTGAGTGGAGAAGCAAAGAGGCGTCAAAACTTCTTTTAAAGCCACGAAGAGTCCTCAGCTCCTGAGGCAGAGTCCCCATTTCCATCTCACCCACGCAAACACCATCACCTCCCGTTGACAGCCGCATGGCTCTGGGGCAGGTGCTATTATCCCCATCTCTCCCGGCGTGGGGCTACGGTTCTTGTACAGCGCCTTGCACATCACCCTGCAGCTGCCAGCAGTGCCAGGCTGCAGTTGCAGTTCTCAGCACCCACACAAGCTCATTTTCCACTGCCTGGCATTTCTGTGTGTTGGATCATCTTGACCCAGGGTTGTGCCATTACTGTCCCCAAACCCTGTCACTTGGTGGGAGAGAGCATTCAAGGGCTCCAGGGAACCAGCCCTTCTCTCCCTTTTGCCCCACTTCCCCCAGCCTGTATTTTGAGTGCCTCAGTTTCCCTGTCTCTGAGTAGAACCTTGGTATTACAGGGGAACAAGAGGTTTATAAAACCCCTTCGGGAGGTACTCACAAGCAGCTCTGGCATTTCAGCAGGGACAATTCCTGTGCAGATCCAACTCCCTGTACTTGCACAGTACAGGAGCAATTTCTGAGGACACAGAGGGGAACAAACAATACAAGTGAGAAGAAAATCAGGTCCAGATTATCTGACCCAAAGCTGAGCTTCCCTCCGTTTGCAATATCTAGGTTTATACCCAAACTGCTGGTTTTACCAGGTCCAGTCCTTGGCTGGGTCTCACTCAGCTCCCAGCTCTGTTTCAGCAAGAGTTAATAAAAGGAGGGAGTGAGCAAGACTTTGCAAGGAATTAAACCCAGGCTAAAGAGCCTATGGGAAAGAGCCTGTTACCAGCCCCAGGGCTGTAGGTCACTGTACTTTCTGCCAGGGTTTATTAGGTCCTTGTCTGAGCTGAGAGAGCAAAAAAAAGCATGAGGAGCTGCAGGCAGAGCGGGCGGGGGCACTCCCTGACTCAAACCTGAGTGACGAGCCAGCGCCGTTTCCTCCGGCCAGCCCCGTTCAACATGTGTGTCATACA
Organism: Pandion haliaetus; assembly: GCA_013401275.1. Lineage (NCBI taxonomy): Eukaryota > Metazoa > Chordata > Aves > Accipitriformes > Pandionidae > Pandion > Pandion haliaetus. Next base: position 57,810 of record VYZV01027869.1, on the reverse strand, counting down.
CCCAGACTCATGATTCATCTCCTGGACTGTTCAAAACCTCCAGCTTCCCCAGAGCTGCTCTCCATCGCTCACGGTGGGGCTGGTCCAAGCAGCCCCCCCCGGGTCGGGACTCAGAGAAGAAGATGGGAAAACTCTATGTGGCTCTCGGGATCCTCATGCTCTGCGTTGCTGGTGGCTGGGGTAGGTTTACAACCCGTAGCATTGTCGCTTGCTTAAAGCCAGGTCATTTAGCTATTATGTTGCCTGTTATTTCCCAAAATCCCAGGACTTTCTGCATTCCCAGGGTCTGCGATTTCCTGGGAAAATCACTTGGAGGGGGAGCTGGCAGGCTGAAACCTCAGCGCCATTCCCAAATCCAAAGCACCGCTCAAGCCGGTTGGGCTTTGGGTGGGCCAGGGCCAGGAGGGTTTCTCAAAGGTGTTATAGGGTCAAGGCATGGTTTGGTGCATTATTCTCATTGGGTGCAGCAAGTTTATATTCTCTACCTACGCTGTGTTTGGCTCCGGGTACTGGTTTGTAATGGAAGGACTGGGGTGTGACTTGGGCTCCATCCTTCTTAAACAGAAAATACGCTGGGGGAGTTTGCAGGGCTGGTAGTCACTGTAGCCATGTCATTTTAAGGGCATGGGGTGCATTTATGTCAGCGTTGCTGTCCTGTGTTATTTTTTTCTCATGCTATTTTGGTGCTTTTCTTTAAAAACTCTGATTTCTGCCATCAGTTGATTCCAGGACAAATATAGTTTGTATTTTTAAAAAGATTTCCCATGTCTGAAGCATGGAGAAGAAGCCTAGAAAAGCATTACCTCCTCCCCAGGTGTGTTTCCAGGGCTCAAAGCAAATCTTGCAACTGAAAAATTGTGCTGTGTTTTCAGCTCCTGATTTATAAAACAGGCCCATTGTTTTTGAGACCCCAGTCAAGGAGGTTTGGGGCAACATTGTTCTGTCTAAAGAATTCCAGACTTTGTTGAATTCCCAGGAACAGCCTGAGGCTCCAATCTGCTGCTGGAGGGAGCTGTCATCAGTACAGGACATAGGATAACCCCTGGAAGAGTTTGGGTTTATAGAGCTGCAGTTTGCAGCCGTGCAGGTGATTTCTCTGGTCCTGTGCATCGCTGCCTGTAATCAGCTGAGCTCGGTTTGGAGCATCCCCTCTCCGGGAAGATGCTGGCAGACAGGGAGAGGTTCAGACAAAAGACACAGTCCCAGGATGGCGTGGGCAGGAGATCAGCCAGAAAAGCCCAAATCCTTATCGCTGAGTCAAGCAGAAAGGCCAGAGAGGATGTAAGTATGGTTTCTATCTTTACTGAGTTTTCTAAAATATCTTTATCAAGTTTTCTGTGTGCACATTCTTGCTCAAATTGGCAGAGGGGGAGAAAACAAAGTGTATGGCTGGCTCATGCGGTACATGGAGGAGGTTACTTGGAGTGCAGATTGGGGGCTGAGTAATTTTCTCCAGTCAGGGAAGGGTGATGCTCAGCCACAGAAGTCTGGGGTACTTCAAGTGCATCATTTCACCTAGCTCGGGGCTGCAGCACTTCCCAGCCCCAGGTGGGTGGTTCTCATGCTGCCCCGTTTCTCCTGGTTCCCTGTATTTCATGTGCTAGGATTTCTTTCTTTTTTAAAGTCTGAGTCTTTAGGATCAGATTGTTATATCTGAGACCAGCTGATTTCGTAGTAAAAAAATGCAGCTTTTGTACTTCGGTTTATTAGTTTTTATGGCTGGGAAAACAAGCACCAAAAATGAAAAAAAAAAAAAAAAACCAAAAGAAACTAAACCCCACAGAATTTATTAGACTGTGCTGGGATCTCATTAACCTGCTCACGGCCAGGCAGCATCCTGAGCCTGGGAAGCAGTGCTGGGCGCTCACAGGGCCACAACCTGAAGGGACTCAAGCTGCAGCATCCTCTGCTCTCCTCTGCCTGTGCTTTTGCTCCTACATCACCCTAAGGTCCCCCCTCCTCGCCTCCCTCCTGGAAAGCCCTCCCGACACCACACTCTGCATCCAGCCATGCAAGCAGTGCTGGAAATGCCAAAATAGAGACATATCCCCGCAGTGAGGGGGTGCAGCAGCCTGCTTGCAGCAGGACTAGCCTCATGTTGGAATGGTGATAACTGCCCTGTGTTAATCACCGCTGGCACCTGGGGGATTTCGGCCCCTTCCCAGGGGGAAGGGATGGCCCTGCTCCATCCAACCCTGGATTAAGTGCAGCCAAGAATGGCTCCATACGGTGCTGGATGTTGGGGAAGGGACCTCCATCCCCAGGCACGTGTCTCGGTCATGGAGCAACAGAGACAACAAGGACCATGGGGATGCTGAGGCTGGGGCAGATACCCCAGGCTGGGGCTTCAGGCAGCCCGAGGGGACAGGTACCAACCTGCAGGGACCTCCCCAGGCAAAGCCACCACTGCCAGCAATGGCAAGGTGGCACAATGTGATGGCAGACCCCAGGGCAGCCTCAGGCATGGCAGCATCCCTCCCGCAGGGACCCTCCGTGCTGCAGCCCCATCTAACTCCATGTGCTGCTCCCCAGCCATGGGACAACTGCTCTGCCCAGCTTATGGCTCTTGTTCGAAAATCAACGAGAAAATTGGGTTTACATCTCTAGCATGGAGGGGGGACATCAGATCAAGGACCCCTGGGCTGTGGGGTAACAGCAGGAGGGGAGGAAAGGAAACCAGTGGGGTCCAGAAGCTGCACACAGGCAGGAGATAATTTGTACCAAATTCTGGGGAGCACATGAGCTCTCCAGCCCAAAGGGACAGCGCTGGGACTCATTAGCCCTAGAGGTCAGGTTTTGCAGCATGAGGAGGCAAAGCAGAGGCAGTCAGGGACTCAGCTGGCAGACACAAGGTTGGAAATCCTCCACACTGTGTTTCAATGCAGCTGCATCTCGCTGAGACCAGGGTTAACGCTGCACAGGGGAAACTGAGGCAGGGAGCGGCTGAGGGACTTGGCTCAAGTCACAGGGCAAACATCTTTGGGTAGGATTTGGACCAGTGTGTCTCACATCCTGGATGCTGTTGTGAGCCCTGGGTCCTGTCCCCTGGCTGGGAGCATGGCTGGAGCACCCATGGGTGGCAGGGGCCCTTGTCAGCTCTGCATGTCCCCAGCAAGCTGGGTGCTGGGGCAGAGCCAGGTGACTGAACCATCCTATGGCAAGCTAAAACCCACCCCTGAGGGAACAAACCCCACACTGACATTAAATAGGAGTCTGGGCCAGGAGCGTTGCTGGTGGTACTGGGTTCTACAACCCTGCCCCAGCCAGGGCTGCAGCCTCCATGGCTGTGAGTCAGCAGCTGGACACGGCCGCTACAGGGAGGGATGTGAGAGCAGAAAGCAATGGAACTCCTGGCACAGGGCAGGCGGCTACCTAGCACCTCTCCACCCATCCCTGACCAAGGGGCCATGGTGCTGGTCCAGATACAAAAACATCGGGGCTCCTCAGGGATCTGCAGCTTTGGAAGCTGTTCCTATGTTCAGGCTCTTGGCCCCAGGGTTGGCAGCTCTGAGAGATTAATCCTGAGCTCCTTGAGCTGCCAGGGCTATCCCCACCTCTGAGAGCTGCCAGGGTAATGCCTCCCCTGCTGTCCCCAGAGCGCTGAGCTGCTGCCAGCCATGCTGGAACTGGCTCCCAGCTGCACGGCACAGCGCAAATCCAAGGCACGCGCCCCGGTGCTGGGCTGCAGCCGCCGGAGCTTGGCAAGGCAGGAGGGATTTCACACAGACGCGGCAGGAGCAGGCGTGTGGAGCGGGAGCCAGCGCTGTTGGTGCCGCTACTGCTTTCTGAAAGCCCTTTGCCTTCCCCCTGCCAAGCCCCAGCCCTCCAGACCTGTCCACCCAAGGATGCAATATTGCTGCTCACACATTGCTAAGCATCCTTGGTGAAGAAAGCACCAGAGACGAGGCTGTCGCTCTTTTGAGCAATGCTAAATTTAAAATTTTTCCTACCCTCACATGCTGCAGCTGGGTATTTTGGTGTATGGAGAAAGCTCTGGGAGTGGATGCCACCACAAAGCTGGTGCTGAGCCAGGCAGTTGAGGTTTAGCCTTTAGTTTAGTCCCCCTGTGTGGGACAAGTGGAGAGTGCAGGTGGCAGAGGTCCAATGGGGCACACTGTCCCAGTGCCCTTGGGCATGTTCCCAAGCAGCCACTGGTCTTCAGGACAGGCACAGTGTGTCCAGTTCAGCCTGTGACACCACCCTCATACAGACACGCACATCTGCAACACGCTGCACACACAACCGCCATGCACACACGCACACACACATGCACATTCACGCTCCCAGGCAGCGTGCCAGTGGGCACAAGCACACGGTGCCGTTGATGTGGTTCAGCCCAAAGACCTGATGACATTGTTTCGCCATTTCCTTGTTCTGCTTTGTGTTGCATTTCCTGCGGCTGCGGAGAACACCACTTTTTCTGCCTGCAGCTGATGGGGAGAGCCCTAGGTGGGGACAGGGGGACATGGGGCAAAGAGGAGACCCCGGTGCCCGCTGCTCCATGCCAGCATCCCCCAGGCTCCCCAGGCTGCGGTGTTACCCCAACTAAGCTGGCACATGGCTGCAGTCTGTTCTGCCCAGGGAATCCTAAAATTCTGCTGAGACACTTGTGCCCCAGGAGGGAGGAAGAGCCGAGGGTGACACCACCACAGCTGTGCCCCCAGCCACTCGCCACATCGGCTGTTGGCAGTGGGAACTGCAGAGCTGCACGGTCCTACCTCTGCCAGAGGAGCAACTCATGCCAGGGCAGGCACTGGCACTGCCCTGGGGCCTCTGCAGGCATTTTGGGGCCCTTATAATCCCCCCCATGGACCTGCTGGCCTCTGACCTTCAAGGCTGGTGCCAGCATGCTTCTCCCAAAGTCCCCACTGCCACTTCCAGCGACAGAGCCCAATCTTTGCCCAGGGCATTGGAACTAACCGCTGCCAGCGTGTTTCTGGACTCATGCCCTTTCCCTCCCGTCCTCTCCCTGGGTTTGAACCTGAGCCAAGACCAGCCACTGAATTTAGCACCTGCACAAGAAGGCATTGACCACCCTGGCTCCACGGCAGTGGGAAGAGGCAGCAGTTCCCCAGCCACTGGCAGGGCTGTGGGTACCACACTGTGCCCCTAGGAATTCACCCCTTCCCCATCCCTGCTGCCCCAAAAAGTCTGCAGGGGGGCACAGGGGGAAGATGTGTCCATTCCTACCCCCCACCAGCAGTGGGGGCTTCACTCCAACACATGTGCGATATTGCAGGGATGGGGGGACCCTTTAAGGAGCTGGCAGGTGGGAAATGATGCTCAGTCCTGGGCAGGATGAAGCCCAGCTGGTATTGGGCCAGGGAGGTGGTTATAAAAGGGGCAGGGAGGCAGCACCTGGGTTTTGGGGCTGGGAGAGGTGTTATATAAGAGCCCTAGTGGAAAGGGGCTGTGCCTGCTTCTGAAGCTGTTGGCTGAGCACTGAGACTTCAGCACGCATGTGGGCTTCAGTTTCTGCAGGTTGTAACTGCTCTCTGTTTTGCTGTTTCAGGGGGTAACATCTGCACTACACGTGGGGTGAACTCCTGCAAGCAGTGCCTGGCCGTGAGCCCCCTCTGTGCCTGGTGCTCTGCAGAGGTAAGAGCTGGGGGGAGGCTGAGCAGGGCTGAAGCATGTCCCTGAGCAGAATAGGGGATGCACAGGAAGAGTCGAGCCTTTGGGCTGTGGGACAGGTGCTGGTCCCTGTGTTACAGCTGCAAGCTTGGTCACTATCTGTTCCCACTGTGTTTAAACAGATTCCTCGGTGGCATCTGGGTCTGACCACAGCTTGAGATGCACATCACTGGGCTTGGGCTGCCTGTTCCTGCCTTGCTCTGAAAATCTACCCCTTATCTGGGTGTGTCAGTGGGAGCTACACGGAGCTGAATGGGAAATGCTGATGTTCCCACTGGGAATTCACTTTGTCTCTCAAAAAAACCCCATTTGAAAACCTAGTTTACTGTTGGTTTGATTCTTGAAAACCCATCGTAAAGCTCTGGCTAAAGGAGTTTAATGGCTGGAAAGAGAAGGGGGGCTGGTGGGAGGAAGAAAAAAATACTAATTAGAAGCTAGGGTTTGGGTTTAAAAGCCTTTTTTTCATTGGAAAGAGGCGGGGGGAGGGGAAGGAAAACAAGGTGCCTGGTTTTGGTTGCTGAGCTAACGAGGATGTGAGAGCTGAGCTGTGGCTCTAAAATCACCCTGTTTGGGTAGGTGAGAGCCTGGAAGAGCTGCCACGCTCCCCTCCAAAAATGCTGCCCTGGGGTTGTTCCAGTGGGGAGGTAAGAGGAGGGAGTTTCCCAACAGATGGGAGAGCAGCCCCAGGGCAGAGACAATTGGACGTGAGGCTGGGATAGGGAGAGGTGATGAAACCTCCTTTGGGACTTTGCAGCTAGGAGCAGTTCCCCCTCTGGCAAGGCTGTTCTTGCTTTCTGCTTCTCCGGAGATCCATAAAACCCTGCTTCCTCTGGCTGTGCCCGTGTTGTCCACCAGGACTGGGGAAAAAAACTGGGAAAAAGTGATCCAAGCTGGAAAATGCTGTTAGATTGTGCCTGCATGGCCTGATGCTTTGGGATCAGTACGTATCTGGAGGGGATGCCTTCACTTGCTGTGCCCATCAGATACCACCGGGATGTCCGTGTTTGGTGTGAATAAAGATGCTTGTGCCCAGTCTTATCTCCTGCAAGGAGTGGCTGAAATTTGCAGCATGATAAGGGGCCTCATTCCACTCTTGGGAGGGGGAATGGCTGACTGGCTGGGCTGGGCTTGTTCCTTCCCAGCCGCTGGTCCTGGGCCGGGCTGATGTCTTGATGCTGCAGTGGGGGCTGTGATGGGTTTTTTTTCCTCCACATCAGCAAAGGTTTCCAAAAAAGGAAATATTTCCAGTGCTGCTCAGAGCTGTGCTCATGGGCAGACGTGACAAGCAGCAAGGGAGCCGTCCTGCTGCCAGCAACCAGCCCCCAGAGAGCCAGGCAGTGCAAGCTCTGCTCAGCAACTCTTGTGTCCAACATCTGGACCACATTGTCTTAATTTAGCAAATGAAGGTTTTTTCTGTGGGTTTGTTTAATTTCCCTGGAGTGGGGGAGGTCTCTGATGCTGCCCCCCCCCTTTTTTTTTAAAGGGACAGTGCCCTTATTTGTGCTCCTTCTGTTCCCACTGCAGCCCTTTCCCACCCACACTGCCTTTCTGCGGAGCCAGGAGTTATCAGTTACTCCTGTTCCATCCTGACTTTGGACTGGAGAAGGATTTCACTGTGGTTTCTTGTGATCACTGAGCACTGACGCAGAGGAGAATTGAGTTTTACCTATTTTTCGGAAACCTTGACCACTCTTACCAACAAGTAGATGTGCCCATCCACTCACTTTTCCCTTTGGAGAGAGTCAGCCAAGCCTTAATACTGAGACATGGCTCTAAAATCACTTTGGAGGTTATCATGACAGATCTTCCTGGGTTTCACCCATGCAAAATGTCACCCACTCTGGTTCCCTTAGAGGAAAGGTGGAGGCAAGGCTGGGCCAGGGTTTGACTTTAGAGAAGCTGCTGGAAGGTTTTAGCTTAATCTGCAGAGGCATCTGTCCTTTGGGTCCTCCCAGGAGCTCTCCTGCAGAGAAGCTGATGCTGTATGTGGTTGCCTGTGAGATGAAAACAGAGATGCCCTGGGGATGCATGGCTTCCCGCAGCCTCCCTGCCCAGCAGCGGGGGGAGTTTGGGGATGGAGCTGCCTCTGCCAGCACCCTGCCCAACCCTGCCCTCACTTACAGGGTTAGGAGTCAGTGATCAGGGGATAAAATCATCAGGTTTCCCATCCTGGAGGGAACTGGAGCAGATGCTGAGCTGAAACCTCCTTCCCTGCAGTGGGAGAGATGTGCTCAAAGGGGAGGTGGAGCTGGGAAGCGTCTTGGCTAAGGGCTGTGGCTTGGCTTGAGACAGAGGGGTGGGAACACTTATACCCCACGCCCCCCAGCAGCTCTGTGATGGGGAGCCGATGCTGTTAGGGCTTTGCTGACGGCGAAGCGGGGTTTGCAGTGTTTGTATGGATTAAGTTCCTGTCCTGTGAGTTTGTCATCAGCAAGCCTGGGCTGCCTCTGAGTCACTCCTACCTGGGGCTGTGTCCAAGTTGTTGAATCTGCAAGTCTATGGAGACTGGGAGAGAAAAATAGACTAGGGGCTGGGGGCTGTGAGGGCCTTGTAGCCAAATGTCCCATCAATGGCACAGAAACTTTTTCCTTTGCCTTTTGCAGTAGTTCTCTTGCTTGGGAGGTTCTTGTGCATCCTAAGTCAATCATGTTTGGGGCTCCAGGAAAAGGGGAAGGATGCAGCCCTGGGGTTAAATAGCTTCTCCATGGGAATCTCACATTAGGAATGATGCTGCTAATCCCATAAGGTGCTAAAGGGCCTTTGAGGTCCTGGGAGCTCCCCAAGATCTCCAGGTATCACCCAAGAGCCCAGCACCACACTTAAAAACCTGACTGCCCAGCCTGATTTTCACCCACATATCTTTCCAGTGATTTTCCTGCCTGGGACAGGAATGTATGTGATGATTGTTGGGATCCGGAGTACACTAGGCACCTCTTCCCACAGCAGGGAGCCCTGTGGGGTGGGTGGGTGCAAGGGAGCTAATTTAGAGGGATGACTTGTCCTCTTCACCAACAGCATGCTGTCCAAGCAGCAAGGGTGGGAGCGGGAGGCCGCAGGGGAGGAACACGCCTGCTGATGTATTTTCAGGCAATCGCTTGGCCACAGTTTCCAGAGAGCTGTAGGCCAGCCAGGGCCTCCTGACACCATTTGCATTTTTCTACTTGTTTGCTTAAAACACACAGCTTCATTCCTGGGTTCAGCCAACCTGAACCTCAGGGAGCCAATATCCCGGATGGGGAACCTCTCCAGTGCTGGGAGGCTGCAGCATTGGGATCCAGCTTCCCAGGAGCAGGGAGGGAGCTGAACCAGCCACACCAGGACTTGTGCCATCCCTGTTTGCTGCAGGAAAAGGCTGTGCAGGTCATCTGCTGCAGGACCTTGAATGTAGAAAGATTTGGGCTGTGGGAGGGAGATGGAGAAATCCCCTGGAGGGAGGGTAGCTGCTGCCTGGCCGGGAACTTGCGGCAGCAGATCCTGGCAGCATTGGGAGAGAAATTCTTCCCATATATGTCTTCATGAGAAACTGGAGCAATGGGAGCCCTTCTGAATGTGCTGTGATAAGGGTGAGGAGCCAGGAGCTTTCTAGGAAAGGAGGGACAGGGCTGGCACTGTGACTCCACACTTTGTGCTTCCTGCCCCTGACAAGCACTTGACAGCTTTTCCCGCAGCCTCGTTGCCTTTTTGCTCTTTCACTCCTTTTTTGGTTCTCCTTTCCCCCTGCCAGCTCCATCTGGCAGGAAGCTGGAGAGCTGGAGATAAGCCTGAACCATTCTCAGGCAGGAACCGAGCACCGCTTCATGTGATGGGCTCACCCGCAGCAGGCCTGTTCCTTCCTTGCGGCGAGATTTCTGAGGGCATGTGCTGAGAAAATGTGGGGGGGGAAAGGTGCCTTGTATTTTGCTGAAGTTTAGAAAATAATAAAAAAGTCCCAGACTCTGGCCCTCACCCCCAGCCTGCCATGTTCACATCCCACCTCACCCTCTTCTAGCCATCCCATGTAGACAGGCTTTTCTTGTAGCTTTGCCAAAAACCAAACCTGGGGGTCCAGCTGCTAGGAGTCAGGAGGGGGTTTGGTGGGGATATTTAATCCATCACTCCTTCTTGGCAGGGGTTGCTTAGCTTCTCTGTGGAGCACAGCAGACCAAAACCTGCTCTGAGCCCCAGCAGGACTTGCTGATCCTGAATCCCCTCTGTTTGCCACCTTCTTCAAGCAGAGACCTTATGCCCCAAAAAGCCTCTTATCCTAGTCTTGCATTAGGTGTGATAAAGCGGGGACTTTCTGGAGAAAAGGGGCCCCTCTCTCCTCTTCCCAGCATAACCCCAGGGGAGCTGGCTCTTGACCATGTCCCTCTTCTGCAGGTCTTGGTGCAATCGTCCCCTCGCTGTGACCTGCGCGCCAACCTCCTGCAAAATGGCTGCGGGCAGGACTACATCGAGTTCCCCACCAGCAACGTCACCGTCCTGGAGAACCAACCCCTCAGCAGCAAGGGCTCAGGGAGCTCCACCACCACCCAGATGAGCCCCCAGAAAATACAGCTGAACCTGCGGCCGGGTAAGAGGCCCCAAACTACTTCAGGAAGGGGAGATGCAGTGGGAATAACCCAAAGGGCTCAAGCAATGAGTGAGCCATCACCCTGCCTCACTGGCCAAGGCTGTCTCGTTTCCATCAGGGGCAAGGCCAGGCTGGGGACTGCACTAAACCCTCTGGGAACATCCCTGATCGGCAGCCAGGCTGTCTGCAAGCTGATTTCTGATGTTCAGTCTCTTGGCTCAATCCTGCAGTATCCTGAGGGGCAGGATGGAGTGCAACTTTGACAGCACATGGGCTTATTTTATAAAGCCATTTAGACCTTAGCCACTGCTGCTGCACTCTGAATGCTTTGGTGGAAGTCAGCTCGTTTCTAGTGAGCCTTAGAGCAGCTGGCAAGGTTGGACTGCCAACAGGTCCCTGTAATTTCCCAGGCTTGTTTCAGCCAGGAAGGCTGAAATCAACAGTTACAGTTGTTTGCAAGCATCAAGGAGTTTCAAGCAATGACAGGCAGGCAGCAAAAGTAATGGGTGTCACTCACCCAAGGTCACAAAACCAGTTTGGGGAACATGGAGTGAGTGGTGCCATCGCTGTGCTCTGCCCCACATGTAGCCCACCCCTGGCCATCTGCTCATGGATGACTCTTCCAGTCTCAGCAGGAGCAATTTTGGTTCCTTGTGCTCATTAGAGCCCTGGGGCCAGATATCGGTGGCTTATAGCACGTAGCATGCTGTGCACATCCCTGGGCCTGGCCAAGAGCAGTCCTGACCCATCTGAATGACAGCAGTCTGAAGTGTCCCCACACAATGGGGACATGTAAATGCTAAGTGGCCCTTGCTCTATTTAGGTCTAAAGATATTTGGCAGGAGGCAGGTAGGTGTGCTGCTCTGGAGAGGAACAGAGGCAGTGTGCAGTGCTGTAAATCCCTGTTCCTTGGAAGCAGTAGAAGAAAATCCCACCTTGATATCATCTCTGCCCAACCAAGAAGGCTTGTCATGAGTCATCTGCCTTGACTCATGGATCAAGAACAAATGCTGAAGGATATAAGTAGGACAGGTCACAGCCCATGTCCCACAAGCTCAGAGTCCTCATGGTTTTAGCTCAACAAGGAGAAACAGATGATCTCTGAGCACAAAGTTGGGACCCCTGACTACATGATGGTGCTCCAGCAATGCACCTGGAGGGCTGATGGAGGTCTTTGGGCTCTCACAGATTTTGAAACTTTCTCCATCCACATATGATGTGCAGGTTTAGAAGGAAACATGAAAACAGTAACAATTTTAGCTCAATTAAAGCTTTTTTTCCTCAATATTTGAGGTGTTCTGACAAGGCTGCAGCTGTGCCCCAGCTTACTATTTCAAAGAAGCCATTTCAAAGAACAGCAAGAAAGAACCTTTGTCTCTTTTAAAAGGCAGAAAGAAAAGGTCAACCCAAAGTGTTTTCAGCATTTTTTTTTTTAAGTGCAAAAGTCATCAAAACTGGCCTGTTCCCCAGAAGGTTCTGTCTAAGAAGGTTTTTGTTTCAATGGAAAATGTTTCACCAAAAATTTCCCAGAAGGGGCTGGGTGGAGCCAAGAGGAGAGGGAAGGAACAGGGATGGGGGAGGCTTCAGGAGATGCTTGGAGTTCTTAGGAGGTCAGAGACATCTGAAGCAGCCATGCAGCCTCTGGTAATCCCTGTAAGACCTGCTGCCTACATGCTGGGTGTTTCACTCACTCCATCCAGCATGTGTCGGTCATGCTGTTCATGCAGGACAGCTTGGATGTCAGCTCTGAGCAGGAGGATCTACTCATGTCCTGGTAATGAGAGGTTTGGAGAACAAGAGCTGTAAGCTACTTTTGCAGTCTCCAAGGGGTGCACAGTGTATCTCCTGTGCAAGCACCCTGCCCTAAGGTCTGTTTAACTGTGATGGTCTCCTCCCAGCAGCTTTAAACCATCTTTGGGTTCCTGCTGATGCTGTAGGTTTACTTTCTCCCTGGCCCTGTGGTGAGCCCCCTTTGCTCCTCCCAGGAGAGGATCTCTCACTCCATTGCCCTGTCACATTACAGATGACTCCCAGATCTTTCAAGTCCAAGTGCGTCAAGTGGAAGACTACCCGGTGGACATCTACTACCTGATGGACCTGTCCAACTCCATGAAGGACGATCTGAGGAACATCCAGAACCTTGGCACAAAGCTGGCCAGCGAGATGCGCAAGCTCACCAGCAACCTGCGCATTGGCTTTGGGGCCTTTGTGGACAAGCCAATTTCCCCCTACATGTACATCTCTCCTCCGGAAGCTGTCACAAACCCTTGCTATGAGTAAGTCCCAGACTGAGGGAGTCCTGTAAGGGCCAGAAGTTAATGGCACATCACTGGAACATGGCTGGAAATCCATACAGTGGATTTCAGCAGGGAGTTGGGTGTCTGATTTTGGGAAGGGTTTAAACCTTCCTGTACTGCACATTCTGCTGGCACAGGGAGGAGGAGCAGGTCTAAACTAAAAGTATCATTGTGACTGAAAATCTCTTAAGGGAACAAATTATTTTACACCATTTTTTCAGGAGAGATGTTGAGGCTCAAAGAAAGTGACTTCTAAAATCCCAGCAGGACAGAATCTGAGAGCTGACCTGAGCCCAGCATCTGTAGAACATGTGATTGATTTTTAAAAGGTCCTTCACCAGCCTCCAGCTGTGTTCTCGGGCTCTTGGTGTGGTTGGGTCCCTCCAGTGCATCCTAGACAGGACCATGGGATGTGGGATGGCTGCAGGGCGAAGATGGGAACTGGAAGAGCCCTGCAAGCCTCATGCCCTGACTGCTCTCCTCCTGCAGGATTGGGGAAACCTGCCTGCCCATGTTTGGCTACAAACACGTCCTGTCACTTACGGACGAGGTGACCCGCTTCAATGAGGAGGTGCGGAAGCAGAGCGTCTCACGGAACCGCGACGCACCCGAGGGCGGCTTTGATGCCATCATCCAGGCCACTGTGTGCGACGTAAGGGGCAAGAAGGCCTGGCTGGGGCTGCAAGAGGGTCATCAGGCTGAGCCTGGCGGGTTGGCAGAGATCACCCGACCACACCAGGACAGGACGTAAGCCTTGCAGGGCTCAGATCTGGAGAGGGTGAACATTCAACTGGGACATTTCTAGACCAATAGCCAAGGCAAGGGAAGAGCAGGACCCTTATGTGGTACTGGGAGGAGAGAGGAGCAGAGCAGGTGCTTGGGAACTGATGATGATCCCATGTCAGCCCTGCAGTAACCAGCCCAGAAGGGATATCTTCTCCTGTGCCTGCACCTTGTTTTTGCTGGAAATGGGAGGGCTTGCATCCCTCAGTCATTAGCCATTGATTAACATTCTAGCAAATTAAAACCTGTCTTTCACCTGTACAAGCAGCCCATGCCTACCCGCTGGGCTCTGCAGCCCATACCCCTCACAGCACTTCCCTGGGGGAGCGATTGCCCTTGGTTCCCTCTGCAGTGGCAGGTTGGTCCCTATGGTCAAGCCATGACCCAGGGTGGCAGCAAAGGCAGTAGCGAGGTGCTGGCACATAGGGCTGCCCTTGGCACATGCTGCCGCACAACTGGGAGCTGTCTTTTGCTGCAGGAGCAAATCGGCTGGAGGAACGATGCTTCCCACCTGCTTGTCTTCACCACGGATGCCAAGACCCACATCGCGCTGGATGGCAGGCTGGCCGGCATCGTGCAGCCCAATGACGCCCAGTGCCACATTGACAAGAATAATTTCTACTCTGCCTCCACCACACTGGTAAACCCTGACCCACGCATGGGGCTGGGGAGCCCAGAGCTCCTGTTGAGGGTCCCCATGGGATGGGAAATGTGGTCCAGCCCTGCTTGGAGAAGCATGATGGGGACCAGGGTGTTTGGAGGTACATGTTCTTGGGGTATAGCCTCTCCTCTTCCCCAGGACTATCCCTCTCTGGGCCTGATGACTGAGAAACTCTCACAGAAGAACATCAACTTGATCTTTGCTGTGACGGAAACGGTTGTTGGCCTCTACCAGGTAACAGCTTCTGTGCAAAGCCACCTTCATGGGGGGCTGGTGGGTCCCAAGGAGCACCCTTTGCAATTGGCCATGGGTGGCCGGACAAAGCTTGGTGGTCTCCTGTCCTGTCAAAGCGCCTTGGGAAGCTCCGATGTGCCAGGACAGGGTTTGGCCCAGCCGTGGCACATTCATGAGTCACGAGCAGACCGTGCTTATGATATTTCTCCAGAACTACAGTGAGCTGATCCCAGGCACAACTGTGGGCACCTTGTCCAGAGACTCCAGCAATGTCTTGCAGCTCATAGTGGACTCCTATGGGGTGAGTGTGCAGTGTGATGGCCCCACAACAGCTCTCTCCCTCCCAAAATAGCCGCTGCTTCACACTACAAGCAGCCCACATGGATTTGGCAGCTCACCCAGCCCCGAGTGTCCTCCCTGGGCCAGCTGTGAACATCTGCCTCCACCCACACGTGTGGAAACCCTGGGGAAGGGAGATCACTGTGTTCGCCGCCTGCCCCTTCTCATCCTCAAAGTCACTTCCCTGTGGGGAATGACGTAGCCAAGCCCTGAGAAAGACTCGGGGCACTTGGCTCCTTTCCTGTGCATGTGGGAGCATCGCTGCAGCACAGTGGCTGCCTGGGGGGACCCCTCCCCGGGACTGAGCCCTGCCCAGGCTGTGCTGTCTTCTCCATTGCTCCTCTATCCTCCCCCAGAAAATCCGCTCCAAGGTGGAGCTGGAGGTGCGTGACCTCCCCGAAGAGCTGTCCCTGGCCTTCAATGCCACCTGCCTCAACAACGAGGTCATCCCTGGGCTCAAGTCTTGCATGGGGCTCAAGATTGGGGACACGGTAAGGATCCTGTTCGTGGGCTTGTTTTTTCTCCCTCTCCATGTAGCAGCGCTGCTAGTTTGTCTGATGCTCTCTACCAGCACCATCTGCTTGCCTGGGTGACACAGACCCTGTAATCTTTGCAGTGGAAAGAGGGGTCCAGCTGGGTGGGTGCAAGGAGAGGAAAATGCTTTTTTGAGTCTGCTGGATGCAAACTCTGTGGTCCTCTAGCTCAGCCTGGGCTGCTGGTCACAGCGCATGGGATTTAGCATGGTTACTGTGGCAGGCAGGTGCCCTGACCCAAACTGTGCTGGGACAGCTTTGAAAAGCCCAAAGAGACCTGATGGGTCCCATTTCTGGGTTCCTTAAGCTTGGGCATGGACTGGAGTGAGTACCCCAATACCATGCTGGTGGTACTGACACCCAGACGCATCCCTCTGCCCTCCAGGTGAGCTTCAGCATCGAGGCCAAGGTACGGGGATGCCCACGGGAACGGCAGAAATCCTTCACCATCAAACCCGTGGGCTTCAAGGACAGCCTGACGGTGGTGGTGAACTTCGACTGTGACTGCTCCTGTGAGAGCCAAGCAGAGGCCAACAGCTCATCCTGCAGCAGAGGCAACGGCACACTGGAGTGTGGCGTGTGCCGCTGCAACCCCGGGCGCCTGGGCTCGCACTGCGAGTGCTCAGAGGAGGAGTATAACCCCTCACAGCAGGACAACTGCAGCCCCCAGCCAGGCCAGCCCCTCTGCAGCCAGCGTGGCGAGTGCATCTGCGGGCAGTGCGTGTGCCACAGCAGCGACTTTGGGAAGGTGACGGGCAAGTACTGCGAGTGCGATGACTTCTCCTGCGTCCGCTTCAAGGGCCAGATGTGCTCAGGTGAGTTCTGGGCTTGGAGGGGAGGCAGCTCAGGGCATTTATGCTGCCTGAGCTCATGGACAAGGGAGACACCAGCTATTTTGGGGTTGTCCCATGCGTTGTCTCCACCTCTGGCTTGCTCAGCCATGGCTCTCCTTGGACTAGGACTGAAGTGATGTGGGGGGAATTATTTCCTTTTTGGCAGCTCCTATCACCTTCTGTGCCCAAGAGCTGTGGTAGGGTGATGGGCTAGAGAGTTAAAAGCAGAACTCTGTCCCAGCTTAGACTCAGGAGTCCCATCAGGGGGGCTGGTGGGCACCCAGGAAAGCAGCTCAGGGGTGCACAGGGCAGGCACTGGCCAGTCCCTGCTTGAATTGCAGTCCCCGACACATCAGAGGTACTGCTCTGCAGGAGGAAACCCCAGGGTGGGGAGAGACAATTTTTATCCTCCACGTGGTTCTTGAAGACTCCCCATTGACAAAAGGGGTGGGGAAGCAAATCCTTGCCCCTCACTGGTCTTAGGCATTGGCCCTCCTGAATATTCATCTCTTCCATGTGCTACCAGACTCTCCCACTCCAGCCCCAGCTGCTGCTGCTCTCAGTACTGGGGAGAGAGGGCCAGGTTCTTTGGTGCTCCTCCCATGCCAGGGACAGGGGAAGGAGCCCCTCTCTACAAAAACACTTATCTCAGAAGTGGTTTCACATGTCCTGATGTACCAGGGCCTCTTCCCCACCAGGAACCCCCATCTAGGGTTTATCCCACCTACATCTCCAGTAAGCACTGGAGGTCTGAGTGAACCCCAGCGCTCTGCCCCATCTCCTGTCTTTTCAGGGGATGTGAGAGGGGTGGCAGTGCCCAGGCCTGGGGCATGAAGCTGTGGCACATCCCATTCAGGAGCAAAAGTGATTCAAGGGTGGCACAAGAGATGGGGTAGCCACCCTCTTTCCTGTACCCAGCCTCCCTCTGTGAGCCCAGGTGAGGCAGCCACTAACACAGTACCAAAAAAGCCACCCCTTTCATGCTGCAAGCTCAAAAATCCCCAGGAAAACATCAGTGGCCAAAGCTGGGTGAGATGAAAGTTGCTGGCCAGATGATACTCAGCTCCTGCTCCCCAATGTCCCCAAACTGAGTTTTTTCAGACCCTGCCTGCCCCCCAGCCCAACTTTATGGCTCACAGCTGCCTCTGTGCTGCTGGGATTGATCCTTTATCTTAACAGCCTGCTGATAATGGAGGTGGAAATGCTGGGGTTGTCCCCCACCCTGAACAGTCGGTACCCTTGGGGCCCTCGGGTAGCTGGGTGCCTGTCCCTGCTCCTGCTGCCTGTTTGCACAATGACAGGCAAAGGGTGATGATGAAGCACTGACCCCAGCCTGGGTGAGCTGTTAATTAATCCGAACCGTCTGACCCTGTTGGCATCAACCCCATCCCATTTGAGCCACTTCTCCCCAGCCTCCCTTGTCTGTTTCCATGCCTTGTCACCCAGTGCGGCACTATTTTCCTGTGACTCAGCCCTAGTTCCTCATTAACAGGGTTACACATTTATTTCTCATGCTGGTGTCCCTGAGGCCATGGTGGAGATGGTGCCCAGCCGATCCCCCGCAAGGAGCAGCATTCCCCGATGTGCCCCAGTGCGCTCAGGGCTTGGGACGGGTTGGCATGTGCCAGCTCCACGGCATTTCCACCAGTCACCAGGTCTTGTTTTTGAGCCGAAATCAAACCACAGTCCAAATAGCTCCAGGCTTTGGCAGGATTTGAGCATGTCTGTCTGTCTGTCTGTCTGATTAAACCAGTCTCGGCAAGCATGCAGAGCTTGTCAGGCTTTTCCCAGCAGTTGGCTTCCCCTGCCTGGTCTGGGACTGGGAAACAAGTGGGATCTCGGGCGTTTGACCAGATGTCCTGACTCAATCTGAAATTAAAAGCCAATGCCAAAGCTTGACTAGCTCAGAGACTGATCTGATTGAGCATCTCCAGCTGCTACTGCCAACCTGCCAGAGCCAGGGCAGCTCAGCCTGAAATTTGGCAGTTTTTTCTTGTTTGAGTGGAATAAGAGGAATGTTGGGGACATGGTGAAGGTTGAGGTTTGATGTGAGCTGCTGTGTCTCCCACCCCAAGGACCGTGGAAAGGGGTTGTCCTGGATAGCTGGTCTGCCTTGCCATGCCTGCAGATGTGGAGCTGCCGCTCTGGGTACATGGGCATCCCATATGGGTGATAGCTAATGGGATCTATGGGAACACTTGAGAGTCCTGATGCCCTCTGGGTTGTCCCCAGGCCACGGGCAGTGCAGCTGTGGGGACTGTCTGTGCGACTCAGACTGGACCGGCGACTACTGCAACTGCACCACCCGCACCGACACATGCATGTCCAGCAATGGGCTGGTGTGCAGCGGCCACGGCTCCTGCATCTGCGGCAAGTGCGACTGCACCCAGCCTGGCTCCTACGGTGACACCTGCGAGAAGTGTCCCACGTGCCCGGATGCCTGCACCATCAAAAAGTGAGAGAGGGCAGAGGGCTGGGACAGGTTGTACACCACCGGGGATCCAGCAGAGAGCTGGGATGGGTCGTATCCCATCAGGGAGCTGGCAGCAGTGGCGGCAGGAGCTCTCACCGGCTGCAGCACGGTTGAGTTGGGATTGCGGTGATTTCCGCAGCCTGAGACTGAAAAGTGTGACAGTTTCCCTGGGGAGAGCATGGAGGAGCTCATGGTACTCCCTTCTCTTCCTCAGGGAGTGCGTGGAGTGCAAGAAGTTTGAGCGGGGAGTGCAGCAGTCCTGCAGCCGCAGGTGCCGTGATGAAATTGAGACAGTGCAGGAACTGGGTAAGAGCAGAGACCCAAACCCCTGCCCTAAAGTGTGAAATGTGGGGGGCTGTGTATGCCATCCACATTCCCTCTGTGTGTGCATCCCCCCGGCATGGGGGGCTCTGAGCCTCTCGCTCTGGCAGGTGACAGGGGCAAGGATGCTGTGAACTGCACCTACAAGGATGAGAATGACTGCGTGGTGCGGTTCCAGTACTATGAGGACTCCAGTGGCAAGTCCATCCTCTATGTCATTGAGGAGCCTGGTAAGACCTGCCTGCTGTGGTCAGGGTGGTGGGATGCAGAGCATGCTGTGCTGGGTTTCTGTGCAAAATGGGGGGATTTTGAGTGCCCTTTGTACATCCCACACCAGCCAGGCTCACAGGGCACCACGGTCAGGGGCTGAGCGGGGTTGAAGAGCTGCTTTGTTCCCTGCTCTGTGTCACCGGGCCTGTGATTTCCTGCTTCTGTCTCATATTTCCCCACCGCATTGCTTAGTTGTTTCACCCCCCCATTGAAGCCAAGGATGGGGGCTCAACCTTCCTACCACCCTGATCCTGTTTGACTCCACAGGTGTCATTTTTCTCAAGAAGTAGATAAAGCTGGCTCCCATTAGCCAGGCAGGAGCAATGCTGAGGCTATGCCCCAGGGAAGGGATATGGCAGGCCCCCACCATGCAGAGCAGCCCTGGGGTCTCCAGCAACCTTGAGGTCTGATTTCCAGCTGAGCCAGGGGCTGCATGTCCATGAAGGCAGCTGCCAGCTTTCACTACAACTGCCTGCCATTGGCAGGGATGCAGCCCACCCTCCCCAGTCCCCATGCCTGGAGGGGAAAGACAGGCAAGGGCTGCAGTGGCTGCACAGCCCCAGGCAGGGTGTGGGGGGAGCAGGGTGGCTGCTGGGGTTTGCACTGGATCTCATGACCCCAGTTTGCTGGTGTGGTGTTGATGCACAGCCAGAGAGCGGGGACAGTGTGGGGTGTCAGCCAGGCTGGTGATTTGGAGATGAGCTTCCACCAGCCCAAGGACTTGGTCTCTGGCATCATCCCCCACCATGGATGGGACCTGTGATGCCCCTGACCTGGACTGCTCCAGGCTTGGGTGCAGACCTCCAACCTATAGACAGGAGCTTGAGGATGTCACCACAAGCACCCCATGCATGGGATCCTCCTTTATAGAGCCTGCTGTGCTCAAGGGTGGAGGCTTCTGCTCCCTGACAGGGAAGGATGAAGCCCTCCTGAGACCAAAGGAGCTCCATGTACTCATGGCCAGGCAGCCCTGGGTGTGCTAACCCCCCCCCAACCCTGTCGTCCTCCCTCTGCCAGACTGCCCGAAGGGACCGGATGTCCTGGTGGTCCTGCTCTCAGTGACGGGTGCCATCCTGCTCATCGGCCTTGCTGCCCTGCTCATCTGGAAGCTCCTCATCACCATCCATGACCGCCGGGAGTTTGCCCGCTTCGAGGAGGAGAAGGCCAGGGCCAAGTGGGACACGGTGAGGGCCAGCAGGTTGGGTGTGCCAGGCAGGAGTCCTTGAATCCCACAGCCCCTGGACTGAGTGGATCCAGATCCCAGTGCTCCCAGCACGAGAGCCCAGTTGCTCTCTGTGGTCCCAGGGCATGGTCCTAAGGGACCAGCTTGCCCCATCGTTCTCTGAATCATGGCACAGTGTCACAGGCAGGACTCAGGGTGACACTGCCAGCCTGGGCACCCCTTGCCTGAGCCTGCTGCAGTGGCAGGGGCTGTACACAGGTGATAGCAGATGTCCTGGATGATTTTCCCACCTCCGGCATATACCAAGCACTTGTGACCAGCATGACCCTGTTACTCACTGCCCACGCCAGTGTTTCCATCCTGTGAGCGAGGCGGAAGGTCCCTCCTGCCACGGGATGCTGGAAGGGTTGAGGCACCCAGAGCACAAGGGAGGGGGCTGGGACAGTGCCTGTCGCCCACCTCTCCTCCACCTCCCCAGATGGAAGGGATGGGGTGGCTTTTTCAGGAGGCTTCTCTGCTCCTGAGCTCCTGCTGCCTTTCCTGTCCTCCACAGCAGCTTTTTTTCCCTGCTGTCGCCCATTAAACCTTATGGGGAGCCATTAAACTGCGCAGTCAAAGCCTTGAGCAGAGACATGGGTCCACCACTCAATGCTGAAATGGTGCCTCAGTTTCCCCAGCTGTAAAGTAGTACGAATGCTGATGCCAGCACAGTGATGATGCTCTTTTTCCTCCTTCTAGGGCAACAACCCTTTATATAAAGAGGCTACATCTACCTTCACCAACATCACATACCGTGGGAACATGTAAGGATGCCACACCCAGCACTGGCTGTGGGATTAGCCGAGGATCCATGGGATCTTCTGGAGTTCAGTTCACAGAAAAGCTTGTGTGTGTCTGTGTGTGTGAGTGTGTATGAGTGTAATTTAACAATCCCTCGACTGCCTCCAAAGCCCTGTTGTCCGTGACCCCACTGTAACTGCAGGGACATGCTTTCCATGGCAAACATCTCGTTCTTACCTCGGCGGGTCGCCTTGCGGGAGCCAGCGGCCCCTCCATACACTGAATGCAGAGAAATGGGACTTTCTCTGCCTGGCTAGTCTGTGAACTGTTAGGTGCTCGTTGGGCCAAGTAGATTTTGGGAGCAGCTCCTCAAACCAAACACTGAGCTGTGCTCTCCTCCACAGCCCATGCTGGTGAAGCTCTGCCTGCTCAGTGTCCCCTCATGCACCGGACAGATGCGGTCCCCCTGGGTACAGGAGTCATCTCCTTGAGGGACAGAGCAGCTATGCTCACTGCCAGCAGGCAGGAGCCATCGTGTGGGTTAAGAAAACCACCTGAGCAACATGGCAGCCCCATGCTTCTTGCAGCCACACATTTCTGGCACTGCTGTGGCCCAGGATAGTGAAAAGCAAATGCCCTGGCATTGCAGTGCCCTTCCTCATTCCCTCCCTGTGCACTCAGTTTGCACCACCAGCCAATTCTATGTAGCATCAGCTGTGCTGGTCCCAGCTGCAGCCTGGCTCCTCCCCTGGGATAGTGCTGAGCTCCTCATGTCTCCCTCCACCATCTCTATGCCACAAAGCACATGGATGTGCAGGCAGCAGCCTGGGGATGGTCATGATGCCTGTTATCCCTTGAGCCTGGCCACCTCTCTCCCTTTTCTGTGCTTTTTCAGCTGTGTAACTGTACCACGCTTGGTTTTCTGTGTAGCTCAGGGTTCCAGAAGAGCAGGCAGGATTCAGGCCATGTCCTGCTGCCTGTGGCTGTGTATCACCCATGGATTGTCCTATGGGGAAAAACAAAGAAATGTGCCAGTAGCAGAGTTTGGCTGGAACAGTGTTGCTGCCTCGTCCCTGCCCCAGCCAGAGCATGGTGGTTTTATACTCCCCTTGTCTGCACCAAAAAGCAACAGCGACCTTGTGCCCTGCGTGGGGCTGGCCCCGAGGGCCCCAGCAGCATGTTGGCTGAGTTGGTGGTTGTCTGTGTGTCCCTGTTATCTGGCTGGCCTGTCCCCAGCACTGTCAGAGCAGTGGGAGGTGGGGCTGAGCCCCGAAGTGGGGGGTTGGATGGGCAGGACCAGAACAGCAGCAATTCACACCATGAAAATAAAAGTAAATAAAATAAAAAACCTCAAACTACTAACAGTGGTCTGTTCCCAGGTTTCCTGCCCTGTGGGCAGCCCCTGCCATCTCAGCGTGACTCGGGGAGCTGGTCTGAGCTGAGATGGGTTGAGGGGATGGCAAAGCTAGTGCAAGCAGGGCTGTGGGCCCCCATGGGGGTCTCTGCTCCTGAGGTTGGATAACACATTTGGGGGCACAGGGTGGGCGAGAGCCCACTGCAGACTGTGATATGCCTGGCAGCTGCCTGGCTTCATTGCAAGTGGGGTGAACCCCAGCAGCACCCCATCCTGCCCCACAGGTCCCTGTGAGTCCTCCCATCTGCTGGAGAAGCCCCTAGAGGAGGGGAGTTGGGCTGGAACTGCTGCAGGACTGTCCCAGGGACAGCTGGGGCCTGGGCTGAGGGCGAAGGTGCTAAACCTGGGACCAGGGTCCTGCGGGTGCTCCCAGCACCCAGCCCATACGCCCACTCGGTACCGCATCGCACAGGGCTGCGGGGACACCCAGTGGCCACCCTTCAAAGCAGCATTTTGGGACCACAGAAGGTGCTGGAAAAACTATTTGCCTGGTTCTCCGACACCTCCCTGCACCCCCACGGGCCACAGGGTGCCCCCAGCCCATGCAGTGTGTTCAGGCACCTGGTGCAGTGCTCAGTGCCCCCAGCTGCACCAGGCAGGGGCTCGAGGTGGGTGTTTCCAGCACCCAAGTGGGCTCTGGAGTTGGTTTAGGTTGGGCTCAGCTGGGTTTGGCCCCAGGAGGAGTACTTCAGCTGCAGGTTGGGCTGAGGGGAAGGCAAAGGGGTGTTCAAGGCAGGGCCTGGCTGCAACACAAAGGAGCAGGATGAGCCCACCGAGCTGGCTGGGGCTGCCCCAGTGCAGAATGAGCTGGGGAGGGAGTTTGGGGCTCAGGGGGTTTGGCTGATCCCTCTGCACTTGCCCTGAAGCAGTGCTTGGTTTGGGCACCCGCTCCACAATGCTGCAGAGCTCGTGGTGCCACAGGGGTGCAGCGCCAGCCCGGGGTTCAGGGCAGCCACCCCCCTGGGTCATCTGGCCTGGGACCCTGCCCCACTCTCCCCGCTGAGCCCGGCCAGCACGGGTCTTTCCCATGGGACACATCCAGCCTGCACAGGGGCTGATCCTGCTCAGGTCTATGGGCATGGTGCAGGGCCTAGCAAGCAGCAGCTGGAGGGATGGAGGCACAGTTATCCTCAGGGCCTGGATGTTGTCCCTATCCCTGTGCCACCCTGTGCCTTAGACACCCCATTAGACCCCATCAGACCCTGTTGCAGCTTGCTGGTGGCAGGGAGCTGAGTCTGGGAATGCCACGGGTGCGACCAAGTGCTCTGTGACATCAGGCAGAACGGGGACAAAGAGGTGACTCCAGGCAGTGAGCTTGGGGACTGACCCGTGCTGCCTGGGTGCACCTGAGGCCATTGGGGCAGTCACTCAGAGGGTGAATCAACTGCAGGGTCCCTGGGGAGGGGCAGGGGGACATGGGGTGCTGTGGAGGAACCCAGTCCTGCAGCACCCTCTTGCTAGACAGCCTGCACCACTAAAGTCACCTCCTGCCCTGCCACAGACGCAAAGCCCCGGGTTGCATCCTTCCCAGCTGTGCCTTTGGCCACAGCCCTGCTGGGTGTGAGACCCCTGGGTGTCAGCGGGACCCCACTGGTGCCCCCATTTGCAGCAGGGCCAGGACGAGGAGGGGATGGACCCCAGCGAGCTGCCAATACCCTGCAGCCCCACAGCCACCGAGGCTCAGCAGCAGCCACCACGATGTAGCTCAACAGAAAGTCAGGACACATCTGCTTGCTCCCGAGCCTCATCAGCCCCCAGGAGGGTGCCCTCATCCAGCAGGACCTCCATGTCCAGCACGACCTCTACCTCCAGCAGGACCTCTATATCCAGGCAGAGTGCCATGTCCTGTAAGAAATCCACATCCAGCAGGATGTCCAAGTAAGTGAGGGGGTGCCTCCTTGGATGGAGGGAGCCCACATTTGTTTCGGTCTCCTCGTGTTCCCCACTTGTCCTCAAGGCAGAAAAGCTGCAGGACGGGAAGGAGAGGGTGATGGAGGATGGTGCCAACATTGCAGGGGGGCTTTCCCATGGTGCACAGTACTGATGGCTGAGACATATCTACCCAGGCGGGCGATGTACAGGAAGGACGTGCCAAAGGCAGATAAAGCAACGCAGGTGAGGGTGGGCAGCACTGGCCCCCCCACACATTTGCATGAGTTCTTTTAGAAGCATGCCTGCACCCCAAAACTATGTGCCCATCAACCATGCATGCAACCCTCATCCCCAGGGATGCAGCTGGGTCGTGCCAGGAGCTGTGTGTCTGTATATTCTCCTGGGAAGCACAGGCAAGGATTTGGCCTGGAGATGGATTTGGCTGCTGCTGAGCACCCTGGTGTAGCCCAGCCTGGGGTAGACTCCTGTACAGGAGCTGGGGACCCTCCAGAGATGGAGGACTGAATCCTCCCAGAGGCCCCCCAGATGGGGGCTGCCATGTCCTTCCCATTCCCCTCCCTGGGCTCAGCCCATGCTTGGACAGTGTTTGATGGTGCGGGTGCTCCTGGCCCCAGACCCCCTCTTCCTTCGAGGTGTTACAGAAGGAATGGCTGCCACGGGGCAAGAAGAAGAAGAAAAATAAGTACATGAGTGATGACCAGGATCAGCCACAGCAGCGAGCCTCAAGGGCCAGCAGTGTCAGGGAGAGCTGCTCCCAAGTGTTGCCGCACGGAGCCCCCAGCCCCCCCAAGGCAGCTGTCACAGCCCAGAACAGGTAATGCAGGGACCATCTGGGGTTGAGCCAGTCCCACACCTGCGTCTCCCCCCAGGGTGATCTGGGCCCCCAAGGGAGAGGGATGGGTGCTGGGAAGTGTCGTCTCACATGTGTCCATCTGCTCCCTCAGTAGGAAAAGCATGTCCAGCCTGTGCATGACTCTGTACAAGGAGGAGGGAGAAAAGGAGGATGAGGCTGTGCTGGAGCTGGAAGGTAACCCTGCTCCTCCCCATCCAGTTCAACTGTGTTTGCTCCATCCTGCTCCTCTGAAATCCTTTGTCCCGCCTTGATGACTCCAGCACACTGGAGAAACCAGAGCAATGCCGTGTGTGTGATTTGGGCAGAAGATCTCCATTTCCCATTGAGCTGTGGGATGAGACAAGACCCCTGTTTAGCTGTGTTCACTGCCCCTTTATGCCAGTGGCCATGGCTGCTTGCAGGATTAGGCCCATGACCTTGAGGACCAGCTGCTGTGAGTCTGGATTGGCTTTTACCCCCCCAAAATCAGGGCTGTGTCGCTGTGCTGCCTGGTGAAAAAGGAGTGTGAGCAGCCAGAGGTATATCCTGGGGCAGGTGGCAGAGGTGGCGGTTGCTCTCAGCTCCTTGGGAGAAGCCATTCGCAAGCGGTAATAACACCAACCCTGCTGAACCTGCAAATTTTGGGCTGCGTTGAGGCTTTTGGTGTTAGGGACCACTAGATGGTGATGTCTGTATGCGCTCAGTCAGATGCTTTCCATCTTTCTGTGCTACTTTCTGATCCACTCCCACTGTGGACAGGGATCCCCAAGGAAATTTCCCCCATGGAGGTTTCCAGAGGGTGGGAACACCCTGCAACCTATGGCACAGACACAGCTCCTGCAGCAATGCTTCGGGCCGGGGTTCTTTTTAATGCTACTTTTATTCCTGAAAGCACTGAAGTGCTCCCTCTTCTTGGAGCTCAGTAATACATCAACTCCTTTTATAAACTGATGTCTGTTAATAAAGCCAAGAATGAGCAAAGTGCTTCCTGATGCAGCTAGGAGCTGATTTTAGATGCATTCTGTCCCATTCACAGCCCAGAACTGTGTATTCCAGGTCTCTAGGAAATTTTCTGCAATGAAACACATCTCTCCACTGTAGGGAAGCAGGTCAATGTTGGAGAGGTGAAGTCCCACCCACACCCAGTGGATTTCCACTTACCAGAGCAGACTCACCAGGAGGCACTGGAGGACGTGGCTGTGGATGGTGAGTATATCAGCACTTCAGGATTGTTCAGGATCTGGAGGATCTGCTGGACAGAAAGCTTAAGACTTGGGAAAGCAGAGGACAAAGAGCTAGAATTTAAAAAAAGCCAAAATGCTGACATTTCCCGGGGCACAAAATCACAGAATAATTCAGGTTGGAAGGGACCTCAGGAGGTCTCTAGTCCAACTTCTTGCTCAAAGCTGGGTCAGCTGAGAGATCAGACTGGGTTGCTCTAGGATTTATCCATTATAGGATCTCCAGGGTTGTAAAGGAGTCAGGGCTAGGCTGGGATGAAAGAGTGCTGTGCTCTGGGGAAAGCTTGGATCTCCAGCCTACATCTGGCCAAAAAAGGCCCTGGTTTGGGAAGCATTTTTTGGGTGAGAGTCTCTAGAATCACCAAATCCTTTGTTGATATGAGAGTTCTCAGTGTTGTAAACTGCCCTTTTGGTGAGACGTATAAAGCTGCAGCCAAGAGCCTTCCTGCAAACTCTTGTTGTATTTTGGGCTCCCCTTCCTCAAACATATTTCCCCATTAACTAAACTCCATCTTCCCCCATATCCCAGGGGACACAGCTGACGTCCATGATGCAGATTCCAACATGAGCACCATGGAGGTCCCCTTAGCCAGTGAGGAGCTGCAGGAAACCCTAGGACACATCACAGGTGGGGACTGATATTTCCCTCCTTGCTCTCTCTCCCTACATGTCCCCTCCAGCCAGCTCCCAGAGACAGGAGCATGGGGACGCTGCTGGGTCTCTGCAGCTCGTGCTTGGCCCACGGCTAGCATGGGGTACACTGTGCACCCAGCAGAGGTTAAATTCTCTCCATTTCTCCCTTCCCTTTAATCTTGTGTTGAGTTTTTGCTTTGCATTATTTGGCACAGGGGGCATAGTGTGAACTCTGTGAGTCTCAGCAAGATATAAATGCCATCCCTCGGCATGTCAAAGGAGAAGGGGGCTGTGTCTAGAGCATGTTACACATGGTGTAGCGTGAAGGGAGGTGATGGGTGATGAATGGCCATGGAAAGGGAATTTAATCCTTCTTGGCCTCAGCATCCCTCCCTGCCCTGGGGGGGGAGGGAGTTTCATTGCATTATTGTGGCTACAGTCCTTTAGATCTTGAGATGGAAAGGGTAGGTGAAAGGCAAAGGAGTCTCTATTATTATTATTAATAACCTTTTTTTGCCAAGTCTCTCTGTGCTGACTGCCAACATGCAGAGGAGGTTTCCAACACTTTCTTGTTACAAAAGACACAGCCACTATGGATAATGAGGGCTCTGACCTGGCCACGGTGGAGACCCACTTGACCGCAGAGCCACAGGAGGTGCTGAGTCTTCCTCCTGTGGATGGTGTCTCTCTGGCTGCCCTTCTACTGTCATTGCCAAGGTCTGAAATCTCCCTGGAGACCCAGTCCCTGCTGCTGGCAAGACACCCTGCTCCATTCAAATATTGCCTGGGCCCTACCTTAGGGTACAAAGGCGACACCCAGAACCTCAACTCCATCCTGGCCTCCATGGCCACCGAGGTCCCCCTGACCAGCAAGTAGAAGCTGGAAGCCTTAGGACACGTGGAAGGTGAGGGTAGGTATCTGAGGTCTTTTTCCTTGGAGGAAGCCTAGAAATCTCTGGAAACCAACAGATTAGTTAGCCTTCTGCATGCCTGTATGGTACTTGTCAAATGATGAGGACGTGATGTTAACATGGAAGCTACCTGAGGCAACTGATTCCCTTAAAATAATGCAGTGGATTCCCACTCATGTGGGATAAACATGGAGGAAAGTCTGTGGTGGTGAACGACACAATTGCTCCTCTAGTAGTAAAATCCTCCTCCCTGTCGCAGCAGGGTCTAGTACCTTATTTTTGTACCCCCATCTGCCACAGCGGCATCAAGCTATGAGGGAGGTTTGTGCCCAATGAAGTCAGTCTGGATTTCCACCAGTGTAAATAGAAGAAAGCCACAGCACTTTTGCTTTCAACTTTCCCTTTTTCCAATGCCTGATCCTGGCCAAGGACTCCATCCTGCCTTCACTTGGAAGGAAGAAAGCTCTAACCATCATTTTGGGAAAGCCCCTAGCTTGTGCAGTACCTGCCAGTAAGTCCAGCACCAGCACCTCATCCCCTCTGTGCTCTGGTGTCTCTTATTTCCACTGATGCTGAGCACTGCTCCCACCCCACAGCTGACAGGAAGGTGAATCCTGGTAAATCCATGAAGGTGGTGAGGTCGATTCAGCAACCACCCCTGGGGGAAGGTGATCAAGATCTCCATAACCCAAATTGCTGCTAGGTGACAGCAAATGGGATTAGACAAGTGTCCTTCAGAAGAAAACTCCGGGGCCAACTATCTTAAGGAACTGCAAATCTCCTGGTAATGATGCTGTGCAGAGAGAGCCAGAGAAACACCAGCACTGCAGTAGGTTTCCGAAACTTCAATGCAGGGCTCACTACAGCCATGCGCAGACTCACTGAAGCCAGACAGGCAACACAAATTCCTATATTCGCTAGCCTTCCTTAACACATGCGATTAGACATGGCAGTCACAGCACTTGGACTGTGCAGCCAAGCTCCCAAGTACAGCACACCAAGAGAAACCGTATTAAACTCTGACTTCTCATCGAGGATTCAAACACACCATCCCCAGTCCAACTTTCCAACTGAACACATTTCCCACCAGAACCCCTAATATTGCTCAGAGATATCAGAGATTAATTAACACATCAAAGCTGAAGCTGCTGGAAAAATCAAAGCACGATGCTGCTCTTAGCATGCTCCTTGCTCTGTGTCATAACTCCTGAGTCAGGAGGGTGGGAAATCACAGATGTAGGATGGGCTGCTTGAGACTGCCATTTACTTGACATGCTCTGGTTTCTGTTTCCCGTCTTGTTTCAAGACCTGATTTGTCCGCAAGCCACCTCATCTTGCTCTGCTTCCCCCTCATCACAGGGATGGCAGGGCTTTTCCCCTCCCTGCGTGCAGGAGAGATTAGTTTCACTAATGTGCTGAAAAGATTTTAAATCCTCTGGAGGACAGAGCTGGAGAAAGGGAAAACATATTACTAACACTGCTCTTATATAACCAATTTCCCTCCATGTCCTGGCTGTGCATGGAAGATGGTAGCACCTTGCTGACATGTTTAGAATGGTACTTAAAACGCCCATGTTTAGAAGGAAAACAATGCTCAGAGGGGCTTTTTTTATTTTCATAGAGGACAAAGTTGATGTCAGTGGTGAGGGTTCCATCCTGGCCACCCCACGGATCCATTCAAACCCAGAGGAGCTGAAAGAGGCAAAAGCGAGTGGTAAGTGAATCATAGAAACATTGGTGGGAAGGAGCCTGTGGAGGCTTCCAAACCAGCCTCCCACATGGAGCCAACTATTGCCAGCACTAGATCAGGTTGGTTGAGGTTTTGTCTAGCCAAGCCTTGGGCACCTCCTTTGGGACTTGGAAGTCTGGGCAATCCACAAAGCACCTTGTCCAGTGTCTCACAGATTTTCTGGGGTGACAACAGGAACTGAGCCTGGGTCTTTAGCCACCTGCACCATGGGACCTTCGTGCTGGATCACAGTGCTGCAGGGATGACAGGCTGGCATGCTACAATCACAATTGTGTGGCCTTATGTCCATCAGCCAAACCAGGGTCTGGATTAGCAGGTTGAGGACAATATCTGTAAGAGAGAGCTTGGTGTGATGTTAATTCACCCCTGTGACTAGCTAGCCTTTGGCTGCCATGAGGCACCATGTTCAAGGGGTAGAGAAAGGAAAACCAGCTTGTCCATGAAGTGTCATCTCCATGGGTGGCAGTTTGTTTCCAAGCTACCTGCTGTCCCAGGCACTGGCTACTCTGGAGGGAAAGACAAAGAGGAAGGGGAATAAACTACCCTCCACATCCACTGCAGGTGGGATAGGCTATCAGAGGCTTAAGAGGCAAGAAGAGGAGATTTGAATTAGCCATAGTGAAGATGCTGTAGCAGAGGACATGGAATACTGGGAGGGTGCAGGATTTCCATTGCTGGATAGCCTGCTGCCCGTAAACAGGATGAGACAGTGAGTTAATGCTGCAGTAGCACAAAACAGGGACAGGTGTCATCGCAGAGTCCTTCCAGCTCTCCTCCTGGTGATGGCCACAGCTGTGAGTCCTGCCTGGAGGGAAGCCCATGAGTCTCTCTGCTTATTTGTCTTTCCACATCCAGAAAGAGTTGCTCCTTCGCCTGGCTGTGCTCCCAAAACCAGGGTGACACCAAAGTCTCTGCCAAAGAAGAGGGTGATAAAACCCCTCCCAAGGGAGACACCGAGGTGAGCATGAAGGTAGAAACTGGGTGTGTGGAAATGCTGCTGTCTCCAGTCTGTTATGATCATGCGCAGAGGTCCTGCCTTCACACCCAGCGAAGCGCATACAGTGCTGTGTGTGCTGGCATTATCAATCTAGAGAAGTGCTGAGGCACGGATGGTGGATTGGGCCAGGCTCCTGAGCACCAGCCCCAACAAGGGCTGTGGGTCACAGACCTTGGTCCATCCAGTGTTGCAGTGTGGCCGAGGGAGATTTCCAGAACTGTTTCCTCCTGTCCAATGTTTCTGCTTCCCTGCACACACCAGGGTGGCCACAGTTGACCTCTGCCAAAGCTAGCCTGAACTGGGGAAGACAGCTGAGATCCCACTATCATTTCTGTGCAGCTTTGAGCAGTTAACATGAGCTGCCACACAGTGTTTCACTCCCATCACTGTGAGTGTGGATCTGGGTGGTGAGCTCTTCTCTCTGGCAGTCCTTCCAGCACTGTCTGGCCCATAGAGCTGGGGGAAGGACTGGCACCTGCATTGCTTGCTCCAGCTCCATCAGCAGGAGCTGTGTTATTGGTTGGTCTCTTGTCAGTGCGTGCGTCTCAGTCTGTCCATCTCTCTTTATGCCGCTGTGTGTGTGGCAGGGACCTCTCATGCATCCCTCAGCAGAGAACTGAGTGCAAAGCAGCAAAGAACATGACAAGGAAACAACGGAAAGGTAATGGCACCTTCTTAAGGGCTTCACCCCAGAAGGCAAGTCGCCAGCATGGGCAGGAGTGGTTTGACCTTTAGCTTGCTCCTGCAGCGTTGCATGATCCTCCTGAGAAAATAACCAGGAGTACACAAAGGAAGGGACAATCCCTTGTCCCAAGGATTTGGCGACCCAGCGACTGAAGGAAGCATCAATACCCTTTTTGACAGAGAGATAACTAAAGCTCATGAGTGCAGAGCTAGAACTAAACCAACCACCTAACCCAGCACCTCACATTAAATACAGGCTCACCCTTCCTCTGCGCAGATTTCCCAACTCCCCTGCACCCTCAGTAGCTGTTTAGAGGTAGATGCTTTGCCACTGGCAATAAGGAACAACCCATCCCGATCGCAGTCCCAAATCACCAGTGGTTATAGTTCATTGTTTCCAAACGAATATAATATAGGTAGTACCTCCCTCCGGCCCATTTAATCTGCTGTCCTCTCCCTGCCTGCAGCATTCTCCAATGCTTTCAACTTATTCCCCAAAGACCCAGACGGCAATATTAAACTTCACAGCCTGGAGGTGACTGCTAAGCAGCTGGGGATTAGCTTAAGCAGTCAAGAGGTATACGATGAACTGGTGCATGCAGATGCCGATGGTGAGTGCACTAGACCACACGTTACTCCCCTGTGGGTTGTTCTGAGCCAATTTCTGGATGTGCAAAGGAATCCTCCTCCACATGCCTTCCCAGCCTGGGGCAATACTGTGCTGAAATGTTTCCTGAGCCAGAGGCTGTACTTGGGCTGCTGCATTTTAGCACTTACCAGGGACTATCCTTCATGAATACATTGCACTTTTTTGACCTCTTTATGCATGCTGAAACACCAAGTTCCACAGCCCAGTTACATGTGAAAGCTTTAGCAGCTTTTCTCCTACCCTTAGGTTTTAATAGCAAATCTTTCTGCAGCACCAGCTCTGAGCTGCTCGCCCCAGCACTTCATTACAGCAAAAAACTGCCTTGCTAACAGAGATGCTACTTGCCTGCAGGAGACAGGACAGTGGATTTCTCTGACTTTCTGGACATCATTACTGACAAGAAGTGTTTCACCCAGACAACACGTAAGTAAGAGACATTCTACTCCAGCAAAAGGCTCATTTATCCAGAGATATCTGAATTTACCTGATTTTCAGACTAATTGGAACTGAGCAAGAAATCAGCATCTGGGAGCCAAAGGAACAGAGGCCGCTCTACTCAGACAAGACAGCAATAGGTCAATGGGCCATGACAGGCCAGCTCAGGGTTAGCTCTGCCCCCATGATCAACCATCATTGTGCTTGCCAGTCTCAGGGACAGGGGCAGGAATCCAGCATTCCATCCAGATGTTCCTGGCTGCAAAAGCAGAGGCTAAACTCTTCTCTTAAAAGATGGGACACAGGAGGAGTAGAAGACCTTACCTTCTTTGGCTAGTGATAAGCTGCAGGGAATCGTCCTCCCTGCTAGATACTTAACCAGCACTCAGCAGAAAATGGAGATGGATCCCCATGGCATAACTTGTCCAGATCTTCCTGGGGGCTGCTGGGATCTCTGCTCCCTTTGAGCTCTGTGAAGGCAAGACAAGGCTCAGTCATGGTTCTGACCACTCTCCTCCTCTCCAGCCCTTGGGAAAAATGACTCAGGCAGCTTCGATTCTGTCGATGCCAGAGGAATCCTCCTCCTCAAAGTCTTCTTGAAGCTGGTGGAGTTGGCAGCACTGCCCCTGAGAACTCTGTTTCAGATTATCAGGTGAGCTGCCTTAGCTCTGTGAGATAGAGAAGGGAGGTCCCCACTTTACTGGGATATTTGTGCCTTATATAACAAAATATACAGAACACAGGGGCTCCAAGACTAGATTTGCAGAAATGTTTTATGTCTAGTTGGACATCCAAAAGCACCTGCATAACTCAGACACCTCAGTGTACAAACACAGTGTTGTCAATGCCACCATGTGTCTATCGCACACCTTTGCAGTTTAAATATCCACACCCACCGGTCTTTCCAGGTATGTGGGTGTACAGCAGCCAGAGCTGAGCGGGGCTTTGGGCTGTGTTTCACAGGACAATGACGCCCTCTTTTGTCTTCTAGTTACTACGAGCAGAAGCTTAGGGACTGCACTGGCCAAAAAGTCTGGATGGATGGTGACTTCCTCAAGTGTCGCAGAAAGAAGCCCCACAAAATTCGGAAAAAGCCAGTTTACCCTATGCCTTCCTTTGTAAGTGCTGCTCGTGTCTCAGCCATGAACAAAAGGGAGGCAGCAGCTTATGTGGAGCACCTCAAAGGTAAGGCTTGCACACTGTCACTCCCACTCTGTCCAAAAGGGAAGTCACTGGAGCTACAAGGGTGACAACCCGACTGGGGTGTTTGCCACAGCTTCTTCTGTCCCTTCCTGGCACATATGGCTTCCTCCGAAGGTGGAGGATTGGTCCTTCTGGTATTGAGTTCAGCAAGGCTCAGGGTCAGCCCTGCGTTAGCAAACCCTTCCCAAGGTAATTCCCAAGAGGGTCACAGAAAACAGAGCTGGAGCAGACCTTGGGAGTCCAGCCAGCTCAAAACCCGCCCAGGGCAAAAAGCAAAATCAAACAGTTGTAGTGGATTCTGCTCCAGGGGCTCATACGGGCAAAGGAATCACCCTCCAGAGGTGTCTGTGCAAGGTGGCTGCCATTAAACACCCCACTACAAAGCATCTAGTGGTGGGTGAGTTCTGGGTTACCCCAACACCTACGAGCACCTCTACGCCATGTATTGCTGCAGATTAAGCACCTCAACACTATAGCCAAGGCACTGGTGCCTTTGTGGATCTATGCCTGCTAACGTTGGGCACGCCAGACGGCGGCTCCTGTGACTCATGGTTCAGAGGAGTGAGGAATTCAGGACTTGCCAAGTCCTTCCCCAGCGAGAGGAGGCAAACCACGAGGCAGGAGGCAGCTGGCTGTTGGCTGTACAGTCAATGACTCTGGTTCCCATTTCCCTTTGCCCTGTTCAGGCAGCCCTTATGCCCAGGTACCCATCTTCCCGCTGATTTCTAAACAAGGCATGACAACACTGGCAAAGCCAAGAAAGGGCTTGCAGAAGGTGGTGAGGCAGAGGAATGAGCCAACTGTTTCGTTTGAGAGCTGCTTCTTCCATGAGACAAACCGGGTGCAGGAGGTGAGAGAGACAAGCCATGCTTCAACTACGTAACAGTATCGAAGGAGGTGGGGACAAGCCTGAAAACCCCTGCTTTGTTTACTCAGGCAGCTGCTCTCAAGCCTCCTGCTCACCACAGAAAGCAGAGACACTCTCCTGCCGCCAACACCAAGCGCCCAAACACAACCCATCATCTGACAACAGACATCCCAGGCAAGACACAAACACAAGTGAGTGTGAAATGCAGACAGATGTTACCCTTTGTCATATGGGACTGCAATTAGAGCAGAAATAAGTGTGACTGGTTGCTCATGTAACCTATACATTAACTGTCTGGTGAATGCTTTAACTAGATGCAGGTATTAAAGAGCAATTTTGTCATAAGTGCAAGGAAAAATGAAACCAGAGGTATAATAATAGCTTAGTTGTTTATTGTTAATCATCAGCATGAATTGGTTATAACCTGCCAGCACCGCATCATAACATACCACTGAGGTGCTCTTCGTCTTGTATGTACACACATGGCACATGCTCCCACCTGGGCAAAGCCGTGTGATTCCCCTCGCCCCGGGTCCTCTGCCTCCTCTTTCAACTTCCCTCCCTCCTCCCCGAAGGCGCAGGCAGCCAAGCGGTACAGGCACAGCCTGGCCCTCCGCCAGCGCCGCAGCCTGCTGAAGCTGTGGCAGAAGATCGGCGGCGGCCAGACAGGCAGCGAGCGCTTCCACCACACCTTCTGCACCTACTCCTGGTCGTGGAACGCCCACCGAGAGCTGGTGACAACCGCTGATCTCCGCAGGCTGGACCGCCAGCTCTGCCGCCGGCGGCGGCCCGTGAGGCAGGGAACAGCGATGGACA
This sequence comes from Pandion haliaetus, assembly GCA_013401275.1. Classification (NCBI taxonomy): domain Eukaryota; kingdom Metazoa; phylum Chordata; class Aves; order Accipitriformes; family Pandionidae; genus Pandion; species Pandion haliaetus. Next base: position 22,591 of record VYZV01027869.1, on the reverse strand, counting down.
CCAGGCGAAGGCCGTGCCCGGACACCTCCGGAGGCCGGTGAATGCTAAATAACGGCGGCTTGGGCTGAGCCTGCTCTCACCCCGCCGTATGAAATGAGAAATAAAAACCAGGAAAAGCGGCTTTGCCGCCGTGGTGGCCGTTTCCAGCCCAACGCGGGCGCCGGCGCCCGCAGCCGTTACCGCCATTCCTCTGAGGTAACGGGCGCCCCTTCCCGTTCCCGCCGCGCGCCTCCCACCCCCGCCCCACGTGACAACGGCGTCCCTCACGAACCGCCATCGCCCGCCTAGTCCTCTTTCGGGTCGGAGCGCGAGACCGTGCTTCCGGTTCCGGTGGAGCTCGGCCCATCATGGCGGCGCCCAGAGAGACGCCGGAGCGGCGGCTCTTCGGGAGGCGCTTCCTCACCGACCCCGCCCGCCTCTTCCAGCACAACGCCTGGTGAGGGCGGCCGTCGCCTCCTCGCCCCGTCTGTGCCCGCTCCGGATCCCCGGCCCTTTACTGCCCTCTGCGGAGGGGCCCGGGGAGCCGGCCGGGGCGCTGCTGCCCTGCGGTGCCTCTCTGCGCCCGGCCGCGGGGGGGGGATTAGCCGGGGGTGGGCTCGTTCTCGCCGCCTCGGCCTGCCGGTAGTCTGTGGCGAGGCGCTGTATAACGGGGCTCTCGGCGGCCGGGGCGAGTTACCCCCGAGCTGCCCCGCTCCGCTTCACGGGGGCCCGGCCGCAGACATCGTTCGCGCTCCCCTCTCAGCGCGCTGGCCTGGCGCCTTGGCTGGCCTCTGAAGCGCTCACTGGGGCGCGGAGCGGGCCGGGGAAGCTGTGGGTGTGGGGTTGGCGGCCCGACAGCGAGGGGGGCCTGGGGCGGGGGCCTGGCACCCCCGGGCTTGGGTCCTGCCAGGGTGGCAGGTGGTGGCGGGAGGGCTTGGAGGGGCGGGAGGACCCTGCCCTCTTCGGCCGGTGGGACGGGGTGTTAATTCCCCAGGGGTCCTGAGCCTTTCTCGGTTCCTCCCGAAACAGTTGGGATTCCTGTGGCGCCCGTGATGTTTCTGGAGGATGTGTTTTGCTCTTTAGCAATTGTTTCATTGCTGTAGCTAATAAAGTTAAATTATCCACTCTCAGAAATCTATAACCCTTCCCCATCTGTATACATTAGTGACTAATGTATAACTTGAACAAAGATCATTTCACCCATCTGCTGCCGCAAGATGCTGTAACAGTGTGAGATCATGCTAGGTGTTAGCTTGGAACAGAAGGTCTTTGGCTGGAGAAAGCTGTTGTTTTAAGATATGTTTAGCACCCAAATTCTCAAATTTGCTGGGAACTGAAGGTATTTTGCATTTTTGAAGTACACATGTCCACTTCTGGTCTGTGGCTGCTATACCCTGTTAAGAATTGCGTATGTTTAATTTGTAATAAGGTAATATGTGCATGTATCCGCTTGTAATTCATTTTGGGACTATACTGTACCAAAGGTATGTTACGAAAGCATATCCTGAACAGTATTTTCCTGCAGAAACTCCTAGTAGTCTAGTTTTTCACAGACTTGACATTTAAGTCTTTGTTTTGTGAGTTAATATCAAAAGACTTAATTCCTCCTGAGGCCAGAATAGTGCTTCTTGGTCCTTGTATTCTGCATTTCATTCACTTGTTTTAATGAAAAAAGGTCAAGTGAATCACTTTAATGACTACACAACTGTGTATGCACATTTAAGTTATTAATACTTCTTAACGCTTTAAAGCTTCCTGCATGTTTTTCTCACAATTGGATTTAATGTTAATATAACACTTCACCTTCCAAATAACACTGCTGTCTTTTTTTGTTTTAACTTGAGAATGAAAGTGTAGTTTCCTAAGACAGATTCATCAGTTGTTCATGACATGCTTGAGTGAAAGGTGCAAGTGTCTACCTGTCCATCACCCATGTAGGAGCAAGTGCTTTTCACTGTGTGAAAAGGAATTGCAGTTCCTCTCCAATGAGGCTTGTTTGTGCTGAGTGCCCTCATGGTTTTGTTGTAAGGCTTTATTTCCTCTAAACTTGGGTAAGCATTAAGTAGGGAAGAGGATTAGGGGACAGATTTGGTGTCTCTTGGGATCCCTTCCCGTTACATCTTTTGTAATGCTATGAGTGCAGTGCATTCAGAACCAGGAACTGTATGTGCTTACAGCTGTTGTACTGCTGCTGAGCTAGAATTGGATATAGTGGAAAAGCTCCACATCTGTCCGTTTGGAGGTCTATCTAGACCTTTCTCTTTTCTCTCTGTCTTTGCCCTACCATTCTCAGCTGAGTAGTTCATCTTATTTTTCACAACAGGGATAATGTGGAATGGTCAGAAGAGCAGGAAGCCAGTGCCAGGAGTAAAGTTCAAGAGAACAGCTCACAGCTATTGCCACAAGATAAACAAGGTACTTTTGGATAGTCTTCTAATGCTAAGTCTTGACTTGCGCATACAAGAGCGGAACAGTCTGGCCAGAGCTACATATGCATCATCATTTATTCCTCCCTTCCCCACTTTCCCGAATCATTCAAAATACATTACCTAGTTGTTGATAATGAAAAATGAAGGAGGAGGAATCTTTCTGCTCTTAATTTACCTCTCTGTGACTCTTCTACCTTCTCCAGTGACTCATCCTACTGCAACAGAAATGGTCTTGGTTGGGAGGAGTCATCTTGGATTGAGCTTCTTTGTTCATGTTGTGTATGTTTAAATACTTGTTAGTGTTCCTTGTCAACAAACTTCTTTCACTGTAGAGCAACAGCCTTATTTAGTCTTATTTTCTCTGCTTGCTTTTGCTCTCTAAAGCTCAACTTTTAACAGGCAATCTTCTGTTTGCTTGCATGCTGTGGAGCTATCCCTAATGCAAGCTTGGTTTTTCTCTTAAGATGGTTTAATAAAGTAGTGTCCATATTCATCCCTACCAGGTTAACAGCACGATAATGATTAAATCAGAAGCGAAGAAAAATTATTTTATCCCGATTGAAGTGTTTATCATCAGAGAGGCAGAAGAGGAATTCCAAAGTTTTTATTTCCTCAGACTTGGCTTAAAAGATATTTATACATCCAAAATGCAAAGCTTACCTGAATCTGAATCAAGCTAAAGGTGCATAGCTGTATAGTCAAGTAATACAGTTGAAGCTGTTCTGAGTTGGTTAATAATGCATCTTTCCTCCAGACCTGTTAGATATGCAGTCCCTTAAATGATGGTGAAATGGCTTCCTGTTCTTTGGTATGATAAGAGACTTGTTTGATGATGATCTTGTTATACCCTGCCGAGCTCTAGGATGGATCTGCTCCTTTTGTTCAAATTAAATTGAGCGTGTCATCTGTAAGGCGATGCTGAACACTACTGGAGCTATTGAGACACTTCCCGTATAGCTTCCAGTTGTGTTCACAATAGCAAATTTAATTATACCAAAGAGCAACCCTCCTAATTTCTTGGATTCCCAGAAGTATCCAGCAGTTTCTATTGTGGTGCCCATTGTGTCGAGTTCATTTTAAAATCTGGTTAATATTAAAGGATGCTGTCTGTCATGCTTTGAGAACCTATATACAACTATGAAATTGTGGAGCAATTTGCTGTTAGAGCAGTTTGTCAGGTCTTCATGATGTATTTCCCAGACTGAACAATGGAGGCCAGTCAGATTTTGATGCTTGCTATTCAGTAGGAAGTGTGTGGAGACAATGGGATGGCTGAAATGTAGGGAAGCTAGCCCAGCCAAATGTGCCTGAAGGGTCTAGTATTTTGAGAATCAGCAATGTCCAAGCAGGAGAACAAAGGCAGGCTATTGGTCATTATGGCTGTATTATTCTGTGGACTTCTTGGGGCTGTCAGAATTTGTTCTGAAGAAGGAGAGAAGTTCTATGGGGTATGTCGAAGATATGTCTCCTGGCTGGGAACAAAGAAAGAAGTAGAAGAGTTTCCTGGTTTCCTTTTGAGGCTCCATAATTAGCCCCCATGCAATCCAGGGGGTCCCTGGTTCTCTTCCTGTCTTTTGTGAACAGTTACTTTTGTTTGCCTTTCTTCTGCAATGTGAAAGGGTGAGTATGCACTTGGCTTTGGGGGTGTCCTTACAAAGACGAGCAGAAAANCAAGAAAGACTCTGGAGGAATCTGGCTTGCACGCTGATGTCCCCATGAACTAATACCACAAAAAGGATCTTGAAGCAAGTATTATATGAACTTTACTGGCTTAAGTTGTGCAGGAAGTCAGACTGAAAAATTAATATGGTCATTTTTTTGCTTTAAATCTGTTTCTTGCATGATCTTTGTCAGCTGGCCCTTGATTTCTTGCATTTATGTTGTTACTGATCCTTTATTCCAGTGCTTTGAAAACACTAGGCTATGAGGTAAATGAGCTTTAAATAAAGTTTCCACATGTGTGGGTTGTAGTATAACAGCTGTTCAATAGCATCCAACAGAATTTCACAANAAGTGACAATTCAGGAAGGAGTGTGCCAGGGTATGAATCAGTAACACTTCCTCCTCTGACATTAGCAGTCATTGAGTTCTCCTGTGCAAATAGTAAACTAACTTGACCCTGCTTACTTTGAGCTACAGTGAGATCATGGCACAAACTTACTGCTCTAGTCTAATATCAGACATTAATATTTCTTTCAGCTTGGGGTTTAAGGACAAGGCTTCTTAAAAGGACAAAAACCTTGTAGTTGAGGTAAAGAGATTATTTTTATATATAGCTCTTCGTGCTTCAGGGATAGATCCTACTAAAAATATACATATGACTGACTTCTGGTTCTTTGTTAAAGCCTTTTTTCTCTATATTTGGCTGAGGCTACATATTTTTCCAGGTGTTCCTGGTTCATTTTACCATCTCCCTTCAGATATCTTCTAAATACTTGTATGCTTTTCAGAAAGACTAATAAAGAAACTGCAGTTCAGATAATAATACTAATGTCCAATTTTAAGATGACTGGTTTTTCTCTTAAGCCTACTATTAGTAGATGTTGGAGAGAGGTTATCCATTCTCACATGCAGTTGTCATCTTTAGTTGTGGGAGAATCATTTGCATGCAGTAATGCACTTGTTGCTGTACAAAGATGGCTAGGGAGTTGCATGTTATTGAAATGCGGTTGGGATCTCTGGCTGTGAATGTTAATGCATCTAGGTGATTACAAGCATAGGATGCTATAATTAGCTCTTATTTCCCAGGACAGAGAACTCGTCACATTGATGAGAATTCAGGAAGCCAGTTCCCATGGAAAAAATAGTTCCCCTAGA
>VYZV01027867.1:16254-86350 GCA_013401275.1 Pandion haliaetus | reverse complement strand
CCGCCTGGAGCCGAGCGGTGTAGCGGGGCGGCGGCGGCGGCGGCGGAGCCCCTGAGGGGGCGGCGAGGAGCGACCGGCCCCGGCCCGCCATGGAGCAAGTGAGTCCCACCGGGACCGGACCGGACGGGACGGGGAGGGGAAGGCCCGGGACGGGGACTGGACGGGATACCCGGGGCGGGACAGGAGCCCCTCGCTGCCGCTCGGGAAGGAGGGCGGAGAACCGCACCGACCATCGTGGGCTTTTTTGGGGTCTCCACCGGCGCTGGGACATCCCCGGCACCGCTCCGCCCGGGTCCGGTAGCGGGAGGCGGCGGCGGGGGGGGGGCGCAGAAATGGAGGGCCGGAGGATGGGGGTCCCTCCTCCCAAGCCGCCCCCCGTTGCCCTCCGGCCTCGCCCGGGTGCGCTGGAGCTGCCGGCCGGCGCTGGGACGGAGCATCCCCAGAGCTCTTCGGCTTTTAAACTTTCTGAGCGGCCGGGTGAGGCTGACGGGCAAACGTTGGAGCTGCCAGAGGACGAGTGCTGGCAGAGTCGGGCTTGTTCAAATGCCACGCTTGCTCAGGCCACCTTGTGCTGACTCTTACTGGGGTGTTGTACTTCCGTACTGGAGCTGGGCCTGGGTCAGACCGCAAGCTTGGCCATGTCCACATACCTAGCAACCTTCCCCAAGTCTGTCCTCCTCCTCCGTCTCTGCCCGGGACAGGTTTAACTCGGAGAAGGGCAGCAGCGCTTTTCTTTCACATGTAGGTTTTCACGTCCGTGGGATCACACCCCAGTGATCCATCCCCGTGCAGATTGAGTTAAGATGCCACAAATTCGTTAGCAAGTTGAACAGGTCATTTTCCCCCCTCATCTGGCCACGCAATTATTCCTGCTTCCTTTCCTCAAATGAGGTTTTGCTGCTCGTGCACAAAGAAAGCTCCTGGTAGGGCGGACTGCCAGAGGACTTGCGATGCCGGTAGCTGTGGCTTCTCTCTCCCCACCCCCTTATTTCAGCTCCTGACATTTGGTGGCAAGAACGAGAGCTTTTTTAAAACAGCGGGGAGATGGCAAAGCAGCCCAAGTTGGTAGCCACTGAGAGTTGTTATTATCCGCCGGCATCCATGAAATTAATCCACAGCAGAGAAACTGCTTCCAGCTGGTGGCCACTGGCCAAAGGGGCTTCACACCCACCCCAGCATCGACTGACCGGCTCACTGGCCGCTCTTCGTTAACGATAAATGAATCCTCCAGTGATCGCTTGCGGGCGGAGGCGTCAGATGCAGTTCCCCAAGTTTCACGTGGATCTGAGCACTTTATTTCCAGTAAGATGGTTTTGCTCCTGCTGGTCAGGGAGAAGTAGAAGTGCTGACAGCCGGGCTCAGAAGATAACGTGGAAAGGGAGAAAAAGAGCGGAGGTCTGGAGATGCAGGTTGTCTCATGGGAGGCGTTCATCCGTGCCCTGCTAGAGAGGAGTATGCAGTAAATGAGCTACTTGCTTTAAATGAAGTTACTGTAATTGGGCAAGACGCTTCTGTGCACTATATGTAGTTTGTAAAAGCACCATGGTGATTCAGCTGTTGGGGTTTTTTTGTGTTGGAAGACATGAAAAGTACGTGGGTTTGTGGGCCCTTAAAATACAGGGGCAGGGGAGGGCGGAAATAACCGTCTAATTGTTAAATAAAAAGCTGTCCTGTCCTCCTAATTTGGCATCTCTGCTGAGCTATGAAATGTGTGTCTAAACCAGGCTGGAAGAGTGAAACTCATGTTTCACTTCTAATGCCACTGTGATGTAAATTGCAAAAAAGACTCGTGTGGATTGGTTTTGGGAGTGATGCCTTTGGCATGAGCCAGCAACGGAATAACTCATTTCTTCCCTCATTTATGCTGGCTTGCTTGGCTGATGCTGGTGGGTTTCTTCTCATGGATTTATACCAGCGTCAGGAATTAATCCAGGCCAAGAACGTCCCAGAAAGGGTATCTTAGTATTTCTTGCAGAAGGAATACCCACATAAAGCTGAATTAACAACAGCAACTCATCTCTTTGTGTTGTGCTCCAGATTTAGTTCTGGAGTGCAGGTCGGAGGCAGAGAGTGCAGGATGGACACAAAGCCCTGCTCTTGGTGCTCTGCCCTGGCCAACCTCCCCTTGCTGATTTGGTACAGGGGTGGCCTAAAAATAATCCGCAAAAATGTCAAGCACTGTCTCCGAGACTTTTCTTGCTTTTGCAGGAGCAAACGGTCAAGTTGCATCATCTGGTTTTTTACGCCTTTAACCTGCAGGCAAGGGATTACAGCAGCTGCACCCCCATCTTGCGACGTGCTGTGTGTGTGCGAGGGGGGAGCTGCTGACCCAGAGCCTGGCCAGCTCAGCAGCCCCCGGCACCCACGGAGAGCAGGATTGCACCCGACACCCGTCACATCTATCTGGTAGTGGGGACCGGAGGAGGCACCAGGCAGCTCAGGTTCAGGTGACTCCTGTGCAGTGCTGGGGGCAGAGCCCTTTGCTCGTGGCTGCTGTCATCTGCTGAGACCAGCACTCCCCATCTCGGCTCACCTTCCCTCTCCTGGGCCACTCAGCTGGGGCAGGCGGCGGCTCGGAGACACGGATCCTCTCTGCGGATGCTCCCAGGTGCCAGCACAGCCGGGAAGTCCTGCCTGGTGCGGAGGGAACCCCATGCGTGGCTCCCTCCAGGCGGGTGACTCCAACCAGGGCTCCCGAGTGGCCTGGGGAGAGGGTGAGCTGCAAGGCCACCCTGCAATGCCACGGAGGGCAGGCACTGTCCCCAGAAGGCTGGATTGCTGCTGAGCCTGGGGGCGAGCAGGCAGCCGAGCAGACAGCGTGGGCTGCCAGACGAGCTCTGCCCTAGCTTTGGAGCTCTGCCTTGCGCAGAAGCGCAGGCATGAGCCCCAACTCCAACGAAAATGGTTATTGGGGCAGGTTGTTTTTTCAGAGGTAGATCTTAAGTGCTGTGTCTTCACAGGCAGTACTTTTATTTTAAAACCATAGGAGACAGGGTAGTTTTCACTCTGCAGAGCACCAGGAGAGGCCATGGATAGGCATGTTTGCCACACGATTTCAGATGGCCTTTCTGCCAGGTGGGGAAAAAGAACAGCAAAAAATCATCTGTAAAGCAAAAAAACACCCTTAAGGAGTAGAACCGCTTTGGCAGCTGTTGGTCTGGAGTCACTCGAATAAACTCTTCATACAGCTACATCCATGCAAAACTGCTAAAAGGGAGGTTAAAGTCCATGCCTGATTATCTAAAAATGACATCAAAAGGGTGCTCAATCAGGAAACGAGCAGGTCTATATTTGTGCAGCAGTTGATGTTTGCTGAAGTTGCAGATCACAACTGAATACAACTTCCTGGCAACCTAAAAAGTCAAGTTAAAAAAACCCCCACGCAGTACCCCTTGTTTCCCGGAAAACTTTTTCATGCTCTGTCATCCTGTATTGTGGCCGTTTCAAACACGGCTCAGTACAATTGAAATAACTTCTACAAAGGGCGCCAAGGATGTTACAGGTTTCCGCCTGATTTTCTTTTATTTGAGGTTTATTTGAGTTTCTCATTCCCAGTCTGCACCTGAGCCTACCTGCAAAGCCAAGCCTCTTCCCAACCTTTGCAGGGATCAGAATAAATGTGGGTGCATGGGGTATTTAATCTGTTTTTCCTCTTTTTATGGGTGCGAGCTCCCTCTTTAGAATAACGTCTCACCCTGATGGCAGCTGCTGTCCAAGGGCGTGTTCGTTGGGAGTCTGGTGCATGAAAACAGATTTGTTAGCAAGGCTTTCCTCTGAATTTTTGGAGCTCATCTGTATGCACTCGCTCTGTCCTGGCCACGGGAGTGTCCAGCTCTGATTCCTTTCCATGCATGTGGGATTTCCTCATGTTATGAAACATGATGTCTAAGCTCCAGCTGCCCCAGTTTGTTTTGTTTGGGTTTTTTTTCCTACGCGAAAAGGTTTCATTCAGCAGCTAGCGAGGGCCATTTGGGGATGGTTGGGGCTCTGCCTTTGTCGTGCATCCTCTTTTTGTGCAAATGTACTGGCTTTCTGCAGGAGGATTGCTGGTATTACAGATGGGGATGTGGAGGAAACCGAGTCTGGGGGGACAGTGGGGTTCCTGGGAGGAGGCTGGAGGATTTGGGGTTGACCTCTCAGAGTTGTTTGTGTAAGGGGATTTGGCTCAGTGAGGGATTCCCCTTGCCTTTCTCTGGGGAAAGAGGCTTACTGAGGGGTCCATGGGGTGTTGGGAGCGGCAGGGCACTCCAGGGGAGGGGAAATGGGGATCCTGGCTTTGCAAAGGCTCTTCCAGTGCACCGGGGAGGAGGAAAACTCTCATCTGTAACCAAGTCTGCTGGTGAAGGCAGTTCAGCTCATAAGCCTGACTGCCCCCGCTCCCCGTCTTAGGTTTCCTGTCTCCGTTTGACGAGAATATTGATATTGGATATTTCTGATGGTTTTTTCAAAGCAGGGAAGTTGTGCATCTCCCGGTTTTTACCAGGCTTGGAAAGCCAGCAGCCTCCCCGTGCAACGTGCTGGGGCTCCCTGTGCTGCTGTGGGTGGGCAAGAGCAGGCTGTGACAAACAGCAAGGAGCTAAAGGCAGGATAAAAAAACCCTCCCACTCTTGGTGCTGCCTTCTCTGCCGGTCCTTCCCTCTGCCTACAAACCACACAGGAGCCTGCCGGGAACATTTTAGTGCGGATATGATGAAATCCTGGCCCTCGTGCTGTGGATTTGCCCATGGGAGTTGGTTTGGTGGCGACCTAGAGGAGAAGCTTGCAGAAGTGGCCATGGGCTAAAATACGAGCGTTGCTACTGATGCCAGCAGGATCCGTCCCACTGGGACTCATTGGAAAGCTTAAGGAGTGAAGTGGAGAGGAGGGTGCTCGTTTTCAAGGAGCACTTGGTGAACAAGCGAGCAGGCAGTACCTCCACAGAGAGGGAAGCAGAGGAGCAAGGTGGACTTGCTGCCATCCCAGCAGTGTCCCCAGGGGTGGCCGGGGTCCATGCCAACTCCCCGGTCCTGTGGGAGCTGGTTGAGTGTTCCTCTGGAAGATGCCAGTCTTTTCCGTTGTGATGTGGTGGGGAGGGACCACGTTTGGTGGGTGCTGAGGTCTTCTCTGGGCAGGCTTTCTGACGACCTTCGTTAAATGGATAGAAAGTGCTTTTGATGTAATTCCTTCTCCCTTCTGTCCTTGCAGGATACAAAGGAGGAAGTCTCAGAGAAACCAAAGTCTGCTCCGACTGCAGAGAAATACGGCTGGATTAAGAAAAGCAGTGGGGGGCTCCTGGGATTGTGGAAGGATCGTTACATCCAGCTACGGAAAACACAGCTCGTGGTCTATGAGGATGAGGTATGATCACAGCTAACAGCTGTGAATGAGGGGCAGGATCAGGCCCTTGGTAACACACGTTCCTGTGTTTTTCACTCTTCCCTCCAGCCTGTGCCTTTCAAAAGGGCTTCTCCAGTTATCTCCAGGAAGGGTAAATGCTATAAAGAAGAGAGAGCAGCTGCATTTTAGAGTATATTATGTATTATAAATATTTTAGCCAGTAAATATTTTGACAGTACCACTGCCAAAATAAAAAAATGGGGGCAGGACATCCTGTGAGAAGATGAACGGAGTAAAGCTTTGGGCGGAAGCAGGATATGTGCTATGCCTTTTTGGCGTTTAAAGGATAAAACTGGATTGTAGCAGGCTGACTTCCCACCTGCCGCTTGAGGGAATGGCAGGCAACCCTGCAGCTGTTTGGCACCCCTCAAGCAGCTCAAACTGTTGCTAGCCAGACTCTTCAGGGTTTTGTTTAGCCACTGATGGACGCAGGGTGAGATTGTGAATCCTTGCTGTCCTCCTTAAGCAGGGACACAGTCTGGATTTGGCTCATCTTTTCCCTTTACTTGAGCCAGTACTGAGCAAAGGACCCCTGGGAGCCTTGTCCTGGACTTCCCTAGATAAATTGCATGCCTTAAGTTCATGGCCTCATTTAGAGCTGTTTCCAATGAAATGAGAAATAGGAGCCAAGCCAAATCTGTCCTGCATCTTCACGCGAGAAGAATGAAAAGTGCAGGGCTGGTTCTGCTGGGCTGCAAAGGTGACTCTTGCCTGAGTCAGTCCCTCGGTTCCTGGGCTGGAAGGGGCTTCTGCAAGAGCAGAGTTTGCCCCAAAAGTTAGAAATTACAGTGCAGAGGACAAGCTACAACAAAGAGAGGTTTGAGTTTAGGGGTGGGTAAGTCGTAAGCCCTTCTGGTGTATGGTGGTTAGAAGTTCATGTGTGCATCAGGATGGAGGAGCATTTCTCACCACCTGGTCTGCGCGAGGACCACGTGCTTGTGCGGTGTCTGACACAAGGGGATCTGGGTCATTCGTGGACATCAAGATGACATAAACCCAAAATCATGTAAAGCCTCTGTGCAGTGTATCAAGGGAAGAATGGGGAAATCTTTCAGCAGCTGCGTTGCTGCGATGGTTTCAGGAACAGCAGGACTGACAAATTAGTTTGGTTCTCTTTTTTTGAAAACATACTATTGCCTAAAAAGAAGTTCTGTTATAAACAGTTTAGGTTAAAGGGTATTACCCCCTCCCATATGCTTTTCGGAGGCGTTTGTTCTTAGTTTTGAAATGTCATGAAGAGTGCAAGAGTAATGAAAGTAGAAGTCAGTGTCAGGTGATGAGCAGCTTGGAAGGCAGGCAAAGCGGTGGGGCTTTCTCTTAGGCAGAGAGATGCAGCCTGGTCCTGCAAATGGTTGACCCTCTGCAGATTGCTTCCCAGTGCTCTGGACACCTGTTGACTCCAGCTGAAGCTTCAGGAACTCGCAGACTCAAAATCTATAAACGTGACATAGGTTTTTTTAAAGGGCATGCTGTTAAAAACAAGATATATGGTGGCTCTCATTACCACAAGGGAAAAGGAGGCTTTTAAAGTAAGATTAATTTTCACAGACGTTCAGAAGAAGGAAAAATCCCAATCATTTAAAGGGTTATTTTATTATCTCAACAAGGAAAATGGCATTTGTAACAATCAGGCATAACGTTTTCTGGTAGCCTGCGGATTGTGGTAACATCCTGTAATAAATTGCATCTGTAAGCTACAGTAGCTACAAGGTCCCATTATTGTAAATAAGGGATCATGTTAATATCTATAGGCTATTAAACTGGCTTACAGTGAAGTCAAATGTCTTAGGAGAGGAAATTGCTACAAAATTATCTGGTAGCACAATAGGATAGCATGTGATTGTGTAGACTTACTACAGGGGAACTAAAGGAAATGGCAATTTTCTGCACTCAGGAGGGGTCCTGTTGCCACAGAATTGAGGCAGCTCATGTTTATTACTGTATTTGTCTTCCTTTAACGTGAGTTAGGGCAGTGTTGCTGTCTCTGTCTAACAATTGGGGAACTGAGTTTTTGAGATGAGAAGGGCCTTGCCCAATGTCAAAGGAGAGCCTGTGGTGCAGCGTGCTGTGGTGGCTTTTATTTCTGGAGCTCTAGCTGCCGTTTTCCCTACCGGACCTTCTCCACATACCTGCCCTGCTACCTACCCTGGAGACAGGCACAGCATCCCAGACCATCCTCAAGCTGAGACATTTTAAAATGGGATTGTTCAGTCCTTGCTGAATTGGGGCCCTAGAAAAAGAAAGGAGATAAAGCCTCAGGTAGCAGAAATACAAGCATCTTTCCGTATGTACCCTAAGTTAGACCTAAATGGAGTAAATGGTGGTTTCCATGTGGGAGGGCAGGTTTAGAGGCTGAGTATTTCAACTGGTCTGAGCCCATCAGTTTTTCAGGAACTGAGCTAGTTGTGCTTTTATTGTCCTTCATGTGTTCGAGCCCTTCATGAAGAGGTGCTAATATTGCCTTTAGCAACTGTTTCATATGCAGGCACGCTTGTTTATGCAATTGCATGAGGCTGGCTGCACTCGTAGCTGACGTTTTTGTGTGCAAAATGAGCAGAGGGGATGGCCAACACAAGTGCAGACAATAATTTTGTACTGTGTCACCGGAAAGTACAGTCTGAGCAGAACGCAAATACTGTATTTATCATCATCAATAGCAATCTCCTGGAATGTGCTCCCAACCTGCCCGCGGAGTTTGTTTCCCATTTTGCGTCTGTTAGTCAGGCTTTTGGTTTGGTTTAAAGCAGAGCTACCTCCTGAAGGCAAATTGCAAATGGTATTGTATTACCTGGAGCAGATGGGGGGTGAAAGTCATCCCACTGGGCTTCAGGTTTCTTTCAGCGGATGTGAAATGAAGGGAGATGGATTTTTTGTTATCTGCTGTGCCTCCATCTACTGGACCCCACATCTGTACCCTCGTGTAAACTAAGAACCAAGCAGGCAGGTTATTTCCTAACGGGTTTTCTTGCTTTCTTGTCTCTGCATATTCTTGGCAGAATAAAAATTAAGCCTTGCAAAACTACAGAGGGCATCTGAAGAACAGGTAATCCTATGCAGAGTCTACACAGATCAATATCATCACTCCATGGATTAGAGAGCATCAGGCTTGGGTTTGGGTGGTTTTTTTTCCCTAAACAGTGCAGCTAGTGGTTAGACTTGGTTTTTTGTTGTTTTGGGGTTTCTTAAGTGTATTATTCGACAGGGAAAAAACCTACTAGACAAAGAGTCTTCTAGAGACCAGAGGATCCACTCAGCATTTAACACTCATGCAGTTAACATCTGCATTTTGCCCCTGTAAAGTGCTAGCAATGTATACCCAAAAGTGATTTATTAAAATGCTTTGAGATCCTCAGATGGAGAAATAAACTATTATTTCAGGCAGTCTAGACATTGTATACTGAATGGAGGGGCGCAGCCCATGAATGTGTGTCAGTGCAGAGGTCTTTGCTGGAAATTATACCTTCATATAAATAAAAATTTCAGTATGTCTTTTTCCCCCTTTGTATCAACTTTTTGTTAAGGAAATTGTTTGCCAAGTGTGATTCTTTGTTTAAGCGCATGCATTACTATGTTTAGGTGTTCAGTAATTTTCTTCTTAAGGGCCAAGCTTACAGACACATACATGTTTAAGTTACAGTGTCTGCTCCATGAATAGCTAATGGAATTGGTTTTCTGCATTAAATCACGAATGTAGGGGTTTCTGTACGGGAATTTTAAACATCTTATTGGTTGTCCCTTACAGCAAGCACAAAAGTAATTTAAAAAACAAGCCCTAAAATCTGTAGAGAAAAAGAGAAAGGTGGCCTGAAGGGAATTCCCTGCCTTGATTGGCAGCAAATGCAGTGCCGTGGGACAACCCTGCGAGCTGTGTGCTGCCAGGAGGTGTGACCACTGTGTGCCGACTCAACCTTTGTGTCTCAGGACGATGTAAAAGGATTGCTTTAACTTCCTTGGGACACTAGAGACCAAATGGAGTGGGAGCTTGTCCGGAACACGTGTCTGAGATCCGTGTATCAGGGCAGGACTCTGGAATTGACCTTGTCTCTGCGTGATGCTGAGTATCCTCCAGTTCCCAGGAGGCTGAAGGGACCTGGAGACCTGCAGCAGGATCGGGTCTTCTAGTCTTTATCTTAGTGGTGCAGGGCAAACATAAAGGATCTCTTTGTGACTCAGGTGGGCTCACAGAGGGGAGGTGGCCACGTGCCAAGGGTAAAAAAAAAAAGACAAAAGCCCCATTCTGGCGCTCCCTGAACTCAGATGCTTTTCATTTGCTCTCAGACATGGAGTTTCCTTATTTCTCCGGCTGCTTTCTTCCCTGCCTTCCCTGAAGAGGATAACTTGCTTGAGAAGTTCAGGTCTCTGAAATGAAGGAGCGATAGCTTGCACAGTCAAGCCAGTGCCCCAGGGTCCTGCACATCCCTGTCCTCACTGCCCTTGTTCCCTGGCCAGGCCATAGTCTCCAGAGCCTCCCCAGGGAGGAGAGGGGCAGCTGGAAGGCAAGAAGCGATGTCACGGCAAAACCACAGCTCTCCACCCTGCCAAGTCCTTCTTGTCCCCCAGCTCAGTGCTCCGCTGTTCTTACAAAGCAGAGGACAGCTTGCACGGGATCAAAGGGAAGGTTCCCTTCCAAGAGGCAGGAAGGATGGCGTGGGCAAGGAGGGTGACACGGAGCCACTGGGCTCTGCTGGGGACAGAGCTGCTCTCGAGAGTGGGAAGGGTGGGCAGGAGTCTTCGTGCTGGTCTCCAGACAGAGCGCTGCAAAGCCGCCTATGTCCTGAGCCCAGCAAACTTTCATGTCAGAGCTGGTAACCGCACGGGCCGTGCGGCAGTGCTGTGATGTGGGCAGTCGTCCACCAAAGGCCAGGATGAGATCACCCATCCCCGAGGCTTGTATTCCTGACCTCACCCTTCTCTGTCATTTGTTGGCCACTGAGGGGTTATTATTTCCATCCCTGTCCTTTTGCAGTGACATTGCGATACCAGGATTGCAGCAGGAGCCTTGTGCCTTCAAAGGGCTCAGTAACGTCAGCAGGATTTTATCTGCTAGGTTTTAGATTTGGGCAGGATTAATCTCCTCCTCCTAGCATACATTCTCCCAGTTCTCTGGTCACATTCACCCATTCAGTGTTAAATGAAATAAACAGTAATATCATTAAAATAATAAACCTAAATTAGATCCAGCCATCCCTCAGTGGCTCAGAACTTGCTCTGTGTACCGGCATTGGTTCTGCCAGGCCCCCATCCCCAGAGAGGAGGGTTAAAAAAAACTAAACGCAGCCTCAGCTCTGCACAGCAACTTAAATGTCAAGTGGTAAAGGGAGGAAATTCCCCGCAGCCCACTTCCCTCTGAACTCTCCATTCCCTGCCTCCAGCCACGCAGCAGCTTCCTGGCTACGACACATTTCCTCATCCCACACCCCCTCTCCGCTACAGGAGTTGCTAAATACAAACTCATACGGGTACGAGGAGCTGCCTTGGGGATGGTCATGGCCAGCGGTTTTAATTCAGGATGGTAATGGAGAGCTTCACGAGGTGTGCTGACCATAGCACTTTACCAGCAAGAACTGCTCTGCGATTCTCACTGCTTATTTGTGTAATGCTTAGCAAAAGGGAGCGTTGGTCTCTTCTGGGCTACTGAGACATGGAGAATATTATCTGCCCAGCATTATGCTGCGATTCCTATTAGGGATGGTTCTGCGCAGCTGAACTGAGCCACGCACCACGTGTGGAATTTTAGTTATGTTACTGGCAGAAATGAGCCAAGATCGTGGCCAGCAGTCATCAGTGGAGATACACCAGAGATAAATATTCCCCACTGAGATGCTGGCCCTGACAGTTTTGCTGGCTGTACGGGACCATGTTTCCAATCTGAAGCATTCTGACAGCTTGGAGCGTGGCTGCAAGAGGAGCATGTCCCAGTCACACGAGGCTCCCACTGACCTTGCTGAGGCTCAGCACGGCAGCAGGGCTCGCCTCTTATCTCCTCTCTGCCTTGGGTCTCCTGGGGGGCTGCTTGGACTGTTGTCATGCTTGCGTTGTCTTCTCTGTGAAAAAGCAGAATAACATCTCTTGCATTCGTTGTGGGGAGGAGGTGGTGTCGCCAAGCTACGGGGAAGCATGGGGAATGCTCTGAGATGATGCCAGGAAGGTTTATAAAAGTGCATCATGTTACTCCTCCTTCCCTCGCCAGGACTGACAGCACATTCTTAGCCTGTGGCTGGGACCCGATGATGGGCAAAGACCTTCCCACCTTGTTTCTGGCTGCAGATCCCTGGATGAGGCCAACAGAGATGTCAGAAGCTGGTGTTACTGTCCACAACGTGTTATTTGCTCAGCCACTGTGGACCACTAGCCACAAATCGGCCTGTAGCTTAAAAGACTAGGGTGTTCTCTTAGTGGGATGCCAGCCTGATTTATGGGGGCTTGCTGTCTGCATGCAGGTTATTTTTAAGGCAGAAGAGCTTTTAGACAGATGCAAGGGGAAGACATGCAGAGTTTGATGGTGTATGATTGATTTCAATGCCTCCTATTCATAATAATGTTTCATTCCCTCTCTGCAGGATGAACAGAAGTGCATAGAAACAGTGGAACTGGAGAGTTACGATAAGTGCCAGGAACTGCGTGCACTGCTAAAAAAGAAAAACCGTTTCATTTTAATCCGCTCCCCGGGTAAGAAGGTAGGATTGCCTTTCTCATCACCCTCAAGTCTACTAACTCCGAAATGAGTTCCCAGGCAGCTGCGCCCAGAGCAGATGAAAGGCTCTGAGATTTAGCTCTTTGGCAGCTGGGAGAAATGACCTATAGCTGTGAACAGTCTACAGTGTGTAAGGAGGAACACTACTGTCTTGTAGACTTTCTTCTTGTCATGGGGAAAGGGTCTTCCTGTGACTCAACTTTTTCCTCTTGATATTTTTCCTGCCTTATCATTTTCTTTCTTCCAGTACTCCCTGAGCAGTGGAGAATGACCATTCCCTGTGGATCCCCCATGTGCTCTAGGCGAGGAGGTGTCCCTGTCCCAGCTGTACATGCTGCAGCTTTGCCCAAGTTCCAGTGAAATCAATGATCCCGATCCATGTACTGAGACAGTTGCTGGAGTTGGAGCCATTGATCTGAGAAACTCCAGTGCAAAGTTACTTGCAGCCAAACAGTTCCTAGGAGAAAAGATTTAATTTGCAGAATTCATGAAACTCTACATCTTTAGCTTCCTGCGCAGCATCTGCTTAGATCCAGAACCTAACAACCAGACTGGTGTTGCAAAGAAGCTATACATCCATCTGAGCACTGACTGTATGCTTGCCTTACTTCCTATGTAGGTTCATCATCACTACACATCTTTGGAAGTTCTTCTTAGTTCCTACTTGCATGCTATCCATTTCAGCATCTCTATGGGCTAGGATGCTTCTGTTGTTGCTTTGAGGCATGACACTTTGACTTACTTCTAATTTCAATGTGATTTTATTGGCCTAAGAGGTCTTACTAAATCTCCCCATGCAAATCTGAGAGGTTGTGAGGGACAGAACATACTCATTTCCATAAGAATGTGAACAGGCAAAAATACCAACTTGCCTGCATTCCCCCATCTCCATTTTGTTTAAATAAATGGAGATTGTTTAGGCCTTGTTGTCATTGTTGCTTATTCTTTCACTCCAGTCACTTACTGTTTATTCGTATAATAAGACCCCAGCTGAGTTCAGATCATCATTGTGCTAAACTTCATTCAAAACAACAAAACAAGGACTGTCCTGCCCTTGTCAAAACACTCACATGGACCAGGGTGGGGGTGGAGAGAGAAGGAGAATGATATTCGTTTTCCAAGTAGGTGCTGTCTATATCAGGGAGAAAAGTCATGTTAAACACCATGCACCAAAGCGATGGTAGCCTGGGGATTTGCACCCTGGGCTAATGAGCTCCTGCTCAGCACCGGATCCCGGAGCAGTGAGTCTCCCCAGTCCGAGTGGAGGTTAAGCATTTGTTTTGTAACTTGATTAATCAGAAATAATGTCAATTTTAGATCGAAAGTGGCTAACCCTGGCAGACTTGGTGTGTTTTGTAGAGGGTGGCTCAATAACTACAAGTGCACACCTGTTCCCAGGGAGGCAAATAAAAGCCTGAGTGCTCAGAAATGGGTGGCACAGTAGGTATTATTATTATCTGCAAGCATGTTACTTAGAAGTGTGTAATAGGTGCAGATGTCTCTGCACTGCTGCATGAATCAACACAGGGTGTGAGACCTGTTCCTAAACCTTTCATTTCTTGCTAGGAGAAAGATATGCCCAAACTGTGTCCCAGAAGGGTAACTTCATCCTTTTGGCATGCTGGCAAGTTTACAGCTCCCCTGTTTTTCATGCCACTGATTAAATGGAGACCTAGATAGAGGCTACTTTTTATAAGGCTCTTTTGGTGAAAGGAAGGGCTTTTATAAATGAAAAGTTCCCTGTTTGTAGCTCCCCTCCCACCCTCCTTTTGGCTGGGAATCTGGTGAGGGTGTTGACACACAACATACTTTGGCAGATGTTAGAACAGGCTTCAATTAGGAGGCCAATATACACAACTGTCCTTCTTCTGTTTTGAAATTGCAGCTGTGGCGATATATATCAGCTAAACATTTTCCATTTGGGAGGCCTGCTGCCATCCACAGTTTAAAATCACCCCATGAGCTGCCTTGCCAAGCCCTGCCAGATCTTGCTAGGGGTTTTTTGCCCCCTCTCTTGAGCACAATGCTGAGGAATGCAGAAAGCCAGTGAGTTTGTGGGACTTACGAACAAGCTAGGAAAGGCCATTTCTGTTTCAGTGCGCAAATAGGAGTTTCCCTGTTGAAAACAGGGAGCCCAGTTTAGCTGTAGGGTAATCCTGGTTTAAATCTTGGATAGGATATTCTTGAAGAGTAGAGGACATGAATCAGTCAGTTAAAACTGCTCTGCAGCTAGAGTTGCACCCAAATAACTAAGTTGCCTTGCTAAACACTGGTCTTTGATGGATGTACCCCAGATTCTGCTTGCCCTGTTCACAAGGATGACATTTTCGTTAAGCTGTGACAATATGAGCATGTCACGCCTGCACTGGTGTGGAGCTGAAACAAAGTGCTGCTGGAAGTGTGCAAAAGACCCCTCTGCTTAGAAATCTCAAATGCTTTGTTCCGCCCACAGCAGTTAAATGAAAACTGTTGGATGCAGAGAGCTGAGCGTGTAAGATAGGGCAGCAGACTTGGCCTGGAGACTTTAAAACGTACTCACGATGCAAAAAGCAGTGTAAATGATGCTTGGTGTAAACTGCCTAGAGACTACAGAGATTGGCACAAGTCTGGTATTCAGCGGGTCTGAAAGCCTTCAGCTGCAGAGAAGTCTTAAGAATGGGAAGAAAGAGAGTGGTAGTAAGGGAAAGAGGCCATGAGCAAGCACGGCAGCTCCCCACACGTTCTTTCCTAGCACAGCTAGCCACAAACTCTGCACCTGCAGTCAGGGGTGGAAACTTCCATTGCTTATTTTCCCTTAGTCAACTTTGGAGGTACCTGCAGCTGCTTTCACCAGGGGCCCAGCCTGGAAGCTGTAGTAGATTGCAGTGAGGCACCTTTGCCCTGTGCATGGAGGAGTCTGCTCCTGGGGTCTGCCAGTTTGGCAGAGATACTGCATTATTCCCGGGGTTGAGGTAGCTCTTGGTTCAGCTGCAGAAAGCCGTAAGAATCCCCTAACTGACAGTCCCTTGGCTTCCACTTTTCCTTCCGTGATCTAACCTGACAAAGTCTTGTAGAAGAAGGCAGGAGATGACCTCACGTCTGGCAGATAGACTCTGGTGCACTCTTGGTGGTTTAAGATGTTACTGACCCAGCTCTGCTCTGGCTTCTGCTGGAGGTGACCACCCCATACCAAAAGTCAGCAGAAGGGAACTCATTCCCAGACCTAAACCAGCAGTTCACGAGCAGTTCACAGTGCAGTTTAGCCGAGCCACACTGAACTGAAGTCAATACCAGGCTTTGCACTGGAACAGCTGAGGAGCAAGCAGAGGTTTCTGTAGCCCACCTCTGTTGCAGATCAGCAGCATCTAGCAGAATTGCTCAGCAAAGAGCTAGTGTTGGTAAAGGTCTTAAACTGCAGCTATGCAGTTCTCCAGAGCTTGTCTGTTAAGTCATTTAGTGCAGGTACAACAGACTGACCCCAGGAACGCTCCTCTTTCCTGGAAAGCAGGGTCAGTATAGCCATAAGACTGTCACTGCTTGAAGAGCCTGATGTCTCCAAGACGTGAAGCAACCGAGGAGACTGTGGTCGCTGCTGTCACGGACAGTGACCCTTGTGTGAGCCTCTTGTTGCATGCCATCTAGCCAGTGATTCAGCAGGAGCTGACTGGCTGTACTGTGCTCTGAGTTAACGGACAGTAAATTGCGTAGCCTGTATTCATGGCTTACAATGGTCACTATCACATTAGGTTTAGCCATGACAGCTTTTCCTGGCACACCAGCCTGTTGTTCATGGCATGATTCAGTCTCATCTGGCTTAACAAGAAGGAGGGCAACTGTGTTACCCTGCCTGCTGCCCTCTTATACTGGTGTCACAACTTTCTACCTTAGATTGCTGCAGGAGAACAGACCTGGCTTAACGTTTTGTGGGAAGTATCCATCTTCAGGTACAGCCTCTGATATCTGTGAATACTCAAGTGAGTAAAAATACAGTCAAGATAAATTCATTTGTTCCTTGTTTGTAGAGGACCTGGGCATCTCAGACTAGTGTACAGAGCCCCAGTGGCAGGCAGGACTAAGACCAGCTCCTCCAGCTCCTTTCTGCCTCTCCTCTGCAGCCGTCTGCTTTACGCAGAGCTTCCACCCCGCTTGGGGTTAGCCTCCTCTCCCCAGTGCCATGGCTGAGGATGCGAGCCACAGATGAATGCAGACAGACAAGGGACTGCAATGCAACAAAGAGACTGGCTGACAGCATCCAGAGCACCAGCCTCAGAGCCCCAGCAGCCTGACTCTTCCTTGGTATCTGTGGCTATTGTTCTAAAAAGGAGAAAAAAGTTTTCAAACAAAGGTAACTGGACATACTGGTAGGAACCTGCTGTGAGCCTCGAGGCTGCCCCTCTGTGTCACAGCCCCAGGGACTTGTACAAGCAGGGAGCAGGGCTGCAGGAGTCTGGCATTGCCTGCAGTGCCCCATCGCAGGGAGCGGGGTCCCACGCAGAGTGCTGCTTGTCCTTCCTCGCCCAGCCCTTCGGGAGACTGGAGAGCTCTTTCTGCTGCTGCCTTGGGAGCATCTTTCCATGAGTCCTTTTCCCTCACCATCCGTTGGGCCTGTGTTTGGTGGCCGCAGTGGTTAGTCAGCATTACACTGTGAGGCAGAGGGGTCGTGTGCCAGAGGGACATCTCAGTCTCATTAATGATGAACCATCCCCCTGAGGCTTCGCTCTGCCCTGCTGCAGGGTTGCTGACACCAGCGCTTAGTCACAGGCTTGGAGGCTTTATTTGGGTGCCGAGAATGAGGCACAGAAAGTGGCATTGGAAGAGGAAGCTTGACGCGAGGCAGGAATCCTTCCCTTGAACAACATGTACGGAGATTTCTAAACCCTGGTGCAGGCTGCCAGGTCTTTGCCAGGCAGTGCAGCAGCTCAGCTGCTCACAAGTAGAGCTTTCTCATAAGCTTTTATAATCACAAAGCTTTGGGGCAAAATCGTTTCCAGACAAAAAAAGTTTTTAAGCACACACAAAAACAGGCCTGCTTGGACTAAAACAAAATCTGGCTGTCACTCTGTTTTGGAGCTTTGCCTTCCCTTAGGTTCCCTGCTTAGCGTGGCCCTTCTGCGCCCCAGACAAAGGGCTCTTTTTTTCCAGAGGGCTGTGGTTCAGGCCCTAACCTCTCCTCTGAGCTCTCAGGAAGACATGTGGTCCCGTCACCTTGTGTGGAAACTAATCAAATAAGTAATCTTTCCCCAAATTGCTTCTTAACTCCCTGTTTGCCACGCTGGTTGGAAAGGTCTGGCACTGTCACTCTGATGTGCAGATGAAAACCATGACACTGAAGCAAGGAATAAATGCAGAAGGGCAGGGCAGTCGGTTTCTAGCTAAACAGCAGGAGTGGGTGTAAGGAGATAAAGCTTTACTTCTGCAGAATTTCTGATGGTACCTTCAGAAGTTGCTGAGACCCAAAACAGTTGCTGCTTTATTGTGCCGTAAACAAAACAGGGAGCTGCTAAGAGCATTCAACCGTCAGTCACCGTTAGCTTTGTCACCCTCATTTTATATAGTCCCTGTTTTATATAGACACTGCTGTGATTTCAGAATGTGGGGCCTCATTTACAAAAAGACTGGGACTATAATTGCTCTTGAAGGCAATGGGAAGGTGGAAAATACCTATAGGATGTTAAATACCCCAAAAAACTATTTCAAATGAGACCCCACTAGTATGCATTTTGAATGAGCCTCTCTGTATCTCACTTCCCCACCTGTAAGAGGTGGATAATTTCAGCTGCTCTGAAAAGTAATTTGTGAAGCCCCCAGATATTGTAGTGATAAGCAGCAAAGAAGAGATTGTCAGGGGAATCAGTAATTCTGTTTTCAGGGCAGGGCTTGAGCAGAGTGCAATCAATAAGACATACTGACCCACGAGGGTAAAACACACTATGGGATAGCTCAGTAAGAAGTGCCGCCCCTCTCATTAGGGACGGTGCTGGGAGGAATATGCACCGCAGGCTGAGTTAGGACTGCCCCAGCAACATTGGGTTTGTCTAATTTTTAAGTTCTTGATTTTGCAACTTTGATGATGTTCTTTAGCACAAGAGTATTTCTGTGTGCCTGTGCAGTGCATGGAGCTATTTGGATCCAAGCCAGTCTGCCATACAGCCACCTGTAATGTGTCGATGATATTTCTCTCACCTGAAGTGTACGCTGGGGCAAAGCTGCATAATATTGGTAAGGTGCTCAGAGAACACAGCAGTGAAATAAATAACACCCTACCTATTTTCCCTGCTGTGGTCAAGAAGAGATTCAAAACACTGAGCAAAGCCGTGGGACTGTCCTGGAGGAAGGGGAGAGCTGGCTGGCTGGAGGACAGGCCATACGATCACCCATTGCTCCCTCCTTATTTGTGTCCCATGCTTCTTGCCAACTTCCTCTTTTATGGCTGACTCTTCCCTTCTTCTATTCAAACCCCAGAAAGTATATGTCTGTAGCGTTCGCTGCTGTATTTCTTCATTTGCAAACAGAAAAAATATAGTTATTTTTTTCCCTTACATTGCCCTTATGCCTCATCGCATCCATGCTCAGCTGAATTCGGGTTAGGGCATCCAAGGTCAGAGCCCCGTATTCCCGTATCAGTTCTGTTCTGCAGAGCCACAGGAACAGGGAAGCAGGCAGAGCCCGCTGCATGCAGCCTTCCCGTTGCTTGCAACCCCGGGGGGAAGTTGGAGATAAAGTACTTTGTTGCATCTGAACCAGCACAAAATGACTTGGACTTTCAGTCTGACTCTATACGCAATGTGACCATTTGCTGCACAAACAACTCGCTGCTGCTCTAAGAGCTCTCCCGAGTGTTCTGCAGAAGGAAGAAACTCTTACTTTCTTACTACTTTAGTTACTAGTTGCAAAAATAAAACTACAGCAACAAGCTGTTCAGCATAACAAAATCCTGTTCATGGGAGCTATGAAGTGAAGTGCTTGCCAAAGCACGAAGAAATCTGTAGTTTAAACACAGGCTGGAACTGAATGTTATATAGAAAATGAAGTGATACTCACAGAGCAGAGAGCTACCTCTCTGGTCCTGACAAGGAATGCTTAGGCAAAATTTCTCTGCTCTTGCAGGTTCATGATATCAAATTTCAAGCTCCAACTTTGGAAGAAAAGGAATCATGGATAAAAGCACTTAATGAAGGGATCAATAGAGGCAAAAACAAAGTATTTGATGAGGTAAGAGAAACAGTTTTCAAAGTCCTGTATTTCTGTGTCAGTTCTCATCCACTGCTTTCTTAGCTAAAAGCAGAACTTGCCTGAGCCCCCATGCTCCCTGTCCTTCCTGCATGCCAGCCATGGTTGAAGGAAGGAGAAAGATGGTATTCAAGGTAAACCAGGTCACATCCCCGCAGGCTGGAAGCTTTTAGCCACTTCAGTTCCCAGCCCAAGAAGGTAGAACATGTAGAGAGCCCTTTGCACCGTCCTACGTCTTGCTGCCTTTCCCTCTGTCCTGGCCAGGGTTAGATGCAGGGAGGCAGGGGCAGCTGGTTGAGTAGATGGTGTGACAGAGGGATGGTCTGTGCTTCTAAGAGCTAACATCTCATCAAGAGGCCCACGAGACAGAAGAGCTCACCAAAGTCAGTGGGTGACGGTCTAGTGGCTCCAGTAGGTTTGAGATCAGGGAATGCAGGGGTATTCTCCTCTCCTGATGGAAACGGCTAGTGCAGAGAAGCAGCTGCAGTGCTCAGTTGTGTAGAGCTGGGGCTGCAGCCTGGAGAGACTCATCTTCCCCACGCTGCCATGATCCTCAGCATCAAGCAGCCTGGAAATGGAGGTATTTGGTTAGGACATAGCCCAGTCTTCAAGTCTGGAAAAATCTGAAGTGACTCAGACCACCAGCTATTCTGCCTGCAGTCTGGAGAAAAGTCTGATGGAAAGTTACTCCATGGCCCTGGCCAAACCTACCTGCCTCTCAGCTGGCTCCAGTACACCTGCACTCCCAAATTCTCCTCCCATCCTGCTGCACAGAGGGAAGGATGAAAATTGCACATCCTAGAGCCTGACTAAACCTTGCTCCCTGTTATCTTGTAAATCAGCCATGAACTAAACCAAAGAAGCAGTATCTATTCTGCAGTTGTTTCAGTAACTGAAAGGAAGTGCACAAAACTACCATCACGGGATTGACACAAGAAGAAATGGGCAGGGTAATGAGGGGATGAAGCAATTGGCAAGATCTGTTTAGCAAAGGAAACCAAAGCAATGAGTAAAAGTTTTGAGAAAAGGGCTAAGCGCTGCAGATGTGCTAGATATGTGAACTCTGAGAGCTTGGGCTTTGCTTTTATTTAGCAGAGGGCAAAAGCAGGAGGAGAGGCTGGAAGATGCTTCTTTTAGCCAAGGCAAATGGCACTCAGTGTCAGGGCTTTGCTGGTAGTGGGGTGTAGCAGTTCCTTGGGCCCTTGGACCAAGTGGGAAGCAGCACATGGAATTAAAGGGACCAGCTGGGACCAGCAGCAGCCTGAGAAGATAAAACCCAGCAGCAGAGAGCTTAGCAGCCTGGTCTGCTCTCATGTTTCAGCGGGTTGAAGATGTGATGTCCTGCAATATAATGCTGTCCAGTCCTTGCTGGAGGAACCCCACGGCAACTTGGAGCTGCCTGGAGTGGCACAGCTTGTGGCTCTCCGGTGGGCAGTGAACTCTGCACAGCCCCTCAGCAGCCCGGCAAGGTGGGATCTCAGGTCAACTCCCTGCCCTGTGGCCTGGGGTTATCATCCTGAGGAGGATCTGGGTTCTCAGAGGGAACCAGCCTCTAATTCTCATTCATTCCAGTAAGGATCAAACCTCAGATTTAAAGCGTTTCCGCACAGGCCAGGCACAAGCTAACAGGTCAAGCCCCCAGCTGGCTTAGATTAGCTGTTCTCTGCTGAAAGAGCCATAAAACCACTCTGCCATATGAGCCAGGGATTGGGACACATTTTTCCCTCTAAATCCCTATTTTACCCTCACCAGCTTTCCTATTGTACCAACTTGAGGTACAAAGGCCAGCAGACTAAGGACACGCTGACGTTTCACCATCTCTGGTCACTGGTGCTGCTCTCTGCATGGAGCAGACTCCAGCCCTCAGCCATCGCAGCATGGGTGGGTAGGCAGTCACAGAGCCAGCACAGAGAAATGCCTGCCAGGGGGCTGGGACCTCCCTCCCCACGTGCAGAAGGCAGTGGATTTCTCATCTGATTCCAGGAAATAAATTTGTTAATGCAGCTAGAGTTGCAATTAATCCAGGTCACTGCTCACACCTTCTCTTCAGCATCCTGCAGTCATTAGAGCTCTAGAAGGGAAGGTCTGTAATGAAGCGCTGCTGATGCAGTTCACAGTCAGGTCACAGTTATTAATGAGCTTTCACCTCTAAGATGGCAACAGCAATTTCGGCGCTGTGCTCTGCCACATGCAGGAGCTGGTCCAAGCCCAGGCTGCAGCAAGGACAACAAAGCTGCCTTGTGTCCTTCCTTCCATGCCCCTTAGGTAGAGGAGAGGTTAGCCATCACAAACCTCTGAAGGTTGGATGCTTTGCTTTTTTAGATAAACACAGCTCTATATAAGGCAGGTACCTTAAATATCCATCACGTACAGGCAGGGCTTTGCAGGCGGGCTGTAACTAAGAGCTCAGGCAAAGACTGTAGTGGTGAAATACTCATCCAAATGCTGCATCCCTTCATGTGTGACAGTGAGAACTTTACAGACATATCCTGAGAAATTAATGACCCTCTTCCTTTTTTCTTTCCCTCCTTTTCCCCCTTTTAAAGGTGAAAGTAGATGAGAGCCTTTCCTTGGACCACGTAACTCGGGACAGAGTGAAAATGACCCACGGTCGCAGGCCACCCACAAGAAGTCACCTAAAGGAGGTAAGTGCACCCACCCTGGGGTGAGCCATCTCCCCAGCTGGAATCACTGAGAGCTGCTCCTTCCACTTAGGTACAAAACCCCAAGGAAAACCCCAGGTACAAACAGCCCAGAGAAAGCTGACAGGGGAAATAGCTTCCTCTGGGAAAGACTGCCCCAGCACCTCTCTAACGAAGCTCCAGGTTCCCATAGATCTGTAGATGCTGCAAGACATTACAATATATTTAGCTTTCCATAACTCATGAGCTGCTTCACCGTCTGGTGAGAGCCATTATAGTTTCACTTTAATCAGGAGAGACCAAAGCTCCTATATTTATTTTTGAATAAGCGATGATTTTGTAGCCACGGTGGTCTGAAGGTAGAACTGCACGGTCTGTGGGGAGATGCTCTATTTTTTATTAAGCTAACTGGAAAAAGCAGACAAGCTTTCAAGCTTACAAGCCCTTCCTTAGTCTGAAACAGAATACATTATTCTCCCAGGCAGTTTTATGGACTAGCCTGTCTACTCTTAACTGATTTTCTGGATCTGTCACTTAAAAAAAAAAAAAAAAAAGAAAGAAAAAGCACCACAAGATAAACCTGAAGTTCATTTCCATGGAAGAGGTTCTTACTAATGTTTGATTCCTGTGATTTATGAAAAAGTTTCCTCAGACAGAGTGATATTTTAGCAGAGCATTAATCTCAACCAAGGAAGGTTTTTAAATCAAACCTCCTTTCTTCAAACTTCCAAGACTCTGACTTACGAGTCTGCACAGCACTCAGATGACCCTTGTGCAGAAAATGAGAAGCCCCGAGACTTTTTACTTTGCATAGAAATGGAGGGAGAGTGTCTTTTCTAGAAAAAAGCATGGGAATGAATCATAGATTCCCATCCGCTCCTCCAGAAAACCGCAGAAGAAAACATGACAAAAGTCACAGCAGCAATGAAGTGTGGATTCTCTGTTGCCTAATATGGGTTTGGTAAGATAGGAAGCCCTTCCCTAGGCACTAAAAAGATCTCTCTCCCCTGCTCAGCTCACTTTTTTCATGAGATGCCTCCAACATTAATATCCGTAAGGCCTCTCACCTTCAGCCAAATTCAGGGGAAACTAGTTTACAAATTCAGACACAGGAATGAGGGGAAAGGGAGGGGATAGAGCCTGCAGCAAGATGTGTATCACGGCTGCTGGCTGCAGTATCGTGAAGGAAATGGGATGAACAATGATTTTCAGTGTCAAAGCAGGCCAGGTGAGGACGGGTCAGGGCCAACCCTCCAGGATGCAGCTTGCCTCCGTCTCTCTGATGGGCTGGAAAGGAAAAGAGAGACTTTAACTAAATTCTCTGCGCTGCAGAAGTCTGGCCCTGGCTGCAGCTACACCTTCGTGTGGTTTTGGGTTCCCTCACACAGGAACTGTCACCGCATTTCTCCTTCTGGGGCAATGAGCTTACATGCTGCAATGTCTTTACTAAGTCCATCCTTTTTAGGACCACACCTCCCCCCCACTAGAGTGATTTGCACACAGCCTGTGGTTTGAAGGAGGTTTAACCAGCTGAGGCTTGGCCCTGGTAAGACAGGGTGATATCAGGTTGGAGGAAGCAAGCAGAAGGCAATGGTATTACAATAGTATCGCTGGCCAAGCAATCTAAAGATCAACTTGTTTTATATGTTCAAGTAAAAATATGACAGTCCCAAAAGCAGAAAGCAGGTGTGTTTTGAGTAAGCATGCTGTAAATGAAGGGGGTTAGAGGGATCCAGCTACCGCAGGATAAAGAATTAAAATATGGCGGAGCTGACCGCTTAGCACCCACAAGAAATAAGGTTATTGTGGAACAGGCTTTGAGACATTCTTCTCAAAGGAAGTAGTAAAATAACTTCTGTGCTTTTGTCCTAATTCTTGACTGCTTATGGTTATTGGCTTTGATATTCTCGTGCAAGTTGCTATCAGGCAGAAAATAACTTGGCAGCTAAACGCTCATGACATTCACAGAACATGTTGGTCTGGGGAAAAAGCAGGCCTATGCAGGGGGATGGAATCATGCATCACTTGATGCATTCAGGATTTGCTGCAATGTGCGTCACTTGACACAACTTTCTTCTTTGTTGGGTGAAATGTTTGGGACTCATGATTATCATAGCTCATTAAATTTTAGCGTAGCAGATCACACTGGGTTTCACTTACCAAATAAACGCTGGTAGAGCGGGCTGCTGCTGTTAGAGGGTAGCACAGGCTGATGCTACATGGAAGAAGCGCAAGCTCCATAGGTTGCTCTTGAGCTATAGAAAAAGCTGCTCTTAAGAGCACTGGTTTTGTTATCAGTTGGATTCTCCTTGCAGTTTCAACAGATTTAAGTATAAATGGGGTGGATGTGTGAAGCAGCAACTCCTTGCTTGCCATGCTGGTTATGAAGGCCTTGCACTTTACCTTGAAGTTAAAGGATGGCGCACAGGATTGATGATGGGATAGATACTGAAAAAGTTCTCTCTTGTATTTCAGGCTGCCAAGTCTACATCAGATGGTATCCTGCGACTAGATCTGGATATAGTAGACAACGGACCACCAAACTTTGATTCCACTGTCAGCGAAAGCGACAAGGCACCACCTCAGAAAGAAACTCCAAAGCCACCTATGCCACCTACAAAACCCACTGGCACAAAAGAAAACCAAGATACAGAGAACAATGTTCCTGAGCAGGAACATAAAAAACCTCTGTCTCCTCTGTTGCCTCCAGATAAGAAGCTTAAGGAAGGCATAGCATCAAAGGACAATGTAAATGCCAAGGAAGAGGACTCTGTAAGCCCAGAGGAGAATGTGGAAGGATCCCAAGCACCAAACGAGGAGAACAAAGAGAACCTCATTGACGTCAGCAACAAGGGCATAGCAAAAGCTCCAATTCCTCCTCCTAAGAGCGTGCCAGACAAGCTAAAAGTAGCTTGGGACCAACCAGTCCCCGAGCCTAAAAACACAGAAGACTTGAAATCATCAGGAGATAGTAGCAAAGACAACCTTGCAGAGATTGCCACTGCAGATGTTACAAAGCCCCCCGTTCCTCCTAAGATTCTGTCAGAAAAAATGCTAGGCACAATGAACTCCAGCCATGGTAACCTGGAAGCTGCTGGCTGGGAAGACCTGGAGTCTGGCAGCTCCAAGCACCCAGTGAACGGGATCGCAACCGGCGAGGTAGCAGAGGTCACATCCCAAACAGCTGAAACTGAAGAAGGAAATGGGAGAACCTCTGCCGAGAAGGAAGAACAAACTTCAGCAGAAGAGACAGACACTTCCTTAGCTACAGAAACAGGCCATGAGAGTGTAAAAGCAACTATTGAGGAGAAAGAGTCTGCAGAAAGCCCTTCAGGTCTCAAACTTCGCAGTTCTTCTCTGGGAGACTTGCTGTCTGATTCCAACAATACAGAGAGAGCACTTCCAGGCCAAGGTTTCCCGAAGGATTCCCATCAACGCTTAGCTAAAATGGAGGAGAAAGTTGCTAATGAAAGGGAAAAGGCAGAAAAACTTCTGCAGAAGGTTTTACGTGAAGGGTTTGAACAGGCGCAGGAGGGGAATGGACCCCCAGTGATGGCAGAGACATTGCTGAATGAGGCAGTAGAACAACTTCGGCAAGCTACACAAGTTTTGCAAGAAATTAAAGGTCTTGGAGAACTGAAAAAAGAAGCAACACAGAAACAGAAAGAAAAGCAAAAGGATCTAGTGACTCTTTATAGGAGAAGTGCTCCCTGACATACTTGTCAGAGAGACTTCTTTCTCAAAATCAAAACTAAACATTTGCCATTTATGATTTGTACCATTGCTAGGCCAGTGTTTAAAAGGTGGTGTTTTGCTGTGCGCACACCATGTTTATGGGACAGAATTGAGCTTTCAATTATAGCATCTTTCTCTCTTTCTTCTTGCTGTACATACCAGTCCAGTTCTAATCCTCTTAGCACAGCAGAAGGTTACAGGGTGTTGAACGGTTTCAAAAATGTGAATGCTCTTTAAGGACTCTGTCCAAAGTCCTTTCAGTGGATGAGGCCTTAAAAATTACTGGTAATCAAACCAAGCCAGATTTTTGAAAGGAGCAGAATGGCTATTCTAGCAAAAGCCCCTGTCTTATCTGTATTTGCAGACAAGCAGATACCAGGTTACACTGGCACCTATCTGGTTTTCCCAGTTAAATCTTTTAAGGATAAATGTAGTCAGTGTTTGTTCACTTGCTGGCAAGGTTTCCCAGACCACCTGGCCCAGTGACATCTAGGAATGTAAAGAGAAATGGTTTAATCTTCTCCAAAGATATTCATAAAACCACATCCACAGTTAAAAAGTGACCTCACAGAGAGGCAAACAAAACTGGCCAACTCCTGACTACAAGTAGTGTCCTTAGATCTGGAGCAAGTCTAAGGCACTCTTCTGAGTCTGGCTGTGCAGAGCTTTACTATGCATACATGAATGCAAGTCTCAATGTATCATTGCCAGGCAAGTATTAATTGTTCCTGTTTCATTAATAAGGAAATTGTGGCAAAGAGGTTACACTTGGCCTTTGAAAAAGTGTCTTCTAGCAGCACAACATGTTCATTATTGAGGACCATACCTATCTGGTAACTCTGAATCCTCTCATCCTGGTTGGGAACAATTAGCCAGACATTTGGAGAACTTGAGTCCAGGAGCTTCCTAGGAGAGCTGTCTTTTAAGAATCTTTAGGGATGTGTGTTCCCTTAGCTGTAGGCTTGCTCTCTGTGTTGTCTTGGGATGTTAACTGACAGGAGCATGCACATCAGGCAGTGGGTCTGGAGGAGATCCCCCTTCCTATTTAACAGGTCTCTACCTTCGGGGTCCTGGCTAGCCTGAGAG
This sequence comes from Pandion haliaetus, assembly GCA_013401275.1. Taxonomy (NCBI): domain Eukaryota; kingdom Metazoa; phylum Chordata; class Aves; order Accipitriformes; family Pandionidae; genus Pandion; species Pandion haliaetus. Next base: position 59,608 of record VYZV01027867.1, on the reverse strand, counting down.
CCATGGTTTGGCACAGATGTCTGTAATCGGAGTACATGGAGGGAAAGGCATTTTGCACGCACAACTTTGGGGCTGGTCCCAGTGGCTTAAGTATATTAAAATAAAAATGCGTCGCTACAGAATGGTGTGAGGAAGGCATTGCAGAAGGCTCCAGCACAATTCCCATAGCTTCCCTGCCCACCTGCTGAAAGCAACCACAGTTCCTGTGGTCTGTAGTGATTACAGCTGTGATAAAATCATGTCTTTGCACCGCTGCTGTATAGCCCTGTACCTGAGCTGGGTGCCCTCCCCTATTCTCTGTAGTTGCCCTGAGGAGAATCGTATGACAGCCCGCAGGGCTTCTCCTTTGCTTGAGCCAGACTCTGGAAGCACAGAAAAGGTCGATCCCCCCAGTCTGGTTTTAAGGAGTGACATGCTACCTAAGCTTTTTCCACTCGTTTGCCAGCACTGCCCTCTTAGCTCACCCATTTCTTTTTCTTCTGTTCTTTCTTTCATAATTTCCCAGATTCCATAAGGCTGCAATGCGCTGCAAACACCCCCCCATGGCAGCAGCCCAGTAGAGTTTCACCTGAGCCTCTTAGGCTGGGCAGTGGGCATTTCAGGTCTGAGCACAGAAATGTTGGCTTTGGGCTTCCAGATATCCTGTTTTTCACCACCCAGAGCCAGCAAGACAGGTAGTGACTAGAACTGATGCTTCTGCCTCTTTTGATTAAACCAGCCTTGGTTTCAGTGGTCTGTCCCCCTCTCAAGACAGCCATAGACATCGCATGGGAATTCACTTGTTATTCTCTCACGTGGAAAGTTCTACACAGTTAAACACTCAGGGCTCAGGTGCCAAAAAGCTTTGCTTTGAGACAAAAAGTTTTGTACATCCTAAGCCCACTCCCAGGCACACAGCCTGGAGCAAACTCTGGATCTGTGTCATTTGCTGCTGTATATTCAATATAAACCACGGGTCTTACTCGCCTTTCCAGACATACTTAGGACAAGGGCTAATAACACAGACAATACTCAGTGCCTATCTGCTATCTAAATGTATTTTTCTGCATGTGCACTTTTGTTTACCGAACACTGTGTGGTATGAATGTGAGCTGCCAGAACCTGGTGTGCACTGGAAGTCGAGGGACATCAGCTTCAGAGAGCAGGCAGGCTTTTGCAAGATGCAGTTCTATAACGAGATAAATTAGATGGGGAAAAAAACGGTTCACACTAACAGGAATATACACGAACCAGGGCAAACTCTGGGTACAGGTTCATATCCCAAAACTGAAGCCAGTCCTAAACTCCAGGATGGGCAAATCAAAGCCTGGAACTGAAAACCCAGGAGAATGGAAACAGCTCGTGGGATGGCTCAGTCCCCTAATGTATATATATACAAATGCTTTTGCTCTCACAGGTGTTTTCTTGTGGCAGTGTGTTCTGTGGATACCCATCTGGCAAAGCGCTGATGAAAATACCCAGACATCCCTATCTGTTACAGCCAAACTTGCAGGATGTGCTTATATTTACTGTATATTTTTATATTATACTGAATATTCTAATAAATAAATGTCTGACATTTTACTGAATATCCATCAGTAGGAATCTTAACAGATAACCCCCCCCCCCTATATCTGTTAGGAAATGGGCAAGTTAAATCATTTTACAAGCTACAGCTAATTACTGTATTTGCTGTACTAACAGAACTTAGTAGATTTGTATTTTGTCTTGTAAATATGTGTAACTTAAGTTGAATCTCTGTAGCACCCAGTAACTCTACTGCTGAAAATGCCATGTTAAGAGACTGGTTTTAACTGTTTTTTCTAATAGGGTTAGCAGTTCATCCTAAAATGTCTAGCTGGGCCATAAGCCTGATTCACCTGGACTTTGCAGGAAACAACACAACATGTTCCTTCTGCAGTTTTCCCACTTGTTCTTCTCATTCTGGTCATAAGCCAGGCTCTGCCAGGGCTGGAAACTGCCTTCTGGGTTGTTTTTACATGCTCCTCTGAAAATGGCAGTGCTGGTCAGAGTCAGGAGACAGGATCCTGGTCTGCTCTGACCTCATACAGCAACTCCCATCTTGAGCATACGTCCTGCCACCATGCACTTTTTTTTAAGTCTCCCTTTAAACTTACATCCAATTTCTGGTTGCAGTAAGGCTGGTTTTTTGTGCCTGAAAACCCTCTGGGCATGGAGCACTGGGGTGTGAGCGTGTTTTGGGCTGTGCCACCAGGTTACATGTCTGTGACAGGAAGGAAGTGTGTTTGCAAGCAAGCAAATGTGAATGACTATCTGAAAAGCAGCTGCTGCAGCCCGTGGAAAAGGAGCACTTTGTCTCCTGCTTGTAAAGAGCTTTGATATTTGGCAATAAAACCCTCTTTTAAATATCAGCTGTTAAAGAGCCATTTGTCCTAAACAGGAGCAAAGAAGAGCCACCAGGAGCGGCACATTGAGGCTTTGCTCTGGAGGAGGGTGTGCTGCACAGGCTGGGGTGAGCTAGATGCTGTGCTAACCACAAGCCTGGAGGAAGGAGAAGTGCTGGGGGCTGCAGCTGGCACTGAGCTGGAACTGTGCAGTTCCTGAGTCGTTCCTGAGTCATCCCGGCCTGCCAGCTTGGCTGCCCTGGCCAGGAAGCACGGCTGAGGCCGGGATCTGCTCCTGCTCCTTCTGGAAAGCAGTGGGAAGCGTCCTCATTGCTGGAGACCTCACCAAGTGCAGTCACCAGCAGTGCTGCCTGGGCTGCCCTTAACATCTTCATGTGGACTCTCTGGTGTCTACAAAATGTTGAGCTCACTCAGCAGTTGTCCCCTTGGTGGTGAGCAACACCAGAGCCTTGTTCCTCTGCCCAGATGCCAGTAAGCTACAGGAAGATAAGAAGCTGGTGTCACAGTGACTGCTTCCCTTCTGCAAAAACTGGGTAGAAACTGGTCCCTAGTTACAGTTAAGTTCAAAAGTTACGAGGAAGCAGGGAAGAGTGCAAGTATACACGCCATCCTATTGCATAATCTTGGCTTCATTTGGGTAAAAAAATGTGCTTAGCAAACCCTCTAACCCCTTGCTGGGTTCATTTGGGCAAAAAAATGTGCTTAGCAAACCCTCTAACCCCTTGCTGGGAAAGGGGCTGGTCCTCAAAGGAATCTCCAAGACACAGGGTTGATTTCTACAGATACACTATATAGAAAGGCACTTGCTTCCTCTCGCACTAAGAAAACAGACATCACATTTTGCCCTTAAATTGATGTTGGTAAGGAAGTGTCTAGCACTATGTGAAACTTGATTTAAAAACACACAAATGAAAACATACATAGTATTGGCATATGAACCATTTGCCTAACTGCTTTTAATTCAATGAATAGTCATGGGTTACTGGTTCAAGAGACTGTGTTATCGTGTAATCTGAAATAGAAAATGCAGGTCCTAGGTTCCGTCCAGTGATCCCACAGAACTCAATAATCTGCATCTGAAAAAGAGCAGAAAGAGCTCTTCCAGTCCCAGGGTGCCAGAAGATTTACTACAGCGTTGGCTAGTCTACTCAGATGACTATTCTTGCTATTAAAAAATGTGTGTTTTATCTTAAGCATGAATCATCAACAGTGAAGCTCTCCAAGATTTCCCCTTTCCAGCTTAAGAGTTAGAAAATCGCAGGCACAGAAGATATCTGTCGTCTTTAGAGAATGGAGATCCCCGTTTTGTTATGCTATGCAAGTTCACATACTTCAGAAAGCAAGTGCTTAATTTATTCCAGGAAACTTAGTCACCATGTTCTTCTAGCGCCTTACCTCACAGCTAAGCAACCCACAATATTCCTGTGACAACTGCCGATGTGATGTTAAAAGCATTAACGATTTCATTCTCAGCAGAAATCCTGCTGTCTGAGGTCAATGTGAGGTACTTTAAGCCATATACTTTCCATCCCCTCCTGGGTATCTGAGACCCAGTCCCACCGCCTTCACTTCAGAGAGCAGCTGGAGGCTAAGCCCTCGCATCTCCTGCTGTGCAGCGTTCGCCGCCTCTGCCTGAGCTGGCCCAGCTTGGCAGTTCAGAGGTTGTAAAAGACAACATATGAGGAAACGGTGAAGAAATCCTACCTTAGTGCAAAGATGATACATAAAGCACATGTATTCACACCTACAGAAAAAAAAGAAAATGTGGAATATTGCAATATGCCATTTGTAAGAAGTTACTACAGGAGGGATGGCTGTCAACAGCTTATCACATAGACTAAAGGGAAAAAATGAAGTTGGCTTAATTTGCAGCAAAAAAAGATTGAAGACTTCTGTTTAGAAGTCTTCCAGGCCCAGGGTGGATGTATTCCAGAATGGGATCCACAGGGAGACCTCCATCACTGGGATTTCTTAAGAGCAGATATGCAGGGAAGGTGAGAATATCTCACCCTCTTCCGCATGGGAAGGTGGATGAAACTGTTGCCTGAGGTCCTTCCCAGCCATATGGTTTCTGTGGGACACTGGTAGAAGTCTCAGCAACCAGACTTAGGGGCTGATAAACCCCACAGGCTATTCAGGTCTTTAACCCCATTTTCCCTCTCGCTGGGGAGCTGTGGGATGATAAACATGGTGCCCTAGAAATCCCCCGCAGACCCTGCTCACACCTCCTCAGCCTAGCCTGCTCTCCCCAGCTTTCTTCTCTTCTCCTCTTCTGCTCCAGATTTCAGTTCTCGTCTCTCCCACCTTTCCCATCTCATGCGCCTTCTCTGCCAGAACAAGTGATTCCTAGAAAGCTCGGCGATGTGTTGATAGAAGCTGTACGTAAGTTTTAGTTGTGTTGCTGCCAAGAAAACCTCCATACTCTCTTGCCCCCATTGGATTTATGATCCGGTTTCTACATCCCCATGGGGTATAAGTTTACACTTTGGAACGTGGGCATTTTTAAAAGTCCAGAAATGAATTTTAAAATTATTTGCTCAAAATAAATGAATGAATGGAATCAAAATGCTGGGAACCCAAGCTAGAAAGAACTACCTCCATTTTTTTGACTAACAACACTATTGGTGGTTCTTTCATAGCATCTTCCAGTACAAAGACCTGAAGGTGTTTTGTGGCCATGAATTAACTCCGCCTTGCAGTGCAGCCAGGAAAGACAGTGGAGCTTCTCACCCCGCAGAACGAAGGCAAAGGCGCAGCATTGACGAGCTGGGCTCCAAACCCATTCTCCTGCAGCAGATACTTTTCTTTTGAATTGGTGCAGCAGTGACATTTTGCAGCAAACATTAGATGACCTGAACGTTAGATGACCAGATGAATTGCTCCTAAAAACAGCAAACAAAAGAAAAAGCCAATTCCAAGAATTTGTCCTTTGGTGACTTTTCTAACCCTTAGCAGGGATAGGAATGGACCTCCAAATCCTGCTTTCTTTGGGCAATATGACAGTTAAAGAACTATTAGTCCTAGCCCATTAGTGGATAAGACATACTGTGCAAATACTACAGATAGCTGTTAATACTACCATATTGTTCATTTAAAATAAGAAATAAGAACTTGAAGTATTTTGGAGATGTTCTGGGGGAAAAGACAAAGCTATCTGGAGCAGAGACTGTAAAGGGGGTGTACTGGAGAAGAGGTCACACGCAGGAAGAGGGCAAGACATGGGGAGGCAATGCTAGGTACTCGCTCCCATTCAAGGGTAAGGATGTGATACATATGCAACGCAAACAGATCCAAACTCTCCTTCCCCTTAGAACTACACAGCAGGGTTATATCCAGAAATGAGGATATTTGAAAGCTGGTTACTGGCTTTCCCTTACCCCTTATTGAAACATTGAATTCCCTCTTGGTCTCTAAATAGTTTCAGATGCTCGGTGAAGTTTCTAACTATATTAATATTTTTCCCTCCCACCCAAAAAAACTCAAGTAGTTTTGGAGGAAAATATTTTTTTCCTTCCAGAGAAACCTACCTTGCAGAGAAAGAAATGCTTCTTAAAGGAGAAATGCTAATCAGTTTTAGATGCAAGTTATCTAGCACACCACCGCATACTGGGATATTTATCACTGAAACTGATAAAACACTAGAAGATCTCCAAAAGTCCAGTAGATATGCAAGCCAGCATGACTAACTGGGCGAGGATCTGTGCAAACAAAACGTCAAGTTCCTCTACTACTTCGTTCACAACAAGAAGTCAGTTTTGAAATACCGGCAAAAATATTCCGGGTTTGTTTAGACCACATCACCATGACAGCAAAGCACTGCCCAGCTCGTCACATATTGTACATCTTTGCAAGAAACAGTGATGAAGGGGAAATGAAGCTCAAAGAAAAAAAACATGGCCAGGTGTCATATGGGAGATCACAGGAGATACAGATTTGAACCTACATTCTCTGGTGCTAGTCCTCAGCACGTGGATAACCTTCCTGTCCAAGCAACAGAGCCTCTGATCAGCTCTTCCTCTGGGGCAACAGTGAATTTTCAACAGCATGGGTTGAATTTCCTGAGTGAGGCAAATAAATGCCACTTTTTTTCAACTGCCAAGAAGTAAGGAACTTCTGAAAGGTCATCAGTTCAAACAATAGTTATGTATTCGAATGACAGGATTGCTCTCAGCTTAAGCACGCTTCTGCTTTTCTGTCCAGGTGGGTTCAAAACCACCCACCTCCAAGGGTAGAATCAGGGCCTTACGGGAATTGCCGGTGACAAATTTTCTGGCAAAATATTTTCAGGGCAAAAGAGCAATCCAAAACTGTTAATAGAGGGCTACAGATGTGGAAAAGTGTCCTGGTTTAAAAAAATGTACCAAAAAAGCTTTGAAAAATTGACATTTCAAAAGGGGACAGTTTTGCTCTGCAGCATGAAAACACAATTTCAACACTTTAGTTAATTTACAATTTTTAGAAGTAGGAAATTACATATTTTCATGGAGCTTATGTGATTGCTTCCTGTCTGCTTAGAGAAGTTTTAATTTTTTTTCCTTGCTCTAGATAGGGGAAGAGAATTCAAACCCTTGGGAAGGCTGTGAAGATGGGAAAGCTCCTTCAGTCTGACCTAGGCAGACAGAATAGGATTCCTGGGCATATCATTCAAAATGGGGCACAGAGATCCAGCCTGGCTCCTCTGCGGAGCATCGTTTCATTCTCACGATGATCCAGTCCGGCCACGGGCTGTGGTCCATTTGTTTTGGCTCAAGACAAGACTAGCTGCAGAGGTACAGGGTTGTTTTTTTTAAACGAGTGTGTCATTGCCCAGAGAGAAAATGCCTTTTCTCAATCACAGTAAACTTACAGATGTCAAAAGAAGCAGTCCCTAGAACTTCTTCTTTAAGGAGTCTGGTCTCAGTCTTGTGACAAGTTTGCATTCAAGAGTGTGATGTTCTTCTGGTAAGCAGCTCATTTGGAATTAAAGTATTTTCAGTGCTAAAAACAAGAGTTGTGAATTCGGGGGCTTGCAGCCAAAGCCACCATTCCTATAGAATAGAAAGAGCACAGTCTGTTCTCTACAGCTCTGCATGCTCCTGCTCTGCTCCTTGTGACGGAAGGCAACCTCCGCAGCAGCCCCGTCCCGGTTAGACATCGCCCCCGTGGACTATGAGACATGTCAGCAGAATAGAAGGAATTTTTCGGCCTCCAAATCAGGACCCTTGGAGGACCCCTCCCATTCAACACAGTGAATAACAGCAAATTGAAATGCAGCCACTGCCTACCCCAGTTTTCTGGCATTTAGCAGACACTTGCATCAGCTAATTATCTCCAGTCTTGTACTACCCAGAGCTCCCAAATATTGCAACAAACTTCTTTAGGGAAGAACACGGTGTCTGCATACAACGCCGTTAATACCATGGGAATAGCATCTGGGTTTGAAGATGTAATGTCCACCGGTTGGTTCTGCACAAATGCACTGATGAGGGGAGTCAGCCCTTTGGGTTTTGACCCCAATTTCTAGATTCAGCAAATAACAGAGGTCAACATAATTTAATTTTTTTTTTTTTTCAGAGCGGCTAGGTGCTCGACGGAGTTACTGTGGCTGTAACTCTGCTGTGTTACAAGCCATCTCCAGCAAGAAGGCACTGGAGCAGGAGGTAATTGAGGGTTGGCTCCCGGAGGGAATTTTCCCTTAAAAGGATAACTACATTGTCATGATGAAACCAGCTTGCTTCCACTGCCCGCAGAGCTTTTTGCAAACACGGCTGCCAGAGCTGGGGGCGGTGGCGAGAATTAACAGCAGACAGCTAGGAACAGCAGGGCAGTGGCTGCTCCTTAAATGCTACAACAGGAACTCTGGCCTCTCTCAGCCATGTTCTCCTGTGATGGGCAGCAGGACGTGCAGGCAGCCCCAGAAGGTCGCTTCAGTGCCATGTAACAAGAGGCCAACTCCTACCATCTGCTCAAGGTAAAAAGAAACCCAAGTGAGGGATTGCAACCAAAGAAATCAGCCTCGCAAGAAGTGCTTGCACTCAAAATCAGCAGTATTTTCAGAGAGGGGCAGGCAGGATGCCAGTTGAAAGCATACCAAGGCCACGCAGGAATTTTTCCAATTAAATATTTTTCCACCACAAAATAACCGAAACCCCAGCTTTTCATTTGAGAGTCCCTGGAACAATTGCGATCAAAGCTTGTTAGATGGGATCAAGGAGAATGACAAGAGAGCAGAAGCCCAGTGTGGCCTCTCGCCCAGCAGCACGCTGCTGAGAAGGGAGAGCCAGGTTTGAGGCCAAGTGCCCCTCTGCATGACTTAGAGCGGTGACCTGAACCTCAGCTTCCCATAACCCAGAGGAAACTGCTTTAACTCTAACACAGCCCCTGCTCCAGGCCCAAGATAACTCCTTGTCCTCTGAACAGCCCACCCACCTGGAGCTTTGCACTGTGCTCTCCTGTGCAGTGCAGGAAGGGCTGCGCTGTGGTTTTTACATGGAATGAGGCTGAAATGGGAAAGGCTGGGTTTGGCCCAGTTGTAGTGAGTGGCAGGCACCAGTTCCCACCTCACAGCTAAAGCCTTCCTGTGCAGATTTTGGGTGAGGTTTTCAAATCTGACTCATGCTCGTGCAGTCTCTAACACAGAATAACCCACCCATCGTGCTGCAAGAGATGAAACCAGGACCCAGTGTTTCCCTGCACCCTGATGAACGGACAAAATATGCGTGAGTGAGCAACAGCCAGATCTCAAGTGAGCAGAGACTGCTGAGCTGGCAGAGCAACAAAGGCTTACACAAAGTAAACCACCATCCCTTTCTCTGAGGACTGGCAGCTTGTTACAGAACCCCAAGCAGCTAGAGTCCTTATGTTACAGTGTGGAGTCAAAGCATGGGACAGAGGCCTAGAGAGCTGGTGAGACAGATTTCTGGTCACCAACAAGCCATCGTTGCTGGAAGCAGGATCTCCAAGCACTGAGCACCTTTAAGATACAGACCACCAGCAACTTCCTCCAGACCACAGATGTCAGCTCAGGAGCTGCAGTAACTGCAGCCGTTCCCAGCTCTGCCTGGTGGTTGCTCCGTCTGGTCCCAGCCTGTTGCTACCCCTGTGAAGTGTCTGCTTGAAATAGTCCCATTTCAGGAACTCTACAAGCAGTCACAGAGATTCAGCACACTTCCTCTTAGCTTTAGGGGTAGAAAACTTTATTTTCTAATCAGTCTGTCTCTGTAGAGAGAACTATTAAAAGCTTCAGCAGGATAACTGTGTTTGTTAGTGCCAATAAACAGAAACTCATCCAGCGATTAACAGCAGAAAGCTGGAGAATTACAGGTGTCTACAGGCACAGACTGGTTGCCATTTGGCTTTCCCTTTCTATGAGTAACAGCATGAAAATGAGTCAAGCTCTATAGCTGAGTCACAGTGAGTGAATATAAACTTCCTCTTCAGACCAGGAGAACCTAGGCAGGTGGAGGAAGAGCTCTGTATATTCTTCTGTCCTCAATAAACACAGCATGGTGCGTCCATGGGGCTGTGCAAGTCCTGCTCCCGGGCCTGGGATCTGCAACCCTGTCCCAAAGGAAGAACCTGCAGTGGAAACATATGATAAACATACAACAACATCTGCCTTCTGTTTCCTGTGCTCTGTACAGATTATCTCTCTTTACAGATAACCCTGTCCTTCTCAAAGAGAAGGCTGGGGTTTGTGCTTTTTAAACACCGAGAGCAGTTACAATGTGAATCAGCTCATTCTATGTCTGTTCGCAGACTGCGTGCATCACCACATCTCAGCATCATCCGCTAGACACTCAAGCAATGTGACTACACATCTGCCCGCAATTGTTTGTTCCCTCATCCCTCCTTCTATGAGCACATTGCACTGAAGCCAGAAGCAGGACAGGCAAAGCACTTTCTTCATTCACGTGTGCTCTCTCCACAAACAGAGCAGAGCTGACGCCCAACTGAGCTCCCCCACCACCTCTCCACTGATGTCATTATTTTCCGTGTTGCTTGTTGTGCCCAGAAGTGAGGAAGCCCCTGGAATGCAGCAGCCCGTGTAGGAGCTGTTCCTGCACTGATCACCAGCAACTTCAGCAGCAGACTTTAAAGGGAAGCCTGGTAGGCTGCAATAAAATAAAATTCATCAGGCTGCTATTTGACATCAGCAGAGCTCCTTGTAAAGCACATGACTCCCGCTGCTGTCCCAGCCCCCTCCCCCTGTCTCCAATTCCAAGAGCATGAAATTACCCATTAGGCTTGGAACAAAACTCTTTTGGTGCACTTGCATGTGGCTGAAGGCAGAGACAGATGTTTCGGGCTCTGGAAGAAAATTGCTGAGAGAGAAATGAAATGCTTCCAAAGCTGCACTGCTGCCTCCCAACTGCTTTCCTGCTCCTGTTGCACTCCATGGTTTACCGTGGGGTCAGAGAAGAAGGGAGCAATGACATCATAGCTTAGCTTCCACTTTGATTTTATTAAATGCTCAAACACAAGATTTTTTTGTTTCACTTCAAGTTTTGCATTGAGTCCTACAGCATGGCATAAGAGCAGCTCTGGGCTGTGCCTCTGGCAGTAGGTTTCAGCACTTCAGCCTTATGGTTAGAAGATCCTACATTTCAGCTGCACTTTTGTCCTGAAAAAAGCAGGGAAGAGATTGCCTTTAGGAGCCAGACAGCCCTCAGAGGCCCAGGAAACAGAGGATCCTCCCTCTTTTTACACATGCAGGAAAGAGAGCATAAAAACATTGCCTGCAGGCATGTCAGCAAGGGGATTAGGATTCAGTGTCCGATTATGGTTTGGTTTATAGGATGCAGCCGTTCCCACCTCCCATAACCAAACACTTGCTCAGCAAACCATCACATTTGAACCAGGGAGGGTCAGGACCCCTGCTTCATCGTACCATTTCTCTTCTCAAATTCAAGAAGGAAGATTTTCTGACCTTTTGATCCTTCCCTGCTACACTTGCTCTCCTTCACATGGTAGATGTTTAAGAGCATACTTGTCTTATATTCCTGGTTTTGAAAGACGAGCCTCCACTCTTCCAGTAAGGCATACTGTCCAAAGCAAGGCCACAATGACCACTGTGACCTGATCTTCACTGTGACATAGAAGTTGTCACACCAGTAATCTCCCAGCTACTGGTCAAACCTGGGACTCACGCATTAAGAGAGTCTGAACACAATGGGCGCATATAGACCTCCTTCAGCAAAGCATCACAGAAATAACAAATTCCTCCCCCTCAGTATTCTTCTAAGATATAATTCAGGTACAAGTGGTACTTAGCAGGTATTTTTTTGCTTCTCATGTATTCCTGCAGGATAGATGTCAGCCCAGTTCTCCACAGCTGGAAGGAGAATATACTGGGTTGGAAGATATAGTGAACCTGTGTCAGTCAGCTCTGTGTGAAGGTCAGGGATCAACAGGAGTGACGTGGTCATCAGTAACAACCCTGGTGACAGTGCTAATTGAGTGTAAGCTTCACTTTCAAAGCTACATAGAAGCTTAAGCCCATTTATCTTTTCAAGGGATTTAAAGGCCTATCGGCTTTGGGAAGTGACAGTGACAGGACAGGGAAGTTCAAAATCACCAGCTGAAACTTCCAGTTGCTGTTAACATGGATTGAACTGTGTCAACCCCATGCAGCGGCATCTTGCTGGGCAAGACTCGCTCACCCACCCTCTCTGACATTTCCTGGCTTCCTTGAGACTTTTCCTGAAAAACAAACAAACAAACAAACAACCCTTCAATTTCTCTAACATGTGGTTTCCTCCCAATCCCATAATACTGGATTATTCCTAAACCTAAGAGAACATCACTTTGTGATACAGGCTGCTTCCCGAACTAGGAACAACAGCTCTGCTGGAATACCTCATTCTGCGTTGTCTGAAACATTACACAGGATGAGCAGTCTGGGAAGACAGGAAAAATGGAATTATAGGCTTGTGAAATGGACACCGACAAAAACCTGAAGTGTTGAGCTCACTCAGATGCTGTCTGTGTTTAATCCAGTCATCAGACAGTCTCTGTTTAACTAAATAGTTGACTTCAGAATTGGGCCTGAATTATTATTGGCAAAGCTTCCAAGCTCCACGGGTCCCTCTAACAAGCTGTTCCTCTGTAGAAGCCTTGCAAGGAGATGAATACAGCCTTTGAGGAAAGTGCTGGATCCCTTCTCAGGCTTCCAGAGTGGGTTTGTAGAGTCCTGTTAGGTGTCCAGGGTTTCTGAAAGCTTCGTATGTTGACTGTTGGAAGCTACAGGGCTGATGTTTGTGTGCATTGCTGGGATGTTCCCAGAGGAGTTTTGGCCCTGCAGCATGTCACAGCAACAGAGTTATCAAAGAACGCACCAAAAATAACCTAGTCTACAGGACAACTAAAAGCCTAGCCCAGACAAAAAATAAATAAGACGGAGCCACACATGAAGCCATGTAGCCAGAACTCTAATGTGTATTCCATTCTAATGGGACATATCCGAAAACGCAGTTTGCAAACCAGGACACAGAGCTGGTACGGTTAATCCGTTTCATACCCACAGTGGGGACATAAACCAGCACAAACATACAAGTCCGCATGGCACCAATGGCAGCAGTGTACCAGAGTGCCCAAAGGATCTGGTTTAGGTGCTGCCACGCAGAGCCCATGATTGCTCTCTTAGCACAATGTGCTGTTTGACACCCGGTCATGTAAAAAGAGTCCACCAGCACTGAAAGAGGAACGTGGTCATCCCCTCTCCTATGCAATACTCAATTTCCTAACTATGGCAGCATATGCCAGAAAAGACAATCCTCCAGGGTTGGAGGCTGTTCTGCCAGCCAGGCTCCCCCACCATGGGCAGCTCCAGGGAAGCAGCGGCTTGGCTTCCTGGACTACAGGCAGCTGCAGGCAGGAGGACCCACCTTCCAGTGTTGCTTCCAAAGGAAGATTATAAATTAAAGTCCAATTTGTTAAACCTTTAGGTAAGCAACTGTTTCTGCATAAACACATACTGGTTTGTGGGCTGTATTACATGACTAGCTGCAAATCTGAGTGACTAAAATCACAGTGTATATAACTGAACCAGAGAGCAGAGGTACATTTTAAAATGGCATGGATTTAAGCAGCCTGACTCATGATTTTTTAATGGAGATTGAAAATGATCATTATCCTAAACTAACAGATAAAAATTGTGCATGCGAGGTAAGAGCACAAAATGCTATGTCAAAGAGCTTCACTTCTAAGTGAGAAAGAACACACAGACGGCTTACCTAAAATTATTCTTCAAGTGAAATAAAGCTGAAGACTTTAACACCTTTCTGAAGATGGGGTCAATATGTGGAATATATTGCAAACAGAGCTCAAATTACCACCTCCCCCTGTCATTCGTTATGGTACAACATTAGTGGAAAAATCCAAAAGCTCTTTTAGGTCTGTTAGCTAATAAATGGATCGCCAGGCAAATGTTCAGTGTTGTAAATAAATCCTTGCAGCATTCTGTACTTAGTATCACCAGAAAGTCTTTGTCCCTTCCACCTCTGAACACATACCTATTTAGTAAAGACAGAAGGAACTGCCTACATTGCTTTTTTTCTGCCTGCTGGAAACACCCAATCCCACAAACAGATGTGAACTTTCAGGGCATCTGCGCTAGCTCTCTTCCGAGGTCAGTATTAAGCAGCAGAAGAGGCATAGGTGATCAGTCCTAGCTGATTCAAGCTCTGGAAGAGGTGCAGACAATGACATTAACAGTGGCAGGTTAAATCCAGACAGCTTTCCATCCAAGGATCTCTTACAGTGTAACAAAAGCCTAGCAAGAGCCAGAGGTCCCACCCAAGCTGGGATGCACAGTACATCCCTACAAGCAGGGATTATTCTCTGCCCTGTTCCGGGCTGTTTCCCCAGCCCCCAGGCACTAGGGTACCCAGTGGGAAAGGGCTCAGCCCTTCTCAGTCATTCCTGCTGGCATGATTCCAATTTGTCTAAAGACACTTAAATATTCATCGAGAGAGAGCAAGACTGTCTCGCCGGGTGCACAGACTGCTCTCCAGGGAGACGGGACACCTGCCTTCTCCACTCCCTGCTCCATCAAATCATTAATTATTTAAAATAACAGGAAAGAGCAAGAAAAACTCTCCGCAGCAGACGTGCTCGCAGCCTGCTGTTTATGGTACTCTCTGGGGTCTTGTGGAGACCACGGTTTGCATCCCCCCTCCGGCACAAGCAAGGATCAAACCTAGCTTTCCCCTTTCCTCGGGGAGGATGCTCTACCCGCTGAGCTATTGTACAAAAGAAGGGCTTTCCCTTTATCCAGACAGACCTTATGTTTTCTTTTCCTACCAGAGAGGGTGGGTTTTTTTTAATTCAATTTGAATAAAAGGAAAACAAAACACAAATCCAAAGCTCTGAGACCAGCAGCTAGCCGCAGATCCCCCACCCCACCCAATCTGTGTTTGCTCAAGAGCTTGGGGTCTACCTCCACATTTCAAAGCCGGGCAGGCCAAGCTCTGCTCGTGGTCCCTGCAGCGGGTCAGCTGCATCAGGGCAGCGCTTGGCTACTGAGACCCTCGGCAGTGGGCTTCAATGAGATGGAAACCGCCGGCTCAGCCCTGCTGCTCCCTGCCCTGAAGACAGCTCAGGTATAGCTGTGCCCACAGCGGGATGTTTCTGAAGTAACTGAGCGTCTCCACATCTCCGCATCCCCCCCGGGACACTGCCTGCCTCCGCGCATCTCCCACCACAAGCGCACACCCTGCACTCTCTCGCAGGAGCAGCATAGACCCGCACAAGGGTCCCCGGGACAGGGGTGTCCCCCAAAACTGGCCTGAGCCCAGGGAACAACCCCAACTACACCCTGGAGTTTTGCTCACTGCAGCAAATCGTGGCAGGTGAACAGCACTGGCACCCTCATGTGGTGGCCGGGATCAGTGTGTGCTCGCAGCCGAAACAAGCGGTACGGCGAGGCTAGAGGGCAGGGGAGAGTCTTGCTGAGGAAGAGAGGGTCTGTATCCTCTGAACCAAGACTGACACGGGTCTGTAGGCCAGCATGGTACAGGGAGGGAATGCAAAGCTGATGCTGCAGGGACTAAGTCGGGAAATCAAGAGTAGTGGGGCTGGAAGGGTTCTGGCAAGGTCATCCCTCTATCCTGTGACCAGCAGCAAAGAACCCCTCCACCCTGCTTTCTGCAGTCCTTTGCTGTCTTGGCCACTGGGAAGCCATACACAGGAAAAACCAAAGTCCTGCCTACTATGATTTAAGCTTATGCCTCCCAGTCCTGCCCATCCTGGGTTTGCAGAACAGGTTGTTATTTTCTCTTCGCACCACCTTCCTATGTATTGAAGGCCAACAGACACCATCTATTCAATCAATCCAAGGCGTCGCTCAACGTGTCACCTCATATCCGTGGCCAGACTGAGTGCAGGCAAGCACAGGAAAGGCTAGAAAATGTAAGGAGTAGGGAAGACTCACATGCCACACTTACCCTGACAAGTTAGTTACGGGGAGAGAGCTGCGGGGACAGACCCATGCCAGAGACCTTGCACAGGCTGAACTGAAATGGCTGTGGCAGAAAGAGTGGCTCCCATGTAGCTCCCAGAAAGATTTGCTGCCAGAATAGCCGCTACCTGGTCCTTCGTGAAAAGGCAGAGCATCTTTCCAGCCTGGAGGCAGACAACCGTGACAGGACCAAGCACCCAGTTTTGTAAATTTTTGGCTGTTTTGGACTTTTTTTTTCTGCCTACCTCAGACCTCCCTGAAACGTATCTGATTCTCCCCCCAGTCTCAGCTTGGCCACTGCCTGGTTCCTTCTGCCTCATGCTATCAAAATGGAAAAGACAGTAAAAGACAAAACCAGACCCAGATGCTTAAACAGGAGAATTAACTAAAAGTCTGGGTGAAGAATGCTTTTAACCGCTTCCTGCACCTGCTGCCGTGCCCTGGCCGTGTGGTAGATGAGAGCACCTTACCCCCAGGAAATGCCAAACCCTGAACCCTGCTTTCAGGAAAAAAACCCTAACAACCCACCCCATATTCCCCACAGAATAGAAATCCCCCTCTTCCCAAATCGGTTTGGAACAGAATTAAAGCACGCACAGCCTCCAAATACCAGCACTCAGCCGAGCCATGCAGAGGTAAAGGGTGGCACCGGTAACAGCCGTGCGGCCCCCTGACTGAAATGGCGGTAGCTGGATTTCCCTCCTTAAGTCATCCCCAAACGGCCCGCAAACACCATGTTTATCCGAAAGAGGCTTTATTTTATTTTATTTTCCTTTAAATAAGAGTTAAAGAGGCTCTTTGCAGCGGCGGGACGCCGACTGCCAGCCCGCTCGTGAGGCGGTGGCACCGCCCCTATCAGCCCGCCCTGAGGCGGCGGCGAGGCCGCCCCTGTCAGCCCGCCCTGAGACGGGGGCGGCGGGTTGGCGGGGCCGGCGGGCGGCGGCATGGGGGACGACCTGGCGTCGGAGGGCGACACCCGTGAGTGGGGCGAGGCGGGGGCTGCCCCAGCGGGGCGGGGGGCGCCGCGCCGTGAGGGGGGATTTGTCTGGCGGGAGATGGCGGGCGCGGCCCCGGCCGCCCCCGGCCCCGCGGGGGACTCTGGGCAGGGCCGAGGTGCTTTGAAGAATAAGAAGTCGTATAAAAATCCATTCAGAAACAAAGTAGGTGTATAACCTACGTGGGAATCGAGACTGCTTTTGCCCCAAAGCATCCTCCGTCTCTAAGATGCTGCATGTAACGCCAGTGCCCCACTTCGGCGTTTTGGCCCCCTTTATCGACCGGTCCCCGGCCGTACTGGGTTGTCTTTGTGTCCTGCAGCCTCAGGTAGAGACCAGCAGGTAGTTTCAGCGCGTTTCTTTGCATGCCTTTCATCTCCTTTGCTGCTTTTTCAAATCTCTTGCATAATAAATGGCCTGTGAGTTGGTGCATTGCACTGAGGGTAAATCACTTAAATAGTTTTCCACACTGTTTGAGATAACTGGATCATATTCAGTACCATAAGGTATGAAATACCCTGGAACCTGAGCTCAAAAGAGAAGGAAAACCTGCTAAATACCTACCGAAATGCTGCTGTTGGATGGGTGCATGCCATGATGAGGAGTGCATTTACATTTACAGGGCTAGCTTCGCCGGTGTGTTCTCTGTCCACACTGAGACCATGGAATGGTTTCCCATGTGTTGCTGAAAATAAACTGCGGCTTCTACAGTCTTAGCAATGCAAGGTTTGTTACTGCATCTTCACAGGTAGAGGAAAGAATAAATGAGTCAAGGGGCAGTTTGGCATCTCTTGATAACGATGCTTTGTGCAATCATAAAATGTAGGAACACATTTCTGTCCCAGGGAGAGCAGGGGCAGCAACATTTGCTTAACTAAAACATAGGGTTTACTCCACTGAATGGAGATAAGCATTTGCAAGGAGGTAATATGCATGTAGCCATTGGTGTTAATAATTAACATAAACTCCACAGGTTTTTCCCAATTTCTCCTGGTACTTCCTCTCAAATGAAGGGTCCATGCAGTGTGGAAGTGCAGTCATGTTAACACACCTGACCAGATGAGAACGGAGTCTGAATATACAGTACAGAAAACCCTGTTTCTGCAGAAATCAGTGTCCAAATGCTACCGCCTTCATTGTAGCAGCAGGTCCAATACTCTTGAATGATCCTGTCTGGTATTAAATTTGTGTTATTTGTATTTTTCTTGAGCTAAAGGTTTTTGCTTGAAGGCAAGAGGAGCAGAAATTGGATGGCCCTAAGAGTCCACAGTAGGGGTGCCTTTCTTCTGTGCCCTCCAGAGAGAAACGGGGTAGTGCTATTTAGACAGCAAGTCTCCTGTTTATCTACTCAGTGTGGAGGAACCAGAACAATAATACGTGTAGATGCCTTTTGTATGGCATGTGGTTAGTGTCTAGTTGATGGGTTGATACAAACTGAAGTCACACGGAGCCCCTACTACCCTCAAACTGCAGCCTGAGATCTGCAGAGACATACAAGAGAGCAGAGCATTCGAGACCGCTCTCCAATGGGCTGCGACAGGCTGAGGGTCTGAGTCAAGCACTTCTCTAAAGAATTCCCCAAAAGCTCTAGGGCAGAGACTGAGTCCAAGAAAAACTGACACCAGCCTTGCCAAAAACCCTGAGAGCCTCCCTGTGGGGCTGTGGCAGGCCCACAGTCACAGCCTTGCTCTTGTTTCTTGGCAGGAAGGTTTGTTCGATCAAGGAGAAGATTGCTGGGGCAAGGCCCAGCATGGAGAGTAAACACCCTTAAATTGTGCCTAATTGTGCAGGACAAATACTGCCGCTTGTGGTAAATTATGCCCAGAAATGCCACGGTCTATTAAGAGATGCAACACTGATCACAGGCCAGGCTAGCAGTTTTGTGCTGCTTGGCTGATTGAGGTTACCCACAGGAGCACAGCAGGACCATGTGTAAAGGCCTCCTTGTAGAGCAGTGGGATGTAAGTGGAGAAATGGAGGAAAGGGTCTGTGTTGTCTGCCTGAGTCCTCACACCAGCTCTGGGTCTCGGAGGATGCCCAGAGGACATGGACGTAATGGATCAGAAAGGTTTTGCAGCTGGAGCAAGCCCATGCAGAGAAAGACACTGAATTAGAAGAGAAGCTGGTAGGACTGGAAGAGCACTGATGTGGCACAGGGGTGCTCAGAGAAGGGGAGATAGTGCGAGAGGACGAATCCAGCAAACATGCCAGCGTCTGTAGGGCTGGGTTTCTTGCTGGAAGAATCTTTCTGCAGTCATCCTTCCTTGAAGCCACTGAGGCCGGTGAGATGAAGGGGAGGTTTGTTGGGGCATGCTGCTACGTGCTCCTTGCCAGCACTGTTTTAATGCCCGATCTGCTGTCTCTGCTCCAGTGCTTCATTCAGAGAAGGAGTTCCATGATGCAGCAAAGCATAATGACACGGCCAGGATGGAGGAGCTCATCAGGAGAGGGGTTGACGTCAAAGCCAAAACCAATGTAAGTCCTGGATTTTTCCACCTCTAAGCTGCAGGAAGTGCTGAGGGTGTGTTTCAGAACTGCAGCGTCTTAACGCTACTCTTCTCATTAGCTGCTCAATTGGTCAAAGCTTTAAAGTACACTGCCCAGTGCTAAATAGGGCCTGTGGCAACTGAGCAGTTTCAAAACACACTGAAACCCACAGCACTGTCATCCTGGCCAGACTGGAGAGTTGCAAGCACTGAGGGAGGTTCAACAAGGCCAGGTGGTGGGTCCTGCACTTCAGGCACCACAACCCCATGAAACGCTACAGGCTTGGGGAAGAGTGGCTGGAAAGCTGCCTGGCAGAAAAGGACCTGGGGGTGCTGGTCGACAGTCAGCTAAATATGAGCCAGCAGTGTTGCCCAGGTGGCCAAAAAGGCCAACGGCATCCTGGCCTATATCAGAAACAGTGTGGCCAGCAGGAGCAGGGAAGTGATCGTCCCCCTGTACTCGGCACTGGTGAGGCCGCACCTTGAGTCCTGTGTTCAGTTTTGGGCCCCTCACTACAGGAAAGACATTGAGGTGCTGGAGCGTGTCCAGAGAAGGGCAACGCAGCTGGTGAGGGGCCTGGAGCACAAGTCTGATGAGGAGCGGCTGAGGGAACTGGGGTTGTTTAGCCTGGACAAAAGGAGGCTGAGGGGAGACCTTATCGCTCTCTACAACTACCCGAAAGGAGGTTGTAGTGAGGTGGGTGCTGGTCTATTCTGTCAGGTGGCTGGTGATAGGACGAGAGGAAATGGCCTCAAGTTGTGCCAGGGGAGGTTTAGATTGGATATTAGGAAAAATTTCTTTACTGAAAGGGTTGTCAGGCATTGGAACAGGCTGCCCAGGGAAGTGGTGGAGTCGTCATCCCTGGAGGTATTCAAAAAGCGTGTAGACAAGGCACTTCAGGACCTGGTTTAGCGAGCATGGTTGATGGTTGGACTTGATGATCTTAAAGGTCTTTTCCAACTTAAATGATTTTATGATTCTATGATTCTATAATTCATAGTTCCCCTTGGAACCTGTGTGCCAGATACACATGGCTGCAATGAAAGGCTTTGATTTTGCTATGTCTGTACACCAAGGCTGTGGGACTAACTCAGTTCCTGGTGGAGGTCTCCCCTTGTTGACCAGTAGGTTCCTGGAAATACAGGATTGCACCCATCTCTATTGTTTCAATCTGACCATCCATGGTCAGCAATGTTTCTTATTCCTGTGCTGTCGTTACAGTCCAGAACTACAGTTTCTGAGTAGAAGGTGTCCAGCACCTGTCTGCCTGACAAAGGAGCAAAGAGACAGTGGCCTATGTCCAAAGAAAACACTGCAGTGTGCAAACTTCTGGCTCCATGGATGGCAAAGGAGATTTTGGCCTTCAGGAAGGCTGGTGGATATACTCGCACTCTGCATACATCAGCCTTCCCTCTCTCCTTCCTTCCCTTCCAGACAGACCGAACCGCCCTGCACTGGGCCGCAGGAGCAGGGAACGTGGATGCTGTGCGACTGCTCCTGGATCATGATGTCCCGGTTGATGACAAAGACAGTGTACAAAGGCGAATCTCTCTTGCGTGTCCTGCAAATGTGTTCTGTGGGGGGAGCGCCAGGGATGGGGTGCTGAGCTGGCACCTTTGCCCCGGGTGGGTGGCATGAGGCATTGCAGTGCTTGGGAAGTTGTGGCCTCCCTGCTGAGGCAGGTGCAGTGCCTTTCTGGAGCAAGCTTTGTTTTCACCTGTGTCTGTGTTCTGTCTTTTGGCCTTTACCTTGCATGCACAGTGACCAGGAAGTAGGCTGGTAGAATCTGTGAGGTTTTCTGTATAGCATGGGGATGCTTGGCTTCTTCTGGTCATGTTGTTGGGGCTTGTGGGAAGACAGTGACAGCCAGCAAGTTCTCTGTCCCCTATAACAACCAGGCTAATATACCATTGACTTGGAAGTGGCAGTCAAGAGGCAGGTCCTGCTCAGCTGCTGTGACCATCTGTGGCAGGAGTAATAGTAATTTGAGAAAGTGGGGCTAAAAAAAGCCCAGAGAGAAACAAAAGTATTTGGGAAACTTCATGAAACTAGAGGGCAGCTTCCCTCCAGGGTGGGGATGGTGGTGGCTGCAGTTTAGCTGTATCTCTCTTCTCTTGTGCCCAGTTTGGAATGAATGCACTTCTCCTGTCTGCCTGGTTTGGCCACGTCCGTGTCCTGCAGATCCTCGTCAATGCTGGGGCCAAGGTTAACTGTGTCAATAGGGTGAGAAAGTCTCCCTAGGTGGGTCCATCACATGGCTCTAGACAGTGACAGGGGGCTAGAGAGAGAGGCTTACCTGTGAGCTAAAGTAATCCTGTGTGACAGCATCTGCTATGAGGGCTGCCATTTGCACTTCTGCCTTGTTCCTAAAACAGGTGTAATAATTGTAGCTGTAGAGATGTACACAGCTTTCATAGCTCACATTTGTGGTGATGTAGAAGGTGTTACAGAAATGGGAAATGGGTTTAGTGAATCAGCAGTCCGTGTATTTTCAGATAGACCTTGGTTGGGAAAAGGAGCATTAATACTTCAGTCATAACTCGCCTGTCTGCAGCGCAAGCTAGTTTAGCCCTAGAGGTGCAGGGAGGCATGGAATGTGTCTTTGCTAACAGGAACAGGTTCTTAAAAGAGACTGTCCTGCAGTCTTGGACTTGTTAAATGAGTGGTCCTTTATCTTCTCTCCAGAATGGCAGGAACCTGCTCCACTGTGCAGCTCAGAGGGGACACATCCAGGTGATGGAGTTCATCATGGAGGACCTGGAGGACATGTGTGTGGATAAGACAGACAAGGTAGAAAGGCTCTTCAGTGCTTTGTTTCACAAGGTCTGATCTTGCTCTGCTGAGCTTAGCAGGAATGTTGCCCTTGGTCTTGGGAAGAGACTCAGAGTCAGATGCTACTTCCTGAAGCCCTCCTGCAGAGTGGGGCCTAGGGGTGATGGGGATTCTGGCTCTGGTCAAGCTTCAGCAGCCAGGGCTTCCCAATGTAGCCTTTTGCAGAATAAATTCAGGACTTTCAGCGTCCTCCTCTCTTGCAGCTGATGCTCCAGAGTGTATTGCAGGTCACTAATAACCCAGGGTAACCCTCTCCCAGCACATTCCAGCACTCCTGATCTGTTCCTGAAGACAGTGTAAGAACACACAGGAGCTAGCACACACTCTTTTCTGCTCCATGGCCTTCATGGTTCCAAGAGTGATCCCCACTCTGATGCTTGGGAGTTAAATGAAGCAACAAGAGATCTGCCTTTCCCCAAAAGGCGTTCTGACTCACTTGATAACTGGGGTCTTAGATATTAATTCCATTTTTTTATCCTTAGTTGTTTTTAGTAAACCATTTATCATCCTGTATTTATATGAAATAAACACTGAAAAGATCTCTATTCCAGTATTTGGCAAGACCAAAGTGCTTGGAGTTGTTAGCCCCAGCAGGTAGTTCTGTTCACCTTGTTTTGTTAGAGTCATCCCAAATGTAAAGCAGAATAAAAGCTAACAGCAGAATAAAAGCTAACTATTTTTGAAGTGCAGCACTTTTTCCCCTGGTGGACTGGGTTATCACCCAAGGCTTTATTGTATTGCTTGCAGCAGATGATCTAATCTTGTGCTCTCTGAGCCTTTCTTGGACTGTATTTCTTTCTTTCCTTTTAAAGATGGACAGGACAGCATTTCACCTGGCTGCAGAGTATGGGTGGCTGGAGGTGGTGGAGTTCCTAATTCGACTGGGTTGTTCTCACAGTGCCAAAGACAAGGTACAGGCATAAAACCACACGTGAGGGAGGTAAAGTCCAAGGATTATAGGATGTGAAAGTCAGGAAACAGGATATCAAATGAGGCTCATGTCAGCAAGTTGGCAGCAGTTGTAACTATAGTTGTGGTATGTCAGGGCTTTTCTTCCCTAACCACTTGCAGGCCATTTGCATGTCAGTCCATGTTGGATTTCCCTCCAGGACTTTTCAGACAGGATACACAGCGAGCCTGGTGGGTCATGCTCCAGTTCAAGGCAGCTGGGTTTCTTCCCTCCCAGCTGCACCCATTAGAAGGGTGTTTGAGACTCATGCCACTGGTTACAACCTCCTTTTCAGTCACGTTGGATATATTCTGTGCAAGATTGTGGTGTATGAACACTCAGTCCTGGGATACATATATGTATGAAGTGATGTTTACTTTCAGGAAGAAAATACAGCATTGCATTTAGCTGCTAAAAATGGACACCTCTCTGTGCTGCAGAAGATTATAGATGTTGGAGTGGACCTTGATGAAAAGAACTTAGTAAGTACTTTTAAATGAAATAAAACCCACATCATTTTCACCCTGTTCCTCCCTAGAAATACTGCCACAATCATGAGGCTGGATAGTCAGTATTGACAGACAGGACAGGTCTAGAGATAGCTGATTTTATCTGAAGTGTACATGTGAGTATCAGTGAAAGGCAACACCCTTCTTGGACCAATATCCAATTCTAAAGTGTTGCCTTTTCTTCCTGCTGTATCTGCTGACCTACCTTATCACTCCATTTAACCTCCCTTTTTCTCCCTGACCCTTGTACATTCAAGTACATAAATGGTTATTAAAAGTCTTTTAACCTAAACTTCACTATGCTTTATAGTACTGACTTAGTCACTGAACATATGGACCTTCTGTTTGAGATCTCTCTTTGACAGACCTGCTTTGGAAAATTATGTGGCTGGAACACTGTTAATGATTTAGATAGCAAATATTGGCTTAGTAACGCTGTTATTTATTCCAGGGCACAATCCCAATTAAGTTTATCAGCAATTTTTTTAGTCTTACTTGGTTACTGTCTTTGAAAAATGTATTTGATTGTGATTAAGATTTGAAAGAAAGGGGAGACCACCTTCTGTGGTAGCTCTGGTAGCGTTTGTCTTCCCCCAGGTGAGCTGCCCTTTGTGCGAAGAGCAAGAATAAATCCAAATTAAATCACTTGGGAATTCTGCTTGTTTCTGTTTTCTTGTAAAGAAGTGAGCTGCAGCCCTCAGAAGGGAGAACCAGTGGTTGAGGGCCACAGGTTTCCAGTTCTGCCTATGGCTGTCTCTGGGCTGCTCCAGGAAAATGGTTTGTCTTCATTGTCCATGTGAAACCCTTTTTTGTTTGCTAATGGGCTGAAGGGGAGAAAAGATGGTGAACACGATGTCTGTCTTGTGGCCCACGGGCCAGCTGTTTCCAGTGGCATAAGGACAGAGCAGGACTCTGATATGTCAGTGGCAGATAACTGTGTCCTTTATTTTCCTAGCAATTGATTGGAGATCCCTGGCTGTCAGAATTGGTATTTTAACGTCATGGGTTCAGAAGGCGGGGTAGAGGCTTGTTCATGATGCTGCTCTGTCTTGGCCTTGTCTACAGAAATGCTGCTTGTCTCCTTTTCTGCCTTGTCCAGGAAGGACTTACAGCTCTGCACCTGGCTGCTGAGGGGGGTCATAGCGACTGCGTGAAGCTGCTCTTGGAAGCAGGTGCCGATGTCAATGCCCAAACCCAGGTTAGCTCCATGGAGGTGATTCCATTTCCAAATATTACTTTGTGGACTTTTGCCCAGACCTGTGGCCTCCCAGGGAGGACACCCATTATGGAGTGAGGCTGTGTGGAGCCCAGCACTTCAGAAATAGCTCGGGGAGTCCAGAGGAAAGTACACATGGCTTTGTACAAAGAGGTGGGTGAAGCTGCCTGGGACTGGTGTAGCTGTGGAGACAATCTCTATGAATTTGTCGGTATGGGGGCATGGGGCTCTTGCAGGAGGGAAGCAAGGAGGTCTCTGTGGATAGCCTATAACAACAGCAGCCTCTGAGAAGAAGCCCTGACTAATACCTGTCTCTTCTGATATGTCTCTCAGAAGAAGATGAATTGCCTTCATTATGCAGCGCTGCATGGCTATGAGGAGATAGCCAGGATCCTCGTGAATGCAGGAATCCACATAGATGCTGTTAACCATGTGAGTCCTGCTCAATGCTCTCATCACTTACAAAAAGGCAAAGCCAGCTGGTGGAGCTGTTAAAGAGCACAAAGCAGCTCTGCAAGGACCAGTGCTGCTGTGGGGTCTGTGCTTATGGGGCGGTATCCCCAGTCCACCCCCAGTCCAGGCTGGCAGCTGACTTAGAATAAGACATGCTGGGCACAGCATGGTCCTTTCAGTGCCATGAACTAAGCTCTTGCTGAGTGCAGGGTCTTCTTCCCACAGCAAAACGCATCAGCGACACACGTTGCGGTACTGCAGAACTTCCCAGCCATGGTGAAGCTCTTCATCAACACAGAGTGTGACCTTGACATTCCAGATAATGTAAGACTGCAGCTCCTGTTCTTTGTCTTTGAAATGTGAAGCCATTTCATGGGGATTTGATCACCTTGGGGACAGGATTAAAGAGGAATGCTTTAAAATGAGGAAAACCTGGAAGTGCAATTTAGGAAACGTGAAACCTGTGAAATGATTCTGAGTGTTGCAGTGAGGTAATCACTCGATGGCATTCAACACATGGGCTGTGCCATGTCCCTGCGACCTGTGCACAGTGACATTGCATAGTCAGGCTTTCTCTGCCCTGCTGGAAGCAGGTGGGAGACGTTTCAGGCCGGAAGATATTCTGCAAAATGTTTGGGGGGCTGAGAATGGGAGGCAAGCCTGGAGTAGCCGATTGTCTCACCAAATTGTAATTTTGTGAGTGGGGGGCTTTGTGTAGCTTGTTCGTAATGTTTTGGTTAATGTTCATTCTTGTAGTGGTGTTCTCTCCTGATGACACCATAAAATTGCCACATTTTGTGTTTGATTTTAGTTGTTTCTATTAAACAGTCCGAAGGTGTATACATTTTACAATGCATACACATTAATCCAGCCCTGTGTCCCAGGATCAAAGAATTGGCACAGGTCCTTTCCTCCCTTGGCCAAACTATCTGCCTACAGAAATTGTTTAAATAACAGGAAATAATATAGTCCTATAAGTGACCCTAGGGAGCTTTATGGAACTGAAGAGGTTCCTTCTTTAGACTGAAATGTTGTCAGGGAGGCTTCCTAGTGCTGATGCTGGGACAGGGACAGACCAGTTATGCTTAGCCTGAGGAACCCAACTCCAGTTTGAGGTACGAGGGTGTTTGGCCCTCAGTTTAAAAAGGGATAGATGGGAAGGAGGGCAGAGCTGACAGCGTTCTTACAGCGCTTTCTCCTGGTATTACTCTGTCCCATCCTTATAGCCTCACACTTGTGCTTCTCTGAAATTTAGTCCTTTCCCCCTCCTTCTGCAGAGGCAGCAGACCTCGCTCCACATTGCTGCGGAGCATGGCAGGCAGGACATAGCCGAGATGATTCTCATTGCAGGAGTTAATCTGAAGCTAACAGACAAGGTAAATGTCTCCATAGGTTGAATAGATTCTATGGGGATATGGAGGGAAAATATGGATGGTGTTTGCCACTGTTTTTCATAATTTTCCAGGAAGGCTAGTAATAATATTAAAATCTGGATATTTCCAGGGATAAGGCCTTGAAACACTGCTGAGTAGGTTATTTTGATGTGTTTTCCAGGAAAGTGACTGTTTTTTAGGAAGGTAGAAAACAGTTCATACAATGAGCAAACTTTTTTTTCTCAGTGTTGTTCTGGTTCCTTCTACTTGTGCTATCATGCTCATTAGTATAAAAGATCTTCTTGAATAATGATAAATAATATACCTCAACAATTACAGCACACGTTTTAATAGATTAAAAATACCTGGTTGGTATAGATCTGGCACCAGTGTCCAGGGCTTTTGCCCTCTTAATTAAATCAACAAAAGGAAATCTAGAGGAATCAGGCAAGTTGCGTGCAGCCTGAAAGCATGGTATGTGCCCAGAAAATGCTAAAGGGGCTTGGGCAGAGATTAAAATAGTGTCTGCCATTTGCAGTGGGTTAAAGGACAAACCAACTCGAAGTCACCTGGCTGAAACGGCCTTCAGCTGCAGTGAATGGTTGCCACCTTCCAGCAGTCTGTGGAACCGCAGTGAGACTCAGCGCAGGGAACACATTCACACTTTCCTGTGTGAAATTGGGTTTCTGCTCACATCTGAGGCTAGAAGCATTCTCAGTGGCATGCCTGACAGCTGGGCTGGCTCGCTTTCCTTCATACCACTTTAAAATCTTGCTCCTTTCTGCTATATGCTTTTAGATAAGAATGCAACCGCCCCGGCCCAATCCAAAATCATGTTCATGTAAGGAGCATAGTTACATTTTCACAGTCCCATCAGCCTGTGCTTCTCCTAGGAGACCGTTTCTAATCATGCATATGTGGAGCCTATAAAATTAATGAGGTTGTATAAATCACTTCAGTTTCATGTGTCAGCAAACCTGCCGTGCAAAAGGCTGTAAAGTGCCTTGGATTGTATCACTGAGCTGGTCCTTTGACGGCTGTGCCCATGTTGCTGAGAGCCTGAAAGTACCCTGCCATCCACTGTGGATTACAGGATGCTTTCCCAACCGCCCCCGCGGAACGGGCAGATCCCCTGCAGCAACAGAGGGGATGCTGCAGAGCCTACAAAATGACTGCCCATGCTCTGCACGCGGTAGCTTGAAGCTAGCTCACATCTCACAGGTGGAGAATAGGGGTCCTTCATCCCGGCTGGGTACATTGCTCAATAGGCCATGCTGCCTGCTACTACAGACTGCCGGGTGGGCTTGGAGATTGT
Source organism: Pandion haliaetus (assembly GCA_013401275.1). NCBI lineage: Eukaryota > Metazoa > Chordata > Aves > Accipitriformes > Pandionidae > Pandion > Pandion haliaetus. The sequence continues at coordinate 31,675 of VYZV01027867.1, read as the reverse complement.
ACCTCCTAAGCGTGCAAGATCTTTTCCAGCTCATTTTTCCCCTTCTAATTTCAGCAAGGGAAAACATCTTTGGATGTTGCCGCCCGAGGCAATCACATCAATTTGGTGGACATGATTATCAAAGCCGATCGGTTTTACAAATGGGAAAAGGTGAGCAGCTTACACCACCATTCCCTGCGCTTTCCAGGGCAGATGTAGCTTTATCCTCTCCATTGAGACTCTGTGTTACCAGTTGTCAAAAAGAAAAGAAATACAGGACATCCTGTGGCAGCCTGACCTCTACTTTCATCACCTTACTTAAGAAAAACAAAAGTCCTCACCATGCCAACAATATCTGCTTGAGGCTTTCCTTATTTAAAAAAACTTCTGCTGTTAAAAAGCCCAGGCTGCGCTGAAGGGAACAGGGGTTTTCAAAGATTCTTTGGCAGCTGTTCCCAAAGCCCTGTAGAAGGGAGTGGGATAGCATTAGTTCCAAGGAGGAGGAGGAGAAACTGAAGCACTGAGCAGGAAGAGGCTTGGCCCAGGGTCTCCAAATGGGACATGGAGAGTTCTTCAGCAGCGGAAGGGAGACACCTCTTGCAAGCAGAGTGATTCTTGTTGGAGTCATACAACCGACTTCCCTCTCAAACTTCCTCACAGCTGGGGCTGTTCCTCCTGTGTTTCCCACCATGGCCCAGCTGTCTCTCTCCTCCCATGGCCCCCTGGGCAAGGCGCAGCTCCTTAGTCCCAGTCCCCCATCTGAAACCTTGCCTACACCAAGCCCTGTGCCCAAACAAATCTGAGCAGAGGGCCTCCTGAAAGTACAACCAAACACCACATCCCTTGTGTCTTCGTAAGACTTTGGGCATCCTCCCATACCAGGAAAGACAGTGCTCTAGCGGGGAAAGAAAAGGAAGGAAAGGAGGGCATATGCCTGTGGCTCAGGTGCAGCTTCAGGAGCAATGCTGTGTATATCAGGCCCTTGCATGGGCTTCCCACGCAGCCCTAGGGAAGGTCATTTACCCTCTTTGCAGTCTGGCAGGTAAAGGGGGCTGAGCAGCTGCGCCTGTGTTGCAGGGGAGCAGGGAGATTTAAGTAATTGATTCTGCGTACAAGCCCCAGATAAAACGCACTGTAGAAATGCAAACTGCGATCCTCATGGGCTTCCACAGCAAAGCTGCTATTAACAGTGTTTGTTAATGTGCATGATTAGAACAGAGTGAAACAGGAGAATAAAGATAATAGAAAAAAAAAAAAAGTGCTGTGTCAGAATGACCTCACAGCGACCTGCAGAGCTGGGGATGTGGGAGGCTGCAGAATGACAGGTATATCTGCAGCATCCCAAGTGAAACCCCTGTTCTGGCTTTGCAGGACAATCTGAACAGCGACTCCAACTCCTGGGTGGCAAAGCACTTGACCTTTAAGCAAGACCACAAGCTGGAAACACAGCACATTCGCTCAGTAATGTGGAGATTAGCTACCAAGTACCTCAAACCTGGTGAATGGAAGAAGCTGGCACATTACTGGAAATTCACTGATGCCCATATTAGGGCCATTGAGCAACAATGGACAGGTATAAAATACTGCCTAGTTATTTTCCTTCCTTCACTTGGACTGTGTTTCTAGGAGTAACAGTAAAGCATGAAGGAAACCAGCTGGCTTATTTGAAACAACCAAAGATTAGGTTTAAAATCCCGTTTTTAATGAATGCAGAGTTATCTAATCACTGGAATTTGTCTAGGAGTAAAGCACACAAGCACGGGCTTTAGTGGTCCATTGCTTGCTGCTTTTGAGGTACTGCCAGAACTGTTAGTCCTTGCTACAGAAATTAAATGAAAAATTCTTGTTCTCTAGGACAGAAGAAACTCGCTGGTTTTATTTTTTTCTTTTAAGGAGCTGAACCAAGAAGACAGCAAAGTCCCCTTTAGAATTTAAGAGCTACGTTAGCAGAACCAGGTTCTGAGTTTCAGAAACAGATCACCGCTGGTTTGGATACTGAAAGGACTCCTGTAGTTTGCATGATGTGAGCAAGGGGCTAAGTTATGCTCCAAAGGCAGAAATTCTGTGTTGCCATGAAAGGTTGTCTGACAAGCTGAAGCTCATCCACGGCCACTCCATGAAGTTTAACGTTTACCTAACACTCACACCACAACCAGGAATTAAGCTAAACTGTACCTTAGAGCCTCCTAGTAAAATCCAAGGGGGAGGGAGGGGTGTCCAACCCCACCAGTTCAGAAATCAGCTCTGTCAGGGCTGTGCACTGTTAAGTGCAGGATTTCAGCTGCGGTTTGATCTTGCCAGGCACTAAAAGCTACAGGGAGCATGGCCACCGAATGCTGCTTATCTGGCTCCATGGCGTGATCACGGCGGGAGAAAACCCAATCAAGGGATTGTACGAAGGCCTTGTGGGGATTGGAAGAAGAGATTTAGCAGGTAATACTTTTGTCTTCCTTCAAATAATGCACAGCGAGCACTACCTGAATTCCGTGGTTACATAATGCACACAGAGGAAAACTTAGGTGAAGCCAATTCACACAAGCTGGAAGCTACCCTGCCCTACCCCCTTGCTACCATTGCATGTAATTTCTTTCTCTTCCTTTTATTTTGATAAATTCACTCATCCTGCCACAGCTTTTTACTTTCTGTGCAGCAGAATGTTCTGTCTTTTACAGAAAGCATTCGTAAAAAAGCAAATGCAGACTCTGCCTCTCCACGGAAGTGCATAGCAATGTAACACCAGGAAGGAACCAGTGGTTCCTTCAACCGGTACGGCCTCAGCTTGTCTCAGAGCTACAGGAGAAATGCTTGCTCTGCTACTGATCAGAAGGCAGCTGCAACTTAAGGGCTTCATGTCATTAAATGGCTGGCATCGCTGTTGCTTCCTTCTTGGTCTGAAACAACAAGAGTATCAGCAAATGCTAACAGTCTAAAGTGGTTCTTTACACAGAAGGGAGATTTTTATCAGCTATTGGGTATGGTCTGGGTACTGTAATAAGAGTTCAGCAAGTAAGCCTCACCTGTACTGCGAGTATCAGGAAATACTACACTCTTACTATAACTTGTTTACATCACATTTTTGTATATAAATTTTTAATCGTCAATTTTGTAAGTTATTGAGGGGAAAGCCTTTGCTTTCAGAAATGTTCTTTACCTTTTTTGGTGGGGAATATCTGTCACTTGTGTCTCAGCTATGTTCATAACTTCCCTATGAGGGTGGGAATGTAAGAAGAAAAGTCAAGGCTACCACTTGGTCCTTTTGGAACCTAAAGGGGTGTGATCTTTAATGTTTCAACTCTTCACAAAAAGTTTCAGAGAAGAACATCAATATAGTGTTTGTAAATGTACATTAACATACATGCACTGCTACTGTTTGTAAATCAAATAGGTAACTTCTTTAAGCCCTAGGTTACAGCTTGAAAAGTGTAAGATAAGAATGGTCATGGCTTATCTACACAGCCTCTGACAAGGATGTAGTTTTCTTAAATACCAAGTTGTCATGTAATACTTCTTATTTATTTTTTATGGTGTTTCAAGGGGAAAAAAAATGTCTGTATTTCAATAAATCCAGATCTTACCCTTAATTTGCAAGTTATGTCTTGGTCATTCTTTACTAAAAAAATACTACATAATTCTTACCGAGAGCTAAACCAGTGGAACCTTGTAATTCAAGCTGTTCCATGCTCAAGGTGAATTCAAGCAGAAGGTGCTGGTTTTCTTAATTTCTAGAGGTGTCTGTGGAGGCAAACCAGGAGTGTGATAAGCTACACTGCTGTTCTGCTGTAGGCAAAACAAGAGACACTTGCTGAAATTGAACTTTTATTGAAAAAAACTTTTTTTGAACAGCCAGAAAGTTAAAAATTCAAATGCTTTATTTCAAATAGAAACTAACTTACAACACATGAAGCAAATAAGTGATGGCAACATTGGCACTTAAACATCTTTTAAACCAAATATTCAACAGAAATACGTCAGCTTATAAGTACATGATCTGCCTGTGGCAATATATACAGCTGAGTGAAAAATATAAAAAGAAATATTGTTCTGCTTAAGAACATGATAGTGAAAGCTTTGGTAGCAAAAGTGTCTTTTGTTTTTAAAACTGTAGTCTTCAAAGATGCTTCCTTGAATTCAAAGACTGAAAATTAAACAGATCTATCCTGTTACACTGCTGGAGGTTACCGTCCGCGGGTAGTTCACTGACTATTGATCCTGTTGGAATCGCACAGTGATAATCGGCTAACGCAAGGAAAAAGGCAGAGTGGGAACAGTTGATTGTACACAGGAAGACCACCAAACCGATTCCTCATTTTTACCGGCACTCCAAAACCTACTGCTCTTCTTGCTCATTGCTGGTGTGAAGACTGATCTTCTGGACTTCCAGCTCTTCTGCACTGACCATGGAGGGATCGATGGCTGCATACCGGGTACCGTGGAACTGCAGTAAATGGATCTGTTGGACATAGAAAACAACACTGAAACAGGTATAGAAGCATAAGGTTTTGGTAAAAGAGAAACATTCCTTTGGAGTCATTTTTGTGAGGATCACATCATGGCTCTGGAGTACAAGAGTTCAGAGAGAGGACAGAAGAAACAGAATCGCCAAGATCCCAAAGCCAACCCTCCATGAACGTGGCTGCTCCCAGCCCTGCCCTTCTGTATCAATGATCTGGGAGCCAGAGCAAACACAGCTCAGGGAAGTTAAGAGCAAGCACAGAAAAGGAGTTTCGAACTGCTGTTCCAGCTATACCTGTCAGTAGATGGGGTTTGAATGCAGAGACTCACTTGAATATATAGGTTGACCTCAGCACTCCTGCAGAGATACGGGAAGTTGCCTCCTGTTTTGAGATGAGCTCTTCTGGCATTAGGATAAAGCTTATACATTTCTTCTTTTGCTTCAGTTGAAAGTGCGCTTTGGTCAAACACCTGCATAGCAAGTCACAGCAGTTAGTTCTGAATCTAATCAGATTTTGCTTATTAAATCACACTGGATATATGCTGCTCCTAGAAGCAATTCTCAGCTTCTCTGTGGAACAGCATTAGTGAAACAGAAAACAAGCAAACATGTTAGGCATCAACAGCTAGAAAGCTAATGTTGGGATACATAAACATATGGCTGTGTTACTGCACAGAGTATCCAAGTCATAATTCAACACAGAAGAGTCACAGCATTGCCCAGCCAGTAGATGGTTTATCTAAATAAGAAGTTAGATGCTGCAAATATTTATTAAGTTGCTAACAGAATATCCAGGCCCTACCTGCCAAGGGGAGGAAACTGTGTTTAAAGAAAAGGATTATGTTGAGATTAACTTACATCCATAATGGTTACAGGGATGTCTCGAATTTTATGAGGTTCTACATAGGAATTCTGGCAGTTGAGGGTAAGTCTTGAAGCAAGCTCGCTCTGGCCCAGACTCTCCAGCTTTCAGTAGAGAGAAACGCTGATTAACAACATATTTCACTGCAGGAAGTTAATGCAATATTAACAATACAGCCAAAAAGAAGTTCGTTTTAAAGGGAAACATGACTGCACTTCAGATGAAGATTATAGTTTCAACTTCATATCTCTCTGCATGAGACAAATGCTTAAAACATGTTCCATTAGTTGCTCCTGCCTCCAGAGCATGGCCTACAGACGGATCCCAGCACTTTCTCCTCTTCCATCTCAATTTCTTAACTTCCTCTCTTCTGATCTACATAAACAAACAGAACTGTAAGGCAGATGGTCACAGCATCAGTTAAATTGCTGGGGCTGTGAGAGTCAACACCTGCTAAGGATCTGTTCCTTACTCTTTCCTTCTGGGTAAATAAATGAAGAAAGTAGCAGAAATATCTACAACCTCCTGCTAAGTAAGTCTTCTACAGAGATTGACATCACAGCCATTAGAGTACACAGCCACCTACCCTGTCCACCATGAAATCAATCCCATCGGCCATTTCAGGATCTAGAGGACCAGATGCAAAATTCCCAAGGACAATTTTTTTCAGCATAAAAGCAGGCATCAGCCAAAAGCTAAAACAGAAACAAGATGTAACAATCTTCAAGCACCCAGGACTCCAACGTTAAGATGCTTTGTTGTAAGCACTCCCTTTCCTTGCACTGTGCTTTAACTTCAAATGAAATCTTGAAGAAGCTTCAAAGCAGAGATGGAAAACCTTGCAGCTAGGTGCTTGAAATGCTCTGGGAAGCTGTTAGTCTTACATTGCAAGAGTGTATTTTAAACATGGTGAATAACATTTTTCTCACTCTAAACAGTTTTGCTAGAAACCAGGCAGAGTTCTTAAATCCAACCACACATCCACAGAGGATCACAGAACGACTCATCTGTCAAATTACACACTCCCAATTATGAAAATTCCCATTTTCCTCATGGCATGGCTTTAAGAGTCACAATTATTCCATCCTGCACCTCCCTCACCCAGGCTGGAAACAGGTTAGATACATGCCCGACCAGATCAGCATGACATTTCATTGCAAAAAAATAATGCCACTGCAATCTGATCGCTTGTCTCAGTCTTCCTTACCTGTTTGCTGTCCATGTCTGATTGAAGATAGAAGTGTCACTAAAGGAATTACACAGGATCAGAGATTGAACTCTGGGAGATTTGTGTGTGTATTCAGCAAATTTTTGAGCCAGAAAGCCTCCCAGAGAAGCTCCGAAAAGGTGAACCTAATTCAAGGAAAAAAAACCAGATCATGTTACACTTGTGAAATAAATGACCTCTAAGCACAATGTTTCGTTACAAAAATAAGTCATTCAAGTTTTACCCTGTCCTCATAACCCTTTTTTTTTTTTTTAAAAGAATCACTCTTCTATTCAGCTTCTGGTTTTATGCGCAATATAAATGTGATAAATACTGAAAGAAACAAGTTTCCAGATCACAGTTCAAATTTCTGTGTGCTCATCAAGCTTAAGAAAAAAGAAAAACAAACCCAAACCATTTCCCTTTGTCTTCAATAGCTATTCCAATCCAAGATAGTTTATTGTGGTATTCTGTACTATGTGAGTTAGGAAGGAAAACTTCTATGGGATCTCATGAAAAACTGAAGTTAACCAATACAGTTTAATAGGCCTAGAACAGCTGTTGAATTTAGGCCAAGTATAACAATTTTCAAGGGTATTTACCTCCAAAAATAAACTGGTTTCAAATGTAAAATTGCAACACAGCCTTTTTATTTATAGGCTACATTTTTGTGCCATTATTTTATACACTTGCTCTTAAATGAGACTCTTCCAAACACCAGGTTTTTATTGCAACTCTATGTCCATTTCCCCACCTCAGAGCACTCACTTTATCCAGCTGAAGGTGGTCTAACAGCTTTCTGAATCCATCACAGAACTCAAGGTGATCCCAGTACACTGGATACTGCAACTACAAAGTCAGAAAAAGCCGGTCTCTGATCAGTACCTGTCAGCTGTCTGCTTCAAAGTCATACCAATTCTCACATTAAAGGTTTGAAGACAGCAACCTGCCTCTCCTGCATCATGAGGCTCACACTCCTCAGCAAGGTCCCTACAGCCAGAGAATGTGAACACCTCCCCCTTGCTTGCACAAAAATACACAACTGAAAGCAACGCAGAGCAAGTTTGTTGGGGAAGGCACAGCGTTGCTTCATTCTGTAATCGGGGGGTGGAGAGGCTGGAACGATTCTTCAGCGATTCCGTAGCACGTAAAGTTGGCAGATACAGTAATCATTAACAGCTGCTAGAAAAACAGCACTACTCCTAAAGCCACACTGTTCAGCAGAACTATGGTTACACAAATCAATCATTTCAGTTCGACTCAGGAGCTGAAAAGCCACAAAACAGCATGCTGTTAGGATTTTAAGGAGTGACTTAGCATTTGTAGCTAGGCAGGCTAAGAACCAGGTTATCCACCATCCCTAAGGCAAGCACAGAAACCTGGAACTAACCCAAACACTTGTCTCATGGCTAACAAAGATCCAGCTGGAAGTAAAGATGATTGGTGTCCAGGGCACACAAGGGAGAAAGCAGACTGAGAAGTTAATAATGTGTATGCACAAGGCTCTGGTTAAAGGCTGCCATAAACATACAGCAGATTTCAGCCTGGATCTGCATGCTGCATGCTCTGGAGTACAATTTAGAATCAGTTTTTTGTGGATTCTCCTAGTCAACACTAAGGAGTTCATCTTCATTATCCAACCTCCGATTAGAGCAACAAGCACAAGTACACTAACTTTGACACAACTAAGAATACTCACAGCGATAACTCTGTAGCCCCATCCAGTCAGTGCCAAAATTTGCTGGAAAAACACATCTGCAGTTCCACTTACAGGAGGAAGAAATATGAGCGGGCACCGAATACTCCTAGGTCCTGCATCATACAGTGACCAGACTTTACTGTCGTCATCATCTACTATTATCTGGAAAAAGAGAGGCACAGGAGGGAGAAGAAACACACAAGACAAATGAGGTTTTTCAGCCAGCTTCCAGAACTGCTTATGCAAAACTTCAGTCACTGAGTAAATACTATAATACTCAAAACCCCTTTGAACAAGACCATCTTTTACTCTTCTTCACAATAGCTTTCTTCTCTAAGGCTGTTTACGAACTGGAATTACAATGTTTGTGTGAATACTGCTGGAAACAGAACTACAGCCACGCACTGTCAGACCAAATGCTTTGTGTACCCTGACACAAACTGGATAATAAACACCGCAACTTGGGAAACAAGCCACTGTGCCATGGCCCAGGAGAGACCCAGGAGGTCAGTTCAAGGTACAAGAGCAATAGCTGTAGGCTGGAAGCACTGCCCCCGGGGGCAACTTTTTAAACAAGCATCGACACTTGCATTCACTGGACAAAAGCATGTATCCAGACCTGTAACATCAAGCCTACTGAATTAAGCGGCTAACACCACAAATTATTGATCTGCAACAGTTATAGCTGGCTGCCAGAAACAGAGGCGTACACAACTCCTAAGGCAGTGCTGCAAAGCTGACCTGGAAAGAAAAATGCTTCCATCATCTGGCAGCATCTTGGGAGCATCTGGAGTGCCTAGGGGACATGGCTCCCTGAAACAGATTATTCATGCAAGCTGCTATCCTCAATGACCAGTTTCCTCATATAGTGCCCATCTCAGGGCAGAAGCTGGAAATCCTAGCACAATTAGTATCTTTAAAAGTATGAGAATTAGGTAAAGGTCTTCTTTTCTAGCAGTGCTCAGCCTGACTTGTTTTTACAGGGCCTGTTCTACCAGCAAACTGTTTTGTATATTTAGGATGCTCTTTCAATGCTCCACAATGCAGCAAAAGTGTGCAGCTCACACCAGATCAACAAGCACAAACCTCTGGGGAAAGCCTGCGTCACCCAGCGGGAATTCATCTCCTCCGTATAAAGATTTTATAGCTTTTTGAACAGCAATATACAAGCACAATTCACTTTTCCATGACAGCAGTTAAGCTTCTCAGGGAATCAGAGGAGAAGAGCATATCACAAATCACATTTGCTTGACTAACAAATCTGCTTGTAATAAAGCCAGTATTTCAGGCTCTGGGAGCATGTGAGAAATCACATGATGCTGCTGTTTGTAAAGTCTCTACGAAAATAAAAGAAAGATTGCATACCAGAGCTTCCAGACTACTGAAACGATCTTAAAATAAACCTTGTATAAAAGCCCTCCCAACCCCGCAAAACAACCCTTTGCACACAACTCCAGAGCTCCAGGCCTCACCGTTCTCAGCTCTTATTCCATCAGTAATGTTGGAACCCTTCAGGGTGGCTGCCGGTGGCTACTACAAATTTTACCTTTAGAAAAATTTCCAAAGGCAAACCATACTCCTTGAATTCACAAAACCAAAGTTAGTTCACATCAAGAGAGCAGAGGCTCAGAGATAACATTTCTTTCCTCAAGCCCAGACGATGAATCAATGGGTTTAGACAATTGCTCTATTTGATTTCTAGCCACATATCGGGTAGTTTAACTCCAGCTCCCAAACAAGGCTAAGCACTGCTTAGGCAGACAGCAGCATGGTGAACTGCTGATTTGGTAGGTCACCAGCCTTTTCTTCTTGTGATCAGTCAAGATTGTCTACAGTTTACATAAAGGGTAAAATCTGCACTGCATTGAAACAAGGGGCAGAACTTCCCTCTTTAGTTTAGCAGAGCCAGGGTGTCCCCCACTGAAGACTTCTAGGAAGGACTAATCTAAGACAGCAAGCAAGCAGTGTATGCAAATGGCAGCTCACAGGCAAAGCTGAAGACTTAGTTCACAAATGTTCTTTTCTGTGCTGTACTTCCTATATCTGACAAGAGCAGGAAGGGCAATGAAGCTGTGCATTTCCTGCTCCTGTCAGGAGGAACATCTCAGCTTGTTTTCAAACTGCTCTGGCTCTGCTTCCTTGGGTTGACCTGACAGCAGTAATGTGTGCTCACCAGCAGTAATGATGGTTGGTCATTCCTTCCCCTGTACTGCCTGTGTTTTGCCTATACTTTTGGGGGGATAATGCAAGCAAATGTATTCCTAAAGACTGCTTCAGAGATTAATTACATCTTCAAATTGCGCTTTTATTTTCTTCTCTCGCCAGAAACAGGATTAGTCTGTTTATTCCTACCTTCTTCATACCTCACATTCATCACTGTGGCATCATTTTACTTTTGAGTAGACTGAATCACTCAAGAGGGTAAGGTATTCCCTAGTCTGAAGGTCACCAGGTCAACAGCAGCTTCAGCTTACACATGTCCCCATTTATGAAATCCTGAGTAGTCAGCAGCAGCTGAAGGCAGTAGCCCCTGGCAGTGAGCTCGAGCATCACACAGCCCCCACAGCAGCAGCAGCAGCAATGCATTCCGTTGTAACCACAACCTCCAGCTCCTTTCATTTACCATGCTGCATCCCATAAAGCAGCACCTCAGACCACTCACATGTCTTTCCACTGAAATACCACCTCCCAGCTCTGCTAACCTGGTGAGGCATTGCCTGGAAGCAACAGCATGGCACAAACAGACCCAGCAGATCTGGTACTGGCCAGAAACGGAAAGAAGCTGGACACCCAGAGCCTAGACAGAGCATGCATAGTCAACAGCAACGGATCTTTCTTATTTACAGAAGACACAAACTGGCAAAAATGAATGAGAAATCCTGAATGGAAAATCCTACAGCCCGAGAAAGCTACACACCACTCAGTAGAAATAATGCTAGGCACATTTAAGCATTGTTCCTTAGGATTGGGGACACAGTCCCTTTTGAGTGGCCCAACTGCAACCAGCCTGCTGTTGAAAGAGGTAATGCTGCTCTTGCCTCTGCTGCCAGCACCATCCCTGCGTTCCTGCAGCCCACATAGCCATCCAGATTAGGGAACTGAACCAGCTGGAAGTCAGCTTAGCCCAAAAACAAACTATAAAACACCCCTAAGCTAGACAGGTCACTGACTCTGCTCGGCTTGTATGGTTACGTGGGCGACTGTGCCTGCAGGAGCAGCAGGCTGGGGTGTAAAGGCAGGACTGTCCTTCAGTCTGGCAGGAGCCTGGGCTGCTGCTGCAGGTTAGTCTGTAACCACAGCCTCAGCAAGCCTTATCTGCTCAGGTACGCACGAGAGCTAGCCCGGGTCAGGAGCTATGTACTAGCACTGCACTCCATGCCCTCTGGTGCTCGGCACATAGAGAGCGGAAGCTGGAGCACTGCATACCTCAAACACTCTCCTGTGGTTCAGTGAAAGGAAGTAGAGAAATCCAAGTGAGATGAGAAAGTGGCTGGACAGGGTGATTAAGCAGAAGACATCTAAAGGACACGCAGCAGAAGAAACCATTTGGGTTTTTTCCACCATGGTTAAGGCATCTTTCCACTCTCAGGCATCCTGTGTGCAACCCCGCTGCCAAGAAGTTGCCTTCAGATACTCTGCTGTAGCCCGAGGATGATGGGTAGGAACTGTGGAGGTGGCTCTGGCAGCACGGCTGCAGCGCACGCAGGCAGCTCTGTGACAGGCCATGCTCGTGGTCCCCAGCACATTCTATTTCCTCGGAGTCTCCTCCTCAGGCACGGCTGGCATCAGGATGCCAGGCGCCACTGCTGTGGCTCACAGCTGCGCGCCTCTGCTCCCCACCACCACATGCAGAAATAACCGCCGAGAAGCATGTGAAAATTAAGAGCATGCTTTCACACACTCATATGACACATGGGACAACAGTCCAGGAGATAAGCCAGGTCACTAGCACAGCCACAACTGTTCTGCATTAACCAAACAGCTTAGTCTCCCCCACTACAAAGCAAGAGGAGATATTTCATCCACAAGTCAGTTTACAGCTGTACATACCTTTTTAAGAGGAACTGTGCTTCTGAACCAGTTATAGTCAGGAGAGACTTTAATCTCTCCCATGATGTTTAGCAAAAACGCAGTTTAGGTCAGCCTGAAAAAAAGACACACCAAGTTAGAAATCAAGACAACAGCTTTACCTCAGGCAGCAGTCAAAACCATGCCCTACACATAAAACATTTGCAGGGTGAGTTTGCTCTTATCAGTTGGTTGTACTACCTCTGACTCATACCAAGTTTACTTTTCCTCAGTTTTCATCACAAACCATTTAATTATTCTCCCAAGAGGCAGTCATTTGACTGCCTTACTGTACCCAGCCTTATTATGAAATTATGATGCTTTTATAACAGCATTCCCATGTAACAGTTGTAGAGAAAGACAACTGTGTTGCAGGCTGTAAGTGGCTTAAAAAGGTAAAGCAGGTTTTCAGTTTGTTTTTAATTTATAAAGCACTCCAATTTTGTATCTAATAAATATTCATACAGTTCAGACAATAGACTTAACATTATTTCATGAACCTACTGCCTAAGTATTCAGACAATGTTCTTCCACTTCTGTGTGACTGACCCAAAGGAGTCCCAAAGCACATCGGGAACATCAGCTGATCTGAGGCTTAATTTACAGAAGAGCCCGGAAGTTTTAATTCTATCCACACAGAAGCTGACTCTTGTCAGAGTCTTATCAACAAAGATACCTTTGAAGCACACCAATTAATACAGAACAAATTGATTCAGAGCTGGGTCCACACAGGAATGCCACTAATTCACTCTGAAGTCAGAAAGTCGTAGCATACATAATGAGTGTCTTCTAATACTTCATTAGTTAGTAATAAACACTTAGGTAACTTCTAGATTTAACTTTTTTTAAAGCAGCAAGAGACCATTAGCTTCCATTTATACAACAGATGGCATCAAACAGTTTTGAAGCTTGCAGGCTCAATAGCTTTACCCTGAAAGCCAACTGCCTCAGGAGATTACATTCATGCATTCACACACAGCACTGAGCATAATAAAACAAAGCAACTTTTGCTCTTGTTACTTAACAGTTGCCAAGTATAAATCAATAGGTTTTGCTTTTTAAGTCTTCATAAAGTAAGACCTTGGTATGTTCTGTGAGTCGCTCCATTTCTCCCTGCAGGAAAGCTGCCAGTGTACAGGCTTAACGGGTTACAGCTGGATTAACAGTTATCTATAACTCCTTATCTTTCAGTCTTCATTTGCCATTTTCCAAGTACAGAAAACATGAATTTTAAAAGGGAAAGTACTTTCTAAATTGCAAGGCAACACGCATCTTCCACAGAGCACATGATATACCTCTCATGTCCAACAAGGGTTTGAGGTAGGAAATTCAGCTGCATGGCCATTGTTTCAATTTTGTGCAGCTTTGTTTTGGTGCTCACATCAACTATTCTGCTCTTTGCCATAGTCTGGCAGCAGGTAAAATCACAGCGGAGGTAAAAAAAAAAAAAATCTATTCCAACAACCTGCAAAGCACAGCAGGCACTAAGATGTGTTACTGGACTAAGGGGGACAGCTGGTCATTAGAGAAAGGAAATAGCAGTTCAGACTACTAATTCCTTTCCATAACCACACATCTAGTTTTCAAAAAGCTATTCACCAAATGATGGTGTGACAAAATTATGGCAGAAACAAATTACAGCAAATGCCTTAAAACAACACGTTCTCTTTGAGTATTATATTACAGCAGGACCAAGAAAGACAAGTCGCAGTCAGGGCCTCACTACGCTAGGCACTGCACAGACGCGCAGGAAAGGAAGACTTTCTGCTAATAATTCTGGTTGCCATAAAGGGTCAGCAATCTCTTCCCACTGTGATCACCTCTCTTCTTCTGCCACCTCAGTCTTTCAGCACCGTTAAGCTAATTTTTGTAGGCTAGCACGTCACTTGGGAGCACAAAGCTGTCTATCACTAGATTAGGTAAGGAAAGCGTATGATGCAGATGAACTTCGTCCTGCCAGTGTACCTCGGCTTACACCACAGCAAGTTAAGAGTCCATCTGAAACCTACATTTTGAGCTTCCCAATTCACCTGTTACCACTCATGGAAGTGAACCGCTGGCCACCAAGATCTGGGCTGATTTGCCCCAGCTCATTTCTTGCGAAGGTGCATCTGTGACCACCACACCTAAGGACTGCCCCACTTTTTTAAGCTCAAGTAAACAGTTTTTCTTTGATTATAGAAGTTTTTGCTGACGCTGATGTCCTATTACTGAAATATGTTTTTTCCTTGGCACAGAAACACAGCATTACATTTGCACACACAAATATTCTTGTCAACAACTATGTGCTCTTCCAGCCACAGAAAAGCTGAACCATGAACTCAAAACAGGGAACCAGCCACCAAAGGCAACTCAAAGCACAAAGAACCCGATGCTGTTCGTGACCCAGCCTCTAAAGACCCAAGTTTCATTTTTAGTAAAACCAAACAACCAGAAGAACTCTTAACATCTTAAAAACAATTCCTCTATAGGAAGAATCACCTATGGATGTGTTCAGAGCACTCGATAATATTCTCCTTGTGAGTTATCCCCACTACACTAGTGACATGTTCCATTCGTTATGGATTTAGAAAGACTTTGATCCTGCCCCTAGAGAGAAAACCCCTGTCAGAGTAGATTAGACAACCGGCGACTCGCTCCTCTCCCCCGTGCCACGTCTGTGTGAGCCAGGGCCGCTGCGCAGCCGCTCTCCCACTGCGCTGGCCGTGCAGTGCCCACTCCCACGGGCCAAGAGACCTGAATCAGCGACACCAGCAGGGATGAGCTGATGGGGGATGCAGGGGAGACGCCAGGGCTACGGGTGCTTTACGAACGCCAAATGCAAGCAATGGAGAAGAAGAGTTACAGAAAATTGGGACACAGCAGCATGCGCCTTCCCCTCTTCCCCAGCGCTGTTCCCACCGACCCCGGCCCCTGCTCCATCCCCCCTCCCCAACCACAGCCGGCTCCCCCAGCTTTGCGGGGAGAAGGAGGCAAAACCCCACTCAACACCCCCAGCCGGGGGTCTCCCCTTCGCAGCACAGGCTGAGGCGGCCCCTTCCCCCGAGAGCCCCCCCCGGGAAGATGAACCCCCAGAGCAGGGCTGGGCTTTGGGGTCCCTGTGGGGCTGAGTCCCAAGCTTCCCCCCCCAGCCCGCGGCCCCTCAGGGGTCGT
>VYZV01027865.1:50254-75509 GCA_013401275.1 Pandion haliaetus | reverse complement strand
ATAAGACACTAATACAACGCTCACTTTTTCCTTCTCTAGTGGTCTGCATTGCTCTATGGACATGTGGAGCCACCCACTGTAACACTACAGAGAGTTGCATTTAAAAAAAAAGCTTACCTGTCCAACAATGCCAACAAGGTCAGACGATCATACCAGACTTTAATCCATTTGCCAGGGAATATAATAAATCTGTAAAACTGCCTGTTCAGTTTCCGTTGTGCTGAAGAACATGAAGAATCCTCAGGGTCCTGGCTGGGTTGCTTTGAAAACAAACAAACCAGAAATACACAAAACTCTTTCACATTGACATATGGCTGCCAGCAAAACAGGTGTTTAAAAGGCCAAATTTACATGAAGTTTCAGATATATGGGGTTTTTTCCTAAAAGGGATAGCAGGAGCATATTTATTTTCTTCATTTTAAATTAGAAACAAAAATATCACAACATCTTAATTATTGCAGATGGGCAGAAGCTATATCAATTGTGGTCCTCAACAGTGATAATATGCCTTAAGCATAAACACTAAATATTTGTTTAAAAAAAATAATTCTTTTTTAGTCCCAATCCACTGTTTAGACTGTCTAAAGTTTCTTTTTGAAGATTTTTCCATGCGTCAGGCTAATTACAGCATGACACAGAACCACACACGATAGGACAAATCCTTGTTTTTACTAAAAAAAAAAAAAAAAAAAATCAAGTAAGCTTTAAGACCTAGAGGCATGACTTATCAACTCTTCTTCCAGAACACAGCTTTGTTTATCTTTCCTGAGATGCTTCTAATACCACATCAGGGATGCATCCTCAAGAACAGCAAGAGGAGAAAAAAAAAAATTGCAAACAAGCACAAACAGCATAAACATCACTAGTTTAAGAGCCTCTAATCTTATCATCACAATCATAAATCCATCCTTTTGAATACTGCTTTTGTCAGATTCTAAGGCCTTTTCTTCTTGTCTGTTTGAACTACAGCATTTCAGATCTCCTCCAACTCTACACCTGCACTCCTTCACCAACACTTATGGGGAGGGAGGCTTATCTACAGACCATCAGCCAAGCCTGCAAAGCTAGACAACAGAACAAAAAAACCCCTGCAAAGCAGTGGTTTCTTTCCAAGGTACACCAATAATTGATTTTATGGGAGGTGGGAGGGAAAAAAAAAAAACAAAAAAAAAAAACCAAATCACTTATTTTTCCTTCCAAGAAGAATCTGAGATTTCTAATCACTGTAAAGTCTAGAGGCTTTCTAGATCCTTCTAGCCCCCACCTTGTTAAAGGTAATTAATCAACATTAGCTAACAAATATATCTATTACGGAACTCCAGGCAATGCTTACATGAGAATTATTTGTGTTAGATTAACTTTCCTAGTCAGAGAAGGGGATTTCTGTGTGAAGTAATTGATCATCTTCCTGAATTGCAACTGTTAGCAAAACACAGGTTTTTAAACAACCTGTCCACCTGCACAAAGGAACTGTTAAATTTTCTCTCAGATTATTGGAATAATTTCTGATCTTCACTTTCCAGGAAAAGGAATTTTACACATAATTTACATATGACTTAATGTATTGCTGCATGTAAGCTGGGAACCAACTCATTGATATCCTCAGTATGCCGGCAAACATGAGGTAAAACAGGCTGGCTTAAATTTCAGAGAGAAAAATTCAAGTTTATGCATTTCATCTCATGCCCCCAATTGACTAAAAGTGTACAGGGACACAGTGCCAGGTACGTGTGAGACTGATTGCAATCTTTTCACCACACTGATTTTAAAATCTAAAAGTAGTTTAGGAACTCCAAATTTTAATATTTCTATTACAACGTTAAAAAGTCTCTTAATTATGGAGTTGGAGCATTTTTAAAGAAAAACTGTATTTTAAAATATTACAGTTGCTAATACTGGCACAGTTTTGCTTCTCTTGGGTCCTATTTCCCAACAGAAAGGAACATGAAACTCAATCAACTGCGATCATTAACTTCACTCATCTAATCTAGATCACTCACTATAACTAAATAAAAAAAAAATAAAAATGGTGGCAAAGAGTCCATTAAAAACACCTGAGGATCTGATTGTTTGGTCCTCAGAACAGCTTAACACGTATTTAACTGAGTGCGTAAGTGAACATTTTGGCTCCTAAGGAACTGTAACATTTGGATGAAGTCCATTACATGAAGCTCGCAGTACTTGGGCTGGAGTCAGATTTTGGAGCTGTGTTTGGGAAACTCTCTGACTAGCCCTGAGCAAGTCACTAAGTCTAATTGTGCCTCCTATCAAAAAAGGGCTTATAAAAATTCACTTCATAAATTTGTATGGTGTCAGAGACAGCCTGAAACCCTGGCTTCACTGAAATCAATGACAAAACTTTTCCTGACTTACACAGGCTCAGAATTTNCTATTCAGAAACCAGGAAGTTCTGAAATTACTGCCTGGCCCTGTTACAAACTTGCTATGTGAACTTGGGCAATACGTCTTACTTCTTAATGGTGCAGTTTTCCCAGAAGAGGAAAAAAAAAAAAAAAAGCACGATAATTGTTCTCTAATTTACAGGCAGTTTACAAGATTATAAATATCTGGAAAACATCTGAGCCTTTAGATGGAGGTCTCTGTCCAAATCTGAAATACACAATTCAGGACCATTTCCTGATTTTTAGTTTAAAAGAGTTCCTTTACACAAGTTGCTTCTAGCTTTTAGTTCCAATGCAAAATCTAAGATGAAAGATAATTAACTGGCATTCTGAGGTTATTCATAAATATCAAACTAGAATTTGCCATGGAAGAAAAGAGAAGGTTAAAGTTGTTATAAAAGGAATTGTAAAAACAGATTACAGCCTTAAGCCATTGGTCACAGACCCCAAACACTGTAAAGTTCAAGTATGTGCACATACTACCATACAAACTGAACTCTGAGGGCCTTTTTCTTTTACCAGCTACATTGAGAAGGTGGTTTTGACATTCCACAACAGACATCCAGAAGTCTGCTTGCCCAAATCAGAAAAGTGAAACCAGACATGAGGTTTTAGGATGGTAATGAATCTGGAATAAACACTTAATCCTATTAAAATCTGGTGGTGTGTCTAAAATCCTAACAGCTGTGTCCTCTTTCTTTCAAATGAACTAAGACTGAATATAGAAGATCAACTTTTTAGGTGATGGAGTCTTTAAGTACTCCCTCAGGACACTACTCAGCATCAGTAGAAAGCAGCTGAATTGCATCCATCAACATAAAATACATCTTCTCCCACATGAACAATAACAGGCAAAGTAGCATAGAAAATCAACAAAACTGTCTAAGGAACAAGCCTGCAGCATTTGTTTATAAAGCAGTTTATCAAAATGCTAGAAACTGAGATATTACAATGTACCCGTGGGCTTTCTGAAAGGGTCCTTCGTGCCACCATCAGTAGGAGTTGCTGCTGAAGCGCGCTCGCTGCTTGATCCCCGGAAGATGGTTCGTGGCTCTCTGAAGTGGTAGTACTAGAGGAGCTGAACTGTATTTCACTGTGCACAAAGGGGAGAAAGGAAAGAGCCTGTTTTAAGAAGCAGTAGTTTCCTAGTATTTCCGAAACATTACAGGAGGAAGCCTGTAATCACATTACTGGTTGGCTCTCAGGACATGGAGCCTTCTACCTCCATACCTGAAATTTAGCACAGGCCCACAAAGCAGTTAACACCCAAATTTAGATACACATGGTCTACTACATCCACCACAGAGAAACAGATACTTTTGTATCATAATTTTTCTCATCCCGAGATGAACACCTACAACAAATCACACTTCAGAAGTGCCATTTTCTGTCCACTGACAATAACTCAGGTCAAGAGCTGCATACCTACAGAGCCAAACTGCACGGTAGCTACTGTAGAGGTCCTGGATTAGCTTTCAAACAAGCTCACTTAAGTACCAAACTACTCTGATCTCACCTGCACCGAATTCGGTGAGTACTAATTCACCCTACTGAGAATTCAGGCTACAGGAACATCCTTCTGCCCTAGCAAGATGACGACAACACATGAGCTGATTCACATAAGGCTAGCTCAGATATCCCCCATACTGAGCATAAACTCACCCTGGGAGAGCCCTGAGCAAGCTGCTACTCCCTGCCCCATCCCCCCATGTTTACTGCTTTATGTTGGAGATGCAGCACTCAAACAGTTTACTTGAGAAAATCTTCTGCACTTACAGCAGCGATATCTGTTGGGTTGCAGAAATGGTGGGCTACCGTGACATGACTGACTGGGTCTCAGCAAGAGCTATACTGAAATGAAATAATTGTTACTTGGGAAAAAGAGGTATTTCGAATACTCCTTGCTTATTCTCTTCCAAATGGGGTTTATACATCAGGTGCCCTGCTCTGAGCTCATTAACCCCCTGCCTCTGGATGCCTGCCTTGGGCTCTTATTACTTTCACACGTGCATGAGGTGAAAGCACCTTGGTGCTCATGCAAGGTAGTCAACACCTATTGTTCCTATTTTTCATAAAGGAAAGACAAGCATGAAGAAACTACAGCAATCTGCCTACATTCAGCCAGGAAGCCTGTGGCAGGGCAAAGATTAAAACTGTCATCTTGCATACCCTATGCTTGCCCCCAAGCCACCTTCTTAATTTTAGCTAACTCAACCTTCCTTGCCTTTGGGCACCAATTCCCAAAGCCTGTCATGTAACCCTTGTTAAGGTCAACAAAAGGGGCTTTAAAATTGTGGCTGTCCTGCATGTAACTGGCTGTTAACTTAAGCTGCAGTGGCTAGCGCTGAGCTGGGATAAGGTTCAATGTCTGGATTACTTAGAGGTAGGGCTCAAGAGTCACACCAACAGCTTGAAACGCGCACACCCTCTCCTTCTCCCCTCCAGGACTTGCTAGCTCTGCCTCAACCAACAGGAACACCAGCAGCCTTAGGATTTCACCAGAGGAGCCATCCCGCCTCTGGTCTCTGAGCCAGGTAGTTTAGTTTTTTCAAAGCCTTGATTACTATCAGGCTTGGATCCCAGACCTGATAGGCATCGTCTGCCACTCCAGCAGAGCTATCAGCTGAGTAGAAATGAGAGCACCCAATGTTCCCGACCCTAATGGCTTCCCCTGCACCCCCCACTCCTCCTGCTACAGGCAGAAGCATGATCTGCTCCAGAGAGTCAGGACAGCTGTCATGTTCCCTTTGGACACTACTAGAAATAAAGACTTGGTCCAACACAATCCACTTGATGTCACAGCCATGAGGCGACCATCTGTAAGAACCTATCTCCTTTGTGGGTCTTGTTTAGCACCTTGTCACTAGTCAATAACAAAAAGAGTACAGAAGGCATAGGAACAGATCCAAGATCCTGGATCTCAATCAACAGATTTAGGCAGGCAGAAAGGGGAGGAAGGCTAGAGGCATGCCTCCCAGGAGGAAGATTCCCACAGACAAGGACTATAGAGGACAGCCATGCCTTTTGCATATTCTGACACGCCCTACTTAAGGGCGACCTTGTCCAGCCTGAAGGAAGACAATGGATTTGTTTGTTTGTTTGTTTGTTTCCTCAGGATGAGCTGTCCTGCTCCTTCTCATTGTGGGTGCAACCCTGGGACTTCCTGTTCGAGCGTAGCCCAGGGTATGCAAAAACACTACGCTGGGAATTCCTGCCCAAAAAGCGACCAAACAAAAAAAATCAAGGGAATAGAAGAGTGGCTGCTCATGCCTTCCTAAATGAAGAGTTAATCTCCAACAACTTCCCGTTTCCTTAGCTGTCTTTCTACAAAAGACAAGTGGAGTCAAGAGAACTTTTAGACTGGACCATGTCTTTTATCCCACATTTACCAAGAATGGAAATGGCAGAAGGATGGACAGATAGGCCAAGATATTCCCCTGGTACTCTGCTCTATCAGTTCTCAGAAATCAAAATTCTTTTACTCATAAGAATTCTTCCAAGAATAAACTTAAGAGATCAAATAATCTCCCACCAGACTTGAAGATAACTGAAGAGCCAAGAGAGCCCATAGTCTGGTTTCTGTTTACAGAAAAAATACATAGCTCTACTTATCAGCAACCAGCAGAAGAGTCCGCAAGCAGCTGGGACACTGACTGTGGGAAGAAGTCAAAGACTTCATAGGCCTGAAAAGGCAATTAGGGCAGAAAAGTTGGGAAGGCAGAGCTAGCAAAGCAACAATTCCAAAATCAGAAGCTATCACCTGGCCTTCATCTGCCTCCTATCCCTTTTATTCATCAGCTTCATCTCTCTGTATTTTCTTACTCTTCCCTCATCTTCCGTTCCCCACATCTCCTGTTTGCAGGCTTTTTCTTCCTTATCCCTATTTTCCACACAACCTCCTTCTGACACTCACTTGCTACCCCCCTGATGCTGAATCGCTTGCACAGCTACTTAGAAGCTGTATGTCTCATCCGATGACATCGTTATCACACTGACAGCAAATACCAGTAAGAAATGCAATGGTGGTGTTTGTGTTTTTATAAGCCCATAAACTAGAGTCCATAAATTTATTACCATATATAAATAGGAGCAGACACTCTCTAATCATAAAATCATTACAACAGAGTTGATCTCAGTATAACATGGAATCTTGCTAAATAGAAAATCTGTTCATTTGCAGAATCAAATTAATGTTATCAAGATCTACCACAGTAAACTTCACTGCTAATGTAAGCAAAGGTATAATTGAACTAAATTTTGAATAATAAATTATTAACTAAAAATATCTTTGATAAACATACAACCTGTGCAGATCAAATGCAAAAGATACATAGCACCCTCTACCGATAACTGGTTATAAAGTCAGGAGTTGTTTTCTGGCTCATAATTTGGTTTTGTAAGAACACTGAGTAAACATAAGCTAGTTGAGCAGTCATGCAACACTGAGAATGTTTTAGTATAACCACACAGCAAAAGAAAAGTCTTTCTTCTCCCTCTCTAATTAGTCTGTGACAGTTGCCTTATACCACTGACAATTTGGCCCAAGCCATTCAAATATAATGTAGCCTAAGTCATCCCCTTTGTTAAGGATTAGCTAGCCCTGAGTCTGAACACCTCTCAAGGTAAGCTCATTATATGGGCATGCCACAAAGAGTTCCCCTTTAATAAAGTTGTTTTGCAGGTGTTGGCTAAATTTCATTTTAACCTGCATATAGGAGAAAGGACAAGGAACCTTGTAACCAATGTCACAACAGTCATAATAAAGCACCCTCCTCTTGGTCCTTGTGCTTAAAACCAGAAAGATCCCACTAGACTGCTGTCTGGGTTACTACAAAGCTTAACAGTGTGTAATAAATATCAACAGTGATAACAAATAATACAGCTGAAAGCTATTTGTAATACTCACTAGAACACCACTCTTAAGACAAAGCAGCTACGGCTGTGACATTTGAAGAAGAGCCAGAGTGAAGCTCAGACTTGGGAATAGCCCCTTCTGCACACCCAACGAGCAATCACTTCTGAAGTATTGGTCCGAGGTGCACTCAAAGTAGTTGCTGAACTGAGACCTGAGCGATCCGGTTGTACATGAACGTAGGTGTCTGAACCGACATTGAAAGTATTGGATCAACAGCAGCCCACAGCTTGCCGATGGTGTCTCTGTTACGCAATGCCGTTGCTGATGTCTTCCTACCACCAACTCAGCAGCTTTGCTCCTTCTCACCTAAAATGGCCTCCCTGCCATTTCATGTCCCAATCACGTTTACACCTCATCACACAGTCCTCTTGCTATGTCTCCACTCACTGCTCATCAGGTCTCCACTACAAAGCTGCCAGCATTAATCTGTATTGCACAGTATTGCACAATTCAGGACCGAGATTAAACCCACTAGTTGCGGATATTGCCTTTTTAAGCAGCAGATGATTTACAGTTCCCAACTGTACTACTAAATGACAAGATTTAAAAAACTAAAAAGCAACTTAAAGTATGTAAGAAAACTGAAACAAGCAAAAGGGAGAGCAGCATTAAGATTGGATAATGATGTAACAAATCCAATCATAGTAAACATGGAAAAAACATGAAGAGGAGGCAATTTTCACTTTTTTGGTAAGAAATTAATAGTTTCAAAAAGAATACAATTAATTCAGAATGCATATTTGAAATTTTCCTTAGTGGTTACTGCCAAAGGGAGCTCAAGCTAATGATGAAATCTCTCCTAAATCTTGTTCAAGTTTTGCTATTCATGCAACAGGATTTGGGGAAAATTTTTGGCATCTGTTTTAACTAGCAATAATAACACCCCTAACGATAATAAGATAGAATACCTGAGTTTACAGAATGGGAAAGCTGCATGTACTGATTTACTGACACAACAGACAGAAAAGGATATAAGATCACTGTTACAAGTTTTGCGATGGACTACGAAATTAGCAGTGGTACATATTAAGTTCCTTAAGTCAGATACTACTCATGGACAGAAAAGCCTTGCAGAGCATGTTACCAGTAGTGTTGCAGGTGGTATGAAGGCAAGAACTTAGGTGTTGTCTTACTTAGGTTTTGTAAGAATGGGATCCAGTCGGTACTCCTTTACTTCTCTGTATTCGGATTTTTTTTTATTTTGATAACAAGCATGTAAATTGCTAATTTGTAAGCCTATTACATTTCAGAGCAAAGATAAATGTACTAACAACTTCAAAACCAAACAGCATACACTAGCTAATAAACTAGACGATGTGTTTTGAGAAGATGCAGCTTTACCGGAATTAATGCATTAACAGCACCCACGGTTCCATTATCTCCATAGTCTTTTAAAACATCCTTTTTAGCTCTCCTTATGAAAGGGTAGGGGGAGGGAAGAGAAGCCAGTCCCAAAAGCTAAAAGACTACCCAAACTCCTAGTCCTGGGTAGGATTTTGCTGCCATCCTGTGGCATCTCTGAGTCTCATTCTGTTGAGAACACTCACTTCCCTGCTCTGTGTTCACAAAGTGAAAGAGGGGCTAAAACTGCCTAAAATCCTTTCCTGTATTTGTAACTAGCCAAGCTAACACAAAGGTTTCCTGCTGTCCCTAGCAAGCCAGCAGGAAAATTCTACTGAGTTCTTCAAAGAGTACTTTTCAGAAAAATCAAAAGGCTTTATTATAATTCAAACATTACCATTTTCAGCACGCACATGCACACACCATGCTCATTTATGTGTTCAAGCAGCACTACACTCAGGTGACCAGCGTATCTGAAATCACTGAATCCCAGAAGGAGCTATATAATATTTGTTGCATCCATTTCAAAATGTGCTCAGCTGCAAAACTGCACAACCTGCCAAGCAGCTTTAAGCAAGAGTCAGCAGCCTATTACTAGAACAGTGGGTGATCTTTGTTATTTGGGTCACATTGCTGAGAAATATAAAGATGTTTTAGTCATCCTAAAGAGGCATTTTGAAACACTAAAAATAAATTTTTTAAAAAAATCATCTACTTATAAGTCTACTTCCTCCTATGCGGAATAAACCTCAAAGGTTCAGGGAATTTTCCAGTGGTGAACATACTAAAGTATTAATGGATTTATTCAGGAGACATACAGCATCACTAAGGCACTCAGATAGATACTTTCATATAGTATAATGCACTCAAGCAGCTTATTCAGGGATGTGAATGTAAATCAACTAAGTTAACTCACTGATTTGAAGTTCTCTCTTTTGCCCAGGGCCAGAACCACTAGCACTCCACAGCTATACTAGCACGTAACTTAAATTATTTTCTTAGCACTTGTTAGTCACAACTTTGCTGCAACTGCTTCTTTTTAACCTATTAGCCCTGCTGTTGCCCCCCCCCAATACTCTCAAAACAAACAAAATAATTTAAGCAGAATTTTTTTTTCTTAATAGAGTTCTCTATCTGTACTGTGAAGCATTTTAGACTGAAACTACAACATAGAAGCCTAGTTTTAGTGTCAGAGCCTCGTCTAAAAGTGGGGAGTTTAGAGGACCAATTGCTCAGACAGAACATGCACAGTGCAATATGAATGCATGAATTGTACTGGTACGGATGAACCATGTGTAATAATAAAACACACAAATATAATTAGATGCATATATAAAATGATATTATTTTAATAATTATATACATAAATTTTAAAAGATACATTACTAAGAAAGCAGGAGAAGGCTCAAACTAGAATTATTTTCTTTTTAAAGGTATACAGCAAGTTAGGTGTATCTATATGTGCTGGTTTTGGCTGGGATAGAGTTAATTCTCTTCATAATAGCTAGTTTGGGGCTATGGTTTGGATTCCTGCTGAAAACGGTGTTGATAACACAGGGTTGTTTTTGTTACTGCCTAGCAGTGCTTACACAGAGCCAACGCCTTTTCTGCTACTCCCCCAACCCTGCTAGCAAGCAAGCCGGGGGGACACAAGAATTTGGGAGGGGACACAGCTGGGACAGCAGACCCCAGCTGACCCAAAGGATATTCCAGACCATATGACATCATGCTAAGCATATAAAGCTGGGGGAACAGGAAGGAAGGGGGACATCTGGAGTGATGGTGTTTTGTCTTCCCAGGTCACCATTACCTGTGATGGAGCCCTGCTTTCCTGGAGATGGCTGAATACCTGCGTGCTGATGGGAAATGGTGAATGAATTCCGTGGTTTGCTTTGCTTGCGTGAGTGGCTTTTGCTTTACCTGTTAAACTGTCTTTATCTCAACCCACGAGTTTTCTCACTTTTACCCTTCCGATTCTCTCCACCATCTCAGCGGCACGGAGCGAGCGAGCGGCTGCATGGGGCTTAGTTGCTGGCTGGGGTTAAACCATGACAATACACAATCGATTTCAAGTGAAAGCCCAAGTGTCACTTAGGCAGGAAGGAGAATCTACAGCTAAGATAGAAAGACATTTTTTTCCCAAAGCTGGGCAATCATTCTTTCTGCTCCCGTTCTCAAATATTTCAGCTGCTTGCCATACATCCGTTTCTGTGGCCTATCTTATGTATTTATTTTAAACTCGTATATGCAGCACAGCAGCCTCTTGATGCAATTCATGGCTACTGCTGACTGCTGCCAGACTCATGAAGTGATAAACTGCAACAAGAGGTCCAGCACTTAAACCTATATATGCATGTCAATGAATCAAATGCTTTTGCATTACAAAGTTGAATCGCAGTGGCTAAAAACTTGGATTGTTCTGAACAGACACCAACTCTATCCCTTTAAAATGCATGTGTATAATGACATCATCTTGCACAGAATTGGGAGTTTCGATATGGTTTCCTTCTCAGGCATTTAACACAGGAGACAAAGAAATGGGCTCAAGAATACAAGCAGTATTCTTACAAATGGCATTGTCTAAACCCCAGAGATTTCTTCAAAGACATATAAATAGCCAAATGCTGCCACAGCCTGTGTGGGCACAACTCCAGTTGGCTTTAGAAGATCTAATACTTCATAGAAACTACATAGAAACTATAAAAATAGTCAAGTGTGTTATATTAGTGCCCTCAAGTGTATTTTAAGCTTACTTTTTCTATCTTTAGCAACATAAGTGAAAGAAGCAGATATGGAGAGGGTTCTAAGCTTCATCCCTGAATTATAAAATGGCCATCTCACTTATTCAGCATCAAAAAGAGTGATCAAATATTCAAATTTTGTAGGCTACATGTTCAGGGAACATATTATTTAAGTACTTGATACTTGGGAAAAGAAACTACAGCAGTTTACATTAGTTGAACTGCATTTTTTCATAGATGTGAAACCAGGAAGGATAACATGCCTTTAGATCAACCTCTTATATTCCAGTCATTTAGAAAGACAGGGCAGTACTTCAAACACATGTTGATGAAAGCCACATTACTGACAGGTATCAAATACTGACACATTTTTCTTCGATATGTATGTACACACACGCAGAGGTGGCCTGACCTTCTAAACAAGAACTCCAGCATGCAAAGAAAGCACATTTAGAAAAGTAGTTAAACATTTTAAAAAATATATTAGCCTGGTACAGGAAGTATGCATGGAACATATGATCGCTGTTAAATTTACATATTGGCATTGATATGTACCTTATATACCTATTAGCCTCTCTACTGAGGACAGATCATGCAAATCATGTAAAAATCTTACTCCAATTACTCTAATTTTAGGGGTTTACTCTTTCACTGATATTTATGAGACACTTCACATGTAATGCCTAGATAACATGATAGCTCACATTTATTTTTTTGACTGCTTATCAAAACTGGCTCAGTTATTTAATTACAAGAGACATTCAAGGGTAATTAAAGAAATTCCTAAGAAACGTCTGCTTTCTGTCACAGTGGCAGACAGAAAAGGTGTGTCAGTCACACCTCCTTATTTGTAAGACATTAACTCCAATTTGTTTCTCCTACTCCAGAAAACAGCTATATACCTCTAACGATGCTTTAACTTGTACATTCTTTCACCTCCTATTTTTAAGGATGTGTTATTGTTAATGATTGTGGGGTTTACTTTGTATCTCCAATCTAATGGAAAGAATTTTAACTTGAAATTGTAACTGCTATAAAAACAGGTAAAATGTTAAACATAGTGACTATTTGGTGAAAAGTCAAACTACCCATGCATAAAGGTGGTTCATGCTTATACTAGGCATCCATTTTACACAAACGTGAACTTTCTCATTCTTCTCTGCGTTCTCAGAAGCCAGTCACATACCCAAACCACATGGCACAGAAACATTAAAGATTCATTTTAAGAGAGACAAAGGCTAGTAAAGAACTTAACGTAATGGGGCAGAAGAATGTTTTTCAGGATGAGAAAGCCATTTGCAATTTCTCACTCCAAAACAGATTCAAATGGTCTTTCTGTAACTAGTTTCTAACATAATCCATGAGCTGAGAATACAATTTACACTTTGTCTTGTCAAAGCCTGTCACAAAGCAATTTATGGCTAGAGGTGAAGTTGGCAAGGTAATGGGAACATCAAATTTAGAGGCAATTAGCTCAGCAGGGAACCCATTCCACAGGGACTGCTGGCAAGAGGTGTTGCTGGGAAGATAACAGACAAAAATGGGGTCAGGGTAATTACATGGGCAATAATTGGGGAATTGATTAGCTATCTGCCAATGTTTAAATAACTTACCAAACTCAGTAACAAAAATCACCCGCCGAAGTGAGGGTTAAGATGGAGAAAGAATTAGCTTTTTTGGTGATCATTACAACATAAAAACCTCCTTTAAATTTTACTTGGCTAACTTACGTTTTTAAATAGGAGCTGCTCTGGTGAGAGACAAATATGGAGACAATTTGAAACAATTCTAATTCTCAGCAACCTTTGGTATGATTTTATAAGTTATTAATAAGAGACTGTTTATGCTACATTGAAGAAGCTCTGAAAATGTCCAAGACAAGTACTGCAGGTACAGGTAATATCTTTCATTAGGACTACTACTATAGTTGAAAATGCAAACAATAAAACTAAAAAAAAAAAAAAAAAAAGACAAAAAATTAGAATCTGGTGGAATACATATTAATATTGATAAACCAGAGAATACTCCAAAGATCAGCTCACGACACTGCAGAGCCAAAATGAGGTCATGGACCGCTGGTATTTGACAAGACAAAGTGTAATTCCCTCAAACGGTATTGCTTCCAATGTCAAGGAGCCTCTGAAGGAATAAAGCACAGACTCCTTCAAACTTGGACATCTGCCTTCTCTTTGTACATTGTAATCCATTGTTGTCCACCTAGCCCTTTACAAGCAAAGGAAAAGCAGGAAGCATGTGAAAGCAAAGAACAAAAGCCAAAAACCCAAAACCAAGAACCGTAACACAGCATCGCTTCTGTGACAGAGCAGCATTGTTAAGATTCTGCATTATTTGTGAGAAATGGATTTCAGAAGCCATGCCAAGAAGATAAAATGTTTACAGGCCATAGAAATACTACTTTAATTTCAGTTCCTAACAATCTGTTGTGAAATGCCAGACTGGTTAAGACTTTACTACTGGAGCAGACAATAGTAGGACTCAACAGACAGAAACAGCATGTTATGATTTTAATTTAAGATTGTTAAACATTAGTTAGTCTGCCTCAAGGCTTTCTTTAATGGCTTCTTTTGAGTAATATTTAAATACCTTCTCCAGTTTTGCATAACTTAGTTAAAAGTTATTTACCTATGGCCAATTCACAAGTCAATTACATTATTCTTGACAAACCAGCCAGAGTTCATACCCTCCCCAGCCAAAATTCCCCCCCACTCCACCAGCTGCAGTGTTACCCAGAAGTGCCACCACTCCTAGCATGCCAGCGCCTCTGACCTGCTGCTTATCCCAACATCAGCCCCAAAGCAAAAGGCCTCTTCCCATCACCTGGCCAGGGTCAATTCTCCTCCTTGTATAGGAGTACATCAGGGCACAGTCCATGCACATCCACATAGCTACTCTGCAGGCTCAACTCAGTTTGACATTTTCCGTTTAGGAACAGCTGAATCTTAACACTATAAAGCAAGCATGATTGGTGACAAGTGTTTTTAAGAGCTTATACTGCAGACCTGTCTATTGTTCTCCATAAGCTTATTCTAGATTCTGAAATCTGGGCTCCTGAAATCAAACCCCTATCCCTCCTATCCAAGGAGGATGCCACCTCTTATGTCCAGGCATTAATTTTCTCCTGCATCCCTTGACCTCATAAAATCTAATTTCGATAGCTCATTAACGAATTCAGACACCAAGCCTAAAGCTGTCGTTTCTACACCATCTCAAGTACTCATGAAGTACTGTCAGTCATTGTCTTCTCCTTAGTTAACTTTCTGATGGGCTGGGAGATAAGCCAAGGACATCTCAGAGGTGCTTTCCATGTCTCTTTTCTAATATCCTTTCATAACAGCAGCATCTCCTGTTGGTACGGACTACTCACACAATGAACATCTCCACCAGAGAAGGGCCCACCCTCAAGGGAATACTGTCAAGAGCTCTCCACAGACACACCTAAGAGACTAACTCAAGTGATCACAGATTACACCTTACGCTTTATTTTATTCTATTTGCCTTTTTCTTTCAGTAATAAAAAGAATATTAGTTAATAACCGCAATTATTTGGCTGGTCTTTTAATGATGGATAAGAAGCTAACCTGACAAGCTATGTGCAAGCCTGTAGGTGGGGATAGGGGAAAGATGCCTCACTCCTGAACTGTCTTTAAAGCAGATTTGCCCCTCTATTTTCTATATGCTGTAAATGTTCCATATTGTCTAAATACAAAATTACTTGATGGTGAACACCTGAAGAAAAAACAAAAACCCCTTCCTTCCTGTGCTACCCTTCAATCTATGCCCAGATGATAGGAACTGCCCATTGAACAAACAGCTCTCACTAACCTCTCTGGCCTAAACGTATTACAAACTGCCCTTACAAAAACCAACTTGAGCATGCTTCATGCTTCCTTGTCCTCTTTCCTTGTTTTTCATGTGAACTTCTGCTTTGTACTTTCCTTCACGCTGCTCTGTTCTTGGAAAAGCTCTTGTTTTCTGTCTTCCCATTGACTCCCATACAGAAACAGTCCTGGGAACCCACTCATCTTTGCCGATTTGTTCTGTTCCCCAGTCTGAATTGTCACTGTACTCCAAGATTTCCAGCAAAGGTGCTGATCTTTAGAAATTAAATGCATGTAAATGGCTGCAAATAATATCTGAACTTGCTTTCGTTAACATTTAGCGACCCCTTAAAAATAATTCACATCCCTAGAGGTCTGCAAACCACAAACTAAAAAACATAGTACAGGAAGACAAAG
The DNA here is from genome assembly GCA_013401275.1 of Pandion haliaetus. Taxonomy (NCBI): domain Eukaryota; kingdom Metazoa; phylum Chordata; class Aves; order Accipitriformes; family Pandionidae; genus Pandion; species Pandion haliaetus. The sequence continues at coordinate 59,854 of VYZV01027865.1, read as the reverse complement.
ATGTCACGTAAGCATCTAGCAAAGACAGATTCAGGAGGACTTCTCATATAAGGAGAAGAAAGATTGTTCTTCCTTTGATAAAAAGCAGATTAACTGATAAATGTCAGGGGACAGTAAACTATTTCTGAATTTAGGACAGATTCAAGTTCACAGTTACATGATGTGGGAGGAGGGGAGTATTCTGTGCAAGGTGAAACAAAGACGAGTTGCAAGGGTTAAATAGCCCCAAAGTAAAATGTTTGATTTTAGGTCAAAACTGAACTCTACCAGGTTGGGTTTTTTTATTTTACTAAAGACAGACAGAACATTTCTACTGCAGATGAACTGAAATTATTATTTTTTTTTAATCTTCGCCCACTGACTATTAAAAGCATTATTCTCATGTCTCTCGTAATAGCATTCTAAAATGCTAACACTGTTCTTAACATGGTCCCAAGCTTTTCAAGTCTCCACTGAAAGCCCAACACTTGAAGAACAATATTTACTGTTAACAACAACCCTTCTCACCCCCTCACTCAACTTTTCCAAATGCTGTTTAACAGTATGAAAAACATAACATTATTTAATAAAAAATCTTATGAACAGTTAAAATTCTTTTTATAGATATGCAAACAGATCACATAGGAAAGTGTGGAAACCACAGTAATGTATATGGGATTTATGTGGATCACTCTGAAAAGACCTTTGAAAAAAGGAAATTGTTCAGATACCTTTTCAGAGTGGCAAGCTATCATTAGAGATTTCATGGAAGGTGAAAGGCTCTGCTGCTGGAATCCACAGGAAGCAGTGTCACTGGCTGATAATGACACAGCACTAAAAATCTACAAAGGACCAACAGGCATGGGAAGCGAGCAAGAGACAAGGTTGAGACAACAGCTGGTAACAGTCCCACTTACTGTGTTTTATTTACAATCTTATTTATAATTGCCACACTTGACTTTGGCTATTCCCAGAAAGTAATGAAAGCACACTGGATAGTTCTGGTTTTCTTTTTCACTTTTCCTATCAATATTCTTACAAAGCAGTCACTGTTTTAGCACAAAACAAAAAATGCATGCTTTGACATCTCTAGAAGAGGTTAGCACATTTATTCTCCAGTACTCCTCTTCACATGCATCTTTCACAGCTCCAACCAGTTTCTTAGCTTCTAGCATTGAAAACTTTTAATGCGTCTAAAAATAAGGGCTTACTTACTGAGCATTTGAAATACAATCACAATTTGATAGCTGATGTCGAAAATTTCCTTCCTTCTGACAGCCAGCTTTTAAATAACAGGACCTAATTTCCCCTTTAAAAAATACAGAAGAGAAAAATCAGTTCAGTGATATGATCATTTGTTTTACACACAAAGTTTATAAAAAATACATTTTAGGTCAGGCACATTTATAAATATAGCTTTCGGTCTGTGCACTAGGCTTATCTTAGACTTCTGAAAGCAAATTAATATTTGAACAACTGGAAGCCTGAGACAAATCAAAACACCAAAGTTACAGTGAAAATTTGAAAGGTATGTAAAGCAAATGTAAAGCCCATCTATCAATATAAGTTCACTGTAAAATGTGAAATCATCAGATTTTTTTCCTTCAGTTCACAAAGGTGAGGTCAGGTGATACAAAGCAGGGAAAAAAATCTGCTAAAAGTGTAGCTGCTGCTACTCGTTCCTTGCATATGCATGAAAAAAAGTGAAGGGTCAGTGCTTATTGACCCAGAGCTCATGCCATCTGCCCGACTGGCAGCTGCTGCTCTTAGCCCCACAGCCCACCAGGAGCTGCAGGGCTGCAAGCAGGGCCAGCAGGAATTGGCAGAAAATCAAATCATCACTGGGGTCATGAACCCAGCTACCGCAAGCACTCATTCCACACTGGTTTTGAAGGCAGCTTTAAGGGAAACATGGCTTTTGGGACAGCTGCCTTTCAGAGGTATGGGACAGTACCTCATGGGGCACTACGTGGAGTTCAAACAAACCACCACCAAGTATATGACAGCTTCAGCCTCTAGGAATAGCTGCACAGCAGCAGCATACCAAGCACAGGCATGGGGCAAGACTAGGCCACTCATTAATTCTCTTCTTGAAAGGGGTAGCAGACCACAACTCTGAATGAGAGAAACCACCACGTTAGCAGAGAGTTCAGTCTGAACCAGCTGAAGAACAAAACAGTAAAAAGGAAGAACATTTTGCCCAGCCAGGCTAGTGCAAAACTCCTCACCAGACAGAAAGTGCTCGGGGTTCTTCTGCAAAGACAGAAGCAGTCTTCTGGCCTAGCCAGCATTTTTTGAGGGTGATGTTTGGAAGATAAACTTCACGCGTAAGCCTCAGGTCTGTGATGGTCGCTGGTGGATTTCGAAAACTCTGGTTATTGCTGATCTGACTTTAAATTACTAAGCCCTTTTCCTTCATGCACGCAGAAGAACATGCAGTCCGTAACAGACAAGAGAAATATCCTTCCAGGGCATCTAAAGTTTCTTTAGAAGTTTCCTCACACATTGTAATTATTGCAACTACAGAAACTCACCATTTTCATCAATGAACACGTGCATTGCATCCACGGATAGCTCATCTTGCACAGACGCCTCAGGTCCACTTATTACTTGCAAGACAGAACTGTCTTGCTGAGAAGTTACCCGGTAGATTATCTGCCTTTGCCTGTTGCCCTGGTAACTTGACACAAAAATGTTTCAAAACTACTATGAGGAACTTTTTTCTTGTTCTCAATAAAACAAAAAGAAAGAGAGGTTAATTAAAAGTTTATGTCATTTCTACTCGGTGAAAGAAAACAGCTTACATCATATCTTTGAAGTACAAAATTGTAAAGTAAACTGGCCTTACAGTGCTGCAAATTTGGCAGACTCTGGTAGCACCGGACTAGTACTAGCACGATCTTGGCTTTGTACATCTGATCTTTCCTGTTTAGGAAGTTGCTCACAGTGCTTTTCAGTTCCCACCACTTCTTCTTTTCTCTCCGTCATCTGGCTATCTGGAAAACAGGGCAGTGAAGTGGAGCCACTCTCCACAGACGACTGTCAAGAGTATTGTTCATTAACTACCGAATAAGAGCATCTAAAAAGAAAAGCTAAAACACTGCAGTAATTACTAGTTTTGTGGAAAACGTTAAAATTATTTAAAACAATACAATCACAGAAACCTGGATGAGGAGGTGCTCTGACTCGAGGAGGCTGCATGAATGGGTTGTTTCAGGAACAGGCTGTGCGAAGCAAAGGACAAACGAGAGAGAATTTCTGCTTTGCTTCTCCTATTGTTTCAGAAGGAAGCAATCTGTCCCTAACCTAGAATGGTAAGAGGCTGCTTCCCGGGGGCCATAATTTGTTCCCAAGCTGTGTATACTGGCAATGGAAAAGCAGAAGCACTGCCCCATTCCCCTTTTACAAATGGGAAAGCAGCACCTTCGAAGGAAATAGAGCTCTCGGACAGGAAAGCAGGTAACTGCCTAATCCCTCTTCCCCACCAGCCACACACCTGATGCAGGACAAAGGACAAATTGGCTAAACAATTTCACAGTAGATTTTCCTATGCTTGGAAAATATAAAACTATAGATTTTAAAATATACATGATGGACTTGTCCAATTTCTACTAATTTGAATACCAGTTGTATTTTTATTACCTCTCTACACATGTATGTCATTCACTTAGATATATGTGCGCAACTTTCAAGCAATAGTCTCTTAGTTACTAACATTCATGTTGAATAGTGAAACATTTTGCAATTGTGCTTTGACTGTAAACTAAAAAAATTATCTGTTAGGACTTTAAAGTGCAACTAAGACAGTGATTTCACCACCACCATGTCCAATTGCACAATTAAATGCTTTAAAAGAAAAAAAAAAGGTTTTGTGGTGCTTGGTGGAGATGCTTCAGTGAGTCCTGTAGCTTCTTGCACTAAGCAAGGTATATTGAAATGTACTTACCAGACTCCTTGTAATACTTGCTGTTTAAATGCTTTAGAAATTTAATCATCAAGAAAAAACCACAGATATTCCCCCCACAAAAAAATCCATTTGTTAAACCATATTTCCTACCAATAGAATTACCATCCTAACCTGCAAGAGTCACCAGTCAGGAAATAGTGGTGTCATAGCTAAGATGGTCTAAGGATAAAACAGATTCAAGGCTTGTAGAGAGACATAATATCTTTTTATTAGGCCAACTGATATAATTGAAAAAATTAAACAAGCTTTTGGATACACAGACCTTTCAGATCATCTGTCTTGTTTTCCACCAACCATATCAGCTGACCTAATAACACATTACTTCTACAAACCAACCTACTTTCAGGAGTTAAGACATCTGAAGTTTCAATTCACAGGACACACCCCTCTAGTACCCTAAAGTCTCAGACACTCACACATAACCCCATTTCACTGCAGACACTTCACGCTTAACTTTTTTTTGGGGGGTTGAGGGGTAGATCCAGAAGTGTAAGAACAACTTTAATTGTACCAACACATCTTGTCCCAGCAGGTCTCAGCCCTTAATGTGAAGCACAACAAGCAGCACCAAGCCTGAAGACTCTCACTGGGGCCCCAGACACTCACCAGCCGGGGTACCAGAAGCGAGGGGGAATGGGCAGTAAAGATAAAAGACACCGTGTAACTCTTGCTTGGAACAGCAGCGTTCCTTCAGCTTCCACAAGGAGGGAAGAAAAGAATCTCATTACAATACTACCAATGTTTTGAGTTTCCTGCTCTCTTTCTGTAGCACACAACGACCAAGGATCCTGACTACTTGTGCAATAAATACAATGAGTGTTAAGTTTGGTTAAGGGAAATCTTTTGTATCTGTTGCGCATGGAGACAAAATTCAATAGGTCTTCCAGACCTACTTTCTTCTGTTTTGGGGGACGGGGGGAGTGGGGGTGGGGAAGCTGGGAGGAGAGCAGACAACACTTTTTTTCCTTTCCTAATTAAAGATTTAAACTCCATTTTAAGCAGAAACTGTGCCTTATTTAACTGTGGCATTACTGAAGCATCCCCTTAATGATGTAACTGTACCTGAGGGAGGTGACAGAGCCACAGACACCTAATCGAAATCACCTTCCTAAAGGCTTGGGCTGTTCAAGCCGTAAGAATAATTGATAGAGATCAGAAACTGTGGTTTAAAAATCTAATTGGTCCCATATTGCCCAAAACTAGCTCTAGGGCTGGAACAATTAAAAAGATTTTTTAAGTTGATTATCTAGTGGTTTTAGAAAATGCCTCTCTCTTTTCCATTCCAAACCACAAGCCTTGCAGACTTCTCTTCCCTGCAGTGGTAAAGAGTCATAATAACAATAACATAAATATACTGCTTCTTACAGGCTTTATATGCCAATCAGACAACACCATGGTGATGAGTACTTCCAGCACTGGAAAGGTGGGCCACGATGGGTTTGTGACTGTTTTTCATGATTATTACTCATTTTCTTCCGAGTGACTTACACCTTCAGTATTTAAATGGCGATAGAGGTGTCTAGACTAGGAGTGTTCTGCCAGGGTACGTAATCAGCTCTACGTCACCAAACATGCCTTGCGTGGAAATTGTGCTGGCACAGCTTGAGTTACTAGGAAAAACCCTCTCCAAGAGCAAGAGGAGAGTAAAAAGCAGAACATGGCAATGCACCTCCACCTTCCCTGTGGCCTCCTACCAGAGCCATTTACCCCAAGCCACTGCTCCACATGTCTCTGATGTACACACAGCTGGGCTTGCAGAAGCCCCAAGCTCCGACACTGGCTCTGCAAGTAACTTCATAATTTATCTGGAAATTATATGCCATGTGACTCAGATATGTGAGGCGTAACTGCCAGGATTCATGTGTAAGTCAGCCTTGGGGAAGGGTGATTCAGAAGAGTCCTGCACAAACCACCACATTTTGGTCTGTACACCATTTTCATATTTTGACTGAGCACAAGATACATCCTTTTGTTACCCCAGTAAAATACTTATCAAGATAAATGTTTCTTGTATGTCCCACATGGGTATAAGATACTTCTTGTAAACATTTTTATCTGCACTAAGGAGTTGTAACAGCATAGCAACATTACTTAAAAACATAACATCCCACTGCTGACAAATGAGCTCCTAATCTAAATGCAGTTACACTACCAAAATTTCCTTTGCCGTGTAACTTTTTCATTTGTGGAACAGATTTTAGGTATCCCAAACCATCTTTGTAGACAAGCCTTTGGTCCACACTGGGAGGAGGCTGAAAACAGTTTTAAGTTGAAATACAGCAGCCTTTGTACATATAGTAATTGCAATAACCAACTGTCAGTGTATCTCAAGTTTAAAGTTGGCTTATTATTAGGTAATTGTAATGAAATTTTATTTCTCTGTAACTCTTCTCCAAAATATTTTTACTATTTCGTGCCCTCTCTCCAGAGTCTCCCAGACATTCTTCCTTATCTTTTACTTGTATATCCCTACCCCAATCTCCACAACTCACTCCAGGAAGTTAAAATGCCACTGTTGTCATAATTTCAAATGCCATCTGGTTTGAAATCTGGTCAAGCACAATTAAGCTAATTAAGCCTGAGTCTCTTCTGTTCATTAATTGCCCTGCTACAGAATCTACTTCCTTCCACAACAATAAGCTCCAAAATAGACAGTTTCACTTTAAAATATATTTGTTGCCCGTTAGGCTGCAGAGATAATTGATTTCAAATTGCTCTATGCTCTTGTTGGTACCAGCATGAAACAAAACCTCTATGAGTTGTGAACTGTCCCATTCTTATCTCTGGAGAATAAATCCTAAGGACATTCCCAAATCTTTCTTCACCGACTGCTTTAGCAGAAACATCTAGCTTATGTACTTTATTCTCCACCCAAATTTGCCTATTATGCCACAAATACATTAAAAGAAAAATCTGACATTAAAGCTGGTCACCCACCAAACAATGGGAGTGCCCAGGGAACCAGACACAGTCCAAGAACTACTATAAAAGTTTAACATGGGCACTGAAGAAGCTCACGGGATTATCCATAAATCAGGATTACCGCATTAATCCTGAAGCAATAGAAAAAACTAGCGATACTCACTGGACCTGTTACAGGACAGGGAGACTTAAGCACAGACGTAACATGCTCAAAACAATCTCCTAGGCCAGCAGCAAAACTGGGAATAAAATCAAGGGTTTTGAGGTCTCAGGTAAGTAGTCTAATCATTATACCTAACAATTATGTCAGGATACAGACCTCTGAATTAACCTCATAGTTTCTTTACAGGTGTCAGCCTTGTCATCAAACATACTATTTCCTCTTTGATTTAAAGACTGAAATTTTAAAACCTCGACCCGTCAAGCCTTATACATTGAGTATCGGATTTAGAGAACTGAGTTCTGCACCCCATTTCCTCCCCATCCAAAGAGGAGCAACAAATGCCACGCGGTCCCTCTCTGGCATGAGAGTCGGGGACGGCACACAGCTGCTCCGAGAGAAGAGCTAGCACCTGGCAGGGCTTTGGGTCCTCGGTGCTACCTGCCTGCCAAACTCCCCTGCTGTCACCTCCCACCACGGCTGTCATCTGGGCTGGTTACTCAACGCACAAGATCCCTCTTCCCTGTGATTATATGGCAGGCGGTAGCCCTCTTTCTCACATGCGGGGAAAAAAACTGAGGAGTCTAAAAATATCCACAGGAGTACATTTTAGGGGTTTTTTATAGGAGAAGAGTAATTGCTTGGGATCCAGAAGAACTCACTCGAGGTTGTGGTTTGTGCACTGCCCAGAATGATGAGTACCTTTTCTAAAAAGAGCCTGCAAAACATCTAAATTCAGGCCACGCAGTCCTGGTTTAGGTTCTCCTGCGCCGGTCCCTACCACTCCCATGGCGGGCTTTGCTCTCCGGGTGATAACACTGCCTGTCCTAGATCACAAGCCAGCGGGGCCAGAGGGGACACACATGAGTTTTTGCCCTGCATACGTCTTATGCACAGCCGCATTTACTCACCTCCAGACATGTCAGAGGGACCCAAAGCAGCCACTAAACCTAGCTTTCCTTAGGATTCTCAAAGACTGAAGAAAATTTGCAGTTGCCCTTCCACAGGATTTCATTAGGTGGGTGGTGCAAGTTTGATTCAAAACTGAAAGGACACTGGCCTGAAAGTCATTTTTAGCAACAGTGTCAGTGGTACTTTCTCACGATCTAGAAGAGGTGGAGTGGCAACAGAACAGCTCTTAGACAGCTTTTTTATGTCCTGTATTTTAACGCATAAATCTGGCATCTGTGGCAGCATAAAGCAAGGCTTTAATTTTCTTGTACTGTACTTTACTGAGCTGTCTACTGGCAAAGGCTTACGCAGTCAGGACGGTAACTCTTCTGTTTCCACAGAACTCAAGTTCTGTGAGGGAGCACCCATAACAAAGACCCATCCAGGACATTCCCTCACCTGCAAGACTGTTCCAGTGAGCACATGTCCCTGCCTTCTCCAAATTAGGCAAAATGTCAGCTTTCTTACACACAGCTCCGAATTTCCAGCTTTCCAGGAATTTGCCAAGTTTCTCACATTGCCTAATAAACACCTTTGTGGGGTGCATTTCATGCTCATTTGGACCAGGCATCTATTATTAGCTTTTGCCAATTAGGCAGTTTGCAAGGTTAAAAGAACAAAAAACAAACACAACCAACCTCCTCCCTCAAAACAACTGGTGCAGAGCTTGACTTGCTCTGTATTCCCACACACACGTGCTTTTTTTTTTTTTTTAACAACCACTTTAATGTGGGAATTAGGTTTATTCAGATCTGTTCTAAGATGCTGTTTTGTTAAAGCATATTTGTAATTGCAAGGCTGTAAACAAATTAGAGGCTTTCTCATTGCTAAAATCCAGTCTTACTGTGGGGAAACTGCCAGTAATGACAGTAATTTATTTTGGCAAATAGCATGTTCTGACTCGGCTAGAAAACAAAGCCTACTTGCTCTTAAAAATAACTGCCTTTGAACTACCTCTCCCTAGCTTAAAGAGTTCAGATTGAATCTCCTTTTTCCCACAACACCAGTCCGAGGTGCAGGAGACACCTCGCAGCGACAGGAGCCATGGCCACCCTCCCCGTTCCTTCCCGGGCCTGCTCCCTTCCCAGGGTGACACGTGCTGGGCCCACACTGGAAACGAGCAGGGCCGCTTAATTATACACGTATGCAGCTCAACTTCACCATCTCACAAACAGATGGGCTTAAGAAAATAGGAAAGTAGGGAATTCAGTTCGGGTGGCTTTAAGTAACATCTTGGTTTGAGGGAAGAGCAGAATCCTTCTGTTTCTTCCTCAGGATCCAAGGGATTCCAGTAAGAAGACTCTCATTTGCCAGATCTGAGGCACAATAACTACATACACATTAATAAAGTTTTGGGTTTCGGGTTTTTTTTGTCACTGTGGAATCTGAGTCTGATTTATTCTGATCACTCACTGCTTTCTTTTATGCAGCAATCTTCCCCATTCGTATTACCTGAGGGTACTTGTCTGAAAGCCCTTTCTAGATTAGCTGCACTCTTTCTTTTTTTTTTTTTTATTTAAACTTACCTCTGAAATTGTTATCATTTCTCTTTTCCAGCTGAGTCACATCACAAAAAAGTCAAATTACCATGTAAATACTCCTTTTTATGGTTGATGAGTAG
>VYZV01027865.1:34960-50240 GCA_013401275.1 Pandion haliaetus | reverse complement strand
GTTGCACAGGGAGGCCCCCCCACCCCACCCTGCACCTGACCCCCTGCACCCCAGGGACCTGGCCGGTCTCTCTGGGCTCAGCAAGGGATGAGCTGAGCAAGGCTCCAGTGAAAAGCAGGGCTTGCTCAGCACACGTCATCTTAGGCAACCACTGAGCCCAGACTGGAGCCAGCCAGGCAGGCTGATAAAGGCGATAGAGCAGGACAGAAACTGCTCTGCGGAACAGCCTGACAAGGCGGAATAGATGGGTAAGATAGACCCGAAGAGAAGCACCAGGCCTAGGAGGGGCAAAATTAGACAAGGGAATGAAGAGGAGGGTTAAGTACAGGAGAAGTGAACGCAAGCTGTGGGGAGGCAACGGGTGTAGGCGAGCTTGGAAAAGCCTAGAAAAGCAACAGTGCAGATTGCTAGGAAGAACAGAGGGAAAGATGAGAGAGCAATATGGAGAGGAAGGCAAATAAGGAGGTTGTGCAGGAGACAAGTGGCTAAGCTGAGAAGGGATGAAGGGGGAAAGGAATGCACAGAACTAGAAATATAAAGTGGAAGAAAAAAATGGACACAAGTGAAAGATGGAATGAGCTAAGGGTCTAATGCACCAGATAGGACAGATAAGAGGAAAGACTTAGGAAAGGCAGAGTGAAAGGTAAATGGAATCCACAGGAAAACAACTCATCGAGAAGATAAGTTTACTTAATTTTTTTTTTAACAAGGTAAAAGTACAAATTTCACATTTGTTTTTAAAAAAGCTGACAAACTTTGAAATCAGCTGTGTGTTTTTCATGTAATGGAAGGTTCTTGCAGGAACGAGCTGGGGGAGCAGAGACTCCCTAGAGACTGTCTATGGACAGCACCAAGCTGTTCTGCTGAGGGACATTTTCTTACCTTCCATGCAAAACAGGTATTGAGATCGCACCCTCCTAGGCTGTCTTAGAACAGCTTATTGTAGGATCTAAAGTAAACGAAACATTTTGGAGAAGGGGAAGATACAGGCTGTCTTTCAGTTTGGCCCCGACCTTCTAAACTGATTGCACGGATATCTCGCATCCTCACGAAACGGTCCTGCTAGTTTTGCCTAGAGAGCTGCTAAAGGGACTACGAACAATATTCCTACCTAACAGAAAGGCGTCAGAGAGTTAGGTGACAGATATTTCTATACAAGAGCTATAAATTGGATTGCATATAGGTTTTTAAATTAGCTGACTTGAGATTTTTTTGTTGTTTTAAATAAAAGCCCTTTTGATTAAACGGGAACTTGCATAGGAAGATAGCATTTTTCATTAAAATACTGGGGGCTTTCATTGAAAACAACCACCAAACTTTCCTCCTTAAAACCCAAATATTTTAGTTTTAAGCAACTAAAAATCAAAACTCTTACCTACTGAAATGTGTTAGCTAAAAGTTGAACCATCACCAGTGACAATTCCAGCTTTCTACATACCTACAGGCACACACAGGTAACTCTTTAACGTGCGCCTGGTAAGATGGGCAACGGCAGGTGTAATGCTATAGCTACACACATTTTGTAAGATATCTTTGGTATTCCAACAATCCAGGCCTGCCAAATGCATGCTATTCTAGTACAGAACACTAAATACATACCAGACACCTACTGAGGTTAGCATTAGGTTTTCCAAATGAAAATCATTAAGAAAATAAAAATATTAAAAGAACTGCAGCTGACACTATCACACTTTCACTAAATCACCTTGGCCCACCAAGCCCAGCCCAGCCCTGGCCCTATTAGCAAAACCAGTTCTCCTCTGGGAATCTGCCCTACTGCAGATCTCAGGCTAAGCTGCTATAAAAAAAATGTAACTGGTCACAATTTCTTTATTCCAACAGAGTTGTAAACCATGCATCATACCTCCAACAAGCACATTTTCCTTTGTTGTCTCTATTTTGACAGTGGATTGATTAGATGCCTTCATCTTTGAGGTATTAATGGATTCCAGGAGGGAGACAAACTCTAGGAAGTTAGATTCATTGGGCACCTGTCCTTCTTTAGCTTCTAGATCAGATTTAGAAGTTGGTAAGGTCTTTTCTTTGTCAGATACCTCCGTGAAATTCTTACTTAAAAGCACATCTGTCCCACTGTCTACACTCAGCACCCGCATGTGCCTCTTTTCATGAGCAGTTCTGCAGGCCTGCAGGTCTAGATTCTGCAGGTCTTCCTTAGAATTTAAATCCACGGTCTGGACATTTTCTGAAGCATTCTCCTGATTTGGGTCTGAACAAGTGTTAGTTTCTAAAGGAGTATTTGCTGGGTTGCTGTGTTCCTTTACTGCATCACCCGATTCATAGCCAGAGCATTGGTTGGATGACAGCTCTGCATTTAAAATTTCTGGAGTTCTTTCGCCTTCACTAACTGCTGGGCAAGCCTTACCTTTACTGTCATCAGACAGGTCAAAAGTGATAACGGGGATTCTGAGCTGTTCACTAGTTTTCTGACTTGGCCAACCTGCTGTAATTATACCAGACTCGAAGGCTGAGCTTGTTCTCTCAGTTCCCAGAGCCTTTAGGTGGACAGAGCCCGCTAGGTCACTGAGGGTGGTGTTTGGTGTAGTACTCATTGTGATGACAATTTTAATGGGTTCACATAGCTGGTCTCCAGGAAGAGAGTTGTCCACAACTGCAACAGCGGTCTCACTGTCCGAGTAATCAAGGTCCTCATGGGTATTACCAGCATTGCAAGAACCTTCTGTGTGCTTGGGATCTTTGGTTGCAATGGCATTGCACTGTGGGCAGTTACTAGTAAAGCCTGTCTGTGGCGATCCATCTGGCAATTTCTCTCTTTTGAAGCTTTTAGGATAACTCAAATGGTCCGAAATAACTGAATTTTCACTGTCCCATGGCTCTGAAGAAACTCCAGTCCTTAAAATATCACCTTGTGATGAAGAAATATTGGACAAGTTTTTAGCTATATCTCTGTCCACAACAATATCTTGGGATCCATGCTGTCCATATGGCTGTCCATTCCCTCTTTCTTCATTTATTCCATTACCAGAAAGTGTTTCCATAGCAGCTGGTTTTGTCACTATTGCTGAGGTGGTGGCACCCGAAACGGAAGCTGTAGAAACAGGTAATAAATCTGCTTTGATACAGGGTGAGGTAGATGAAACTGGTGGTGCAGCCTGGTCTTCTAATACCGTAACACCTAATAAAAAAACATGGAAGTAAGGTCTCACAAACATGAACACTGTGCATTATTGAAGTATGACCTTTAGCTAGCAAAATCTGATCCAGAGCAGAGCAAAGGATGCACAGTTGACATAGCTGATTAAGACAGTTCCTAAGCATGGATCTTTTTTGTTAGCTACATGTGAAATACTATAAAAGCAAGCTGGAATCCTTCCAGGTCAGGACAGGTGTAGCAGCATGTCTATTTAAATTAAATAACCAAAATAGCTCAAGAAACAGCTGATATCAAAACTAAAATGTTTAACAGAATTATCCCCACTTAGGGAGAGATGAAAGAAAGAATAAGCCAGCGCGGTAGAAGTTTGTTACATCACTTTGTGCAATTCCTAAATGGTCCCATAGGACATGGTGATCAATCTTAACAAAAAGGAGATATACTAAAATATATTGAGACATCTCAGGCACTGGAACTGTAGGCAAAGCAAGGTGTGCTGGAGTATATGCTACAGAGCTAAAGGTCAACAATTGTAACAGGAATCTACAGTCAGAAGACGTTTTAAGGGCTTTAAGATGCAATCCTGGTTTAATGCTTTAGAGGCACAGATCTTCCCAAGAATGTGGGGGGAAGGCTCTTTCATCTCCCCATGTCAAAATGGGGGGAGCTACTTGCATGCTCACCAAAAGGCTGCATCCCAAAGAGCTTGGATGACAGCTGAGAAAGCTTAGTCTGTTAAAATTCCCTTAAGATTTTGCTGTCTCCAGCTTTTCCATTCAGCTCCTAACATGAGGCACAACAGAACCTGTCACGGGGGTCCTCTGTGCCATTTTTTTTTGTGGCAAGCAATGATTAAACAAAGGTTTAAGGAGATTTATAAAGCCTTTGAGATACCTCTGAGATCTTCAATAGTTTCCCGTGTTGGCAGCTCCTAAAAATAAAAGGAAACACACAAAATTAGCATGAGCATTTATTAAATTATTTTGGAAAAAACATCTATCAATGCAATAGCTATCTAATCAACGGTTAATTACAGCATTGGTAAGTTGCGTAACATCACTGAAATTTGGACATGTACCTTGCACAAAAAGCAAGGGGTGGGTGAGCAGGATGGTTATAGAACAGTCATGCTCCAAATTGCATCACTGCATTTGTGTGTGATGTTTGGGGAGGGAAAAAAACATCTAAGATTTTTTAAAAAAACATTTTGCAGTGCCTAATCCAGATACTTTTTTTTTAAAAAAAATCATTAAGGAATAGAATGTGCTCATCTGTTCCACTTTTCCAGCTACACATTTCCAAAGCACTCAAATGAAAAGTTTGGTTTCTGGTACTTGGTAACAATTTCTCAGTGGAAAACTAGTTGGACATAGCCATTAAATTATGATAGAATCATTTAGATCACAAGGAAGCTTTGGAGGTCATTTGGTCCAAATCCCCTCCACCATACACACACACTCAAAGCAGGTACAGTTAGAGCAGGTTGCTCAGGGCCATCTCCAGCAGAGATTTGAATATCTCCAAAGATGGAGATTTCACAAACTCTCTGGACAACCTCTTCCAGTATTTGACCACCCTCTTGTTACGGGGAAAAAAAAAACCACACACACAAAAAACATTAAATCTAATTGTTGCTTTCCATGGTTGCAAGTTGCAGCCACTGTCTCTTAACCTGTCACTGGGTACCTCTGAAAAGAGAGTGCTCAATCTCCGCTGTATCTTACCATTAGGAAGCTGAAGACAGCAGTAAGCTCTTCTTCTAGTCTTACAAAAGGTTTTAGCCTTACAAAGGCTAAAATATCCCATCTGCCTGTCCTCTTACATCATGTACCTCATTCCTCAATCACCCCAGTGGCCTCTGCTGGATTCTCACCAGCAGGTCCATGTCTGTGGGAACTCACTGGGGAGCTCAAAACTAAACACAATACTCCAGAGGAATACTTCAGGAGTCTAAATTCAATAGCCTAAGTGTGTAACTAGAAAAAAAAAGCTAACAGGAAAAATTAATGTGGCTCTCTTCTGGCTGACAGGCAGCAAAACCAGAAGGAAATAATTATTATCCCCTAAAATTTCATGGTGGTATCCTGGCAGCAAGAACAGGAGACTAGGTTTGACAAGACCCAACCTACATGTTTGGAAGTAGGAGACTTGGTCGAGATCCCAGGAAGAAATGGGTTTGCACAATGGACAAATACCAGAATACTGGGGACTAGGACAGAAACAAGGTGAAAAATATTTTACCTCATAAAAGAAAACTATTAATGTCTGTGAATCATACAGATGCTACAAAGTGGTAAAAACACTCCAGGAAATGAGGAAATAGTTCTGATTCAGATCAGGATTTGAACAGTTTGCAGTAAATAGGGACACGGGGTGGGGGTGGAGGGATATGAAGACAGAATGAAGTATCAAATAGCTACTTATTCAGAGATCACTAACCATCCTCTGCACTGACTGAGACGGGAGTCCTGTAGAAAAAATAGCATGGGATCACATAATTAAAGATTTTATCACAGTATACATGGGGAGTAGCTTAAGATTACACAGACAGCATTATTCTGTTTCTTGATTTTTTGAATAGTTAACTCTTCAACCTTCTCATTGGTGTTTCCTATTTTTTCTTTAATAACATCTACATACATCCCCTTCATCACTTCATACATTATTGATTTAGAAAGCATGGCTAATGGCATGGAATGCACATACATGTATTTTTAACCTCATGTAGACATCTCCTAGATTTAAATAATGTTTTTTATGCTTTGTTTAAATACGCAAGAGATGTGTTGGGTTTGTTTTATAACCATAAGCCTAGTTACAAAACCAAATTATTAACGCTCCAGGAGCGGATCCCTTCTGAGGCAATGAAAGGCCACTCTGATTGCATTAGCCTCTACCTTCTCTCAAAGCAGCAATGAAAACTAGTTGCTCTTGGCAAGATTTACAACAGCCATTTGGTATCTATAGAGCAGATAGAGCCCTCCTAAGAAGTGCAGAATCACATATACCAGTTTCAGTTTTGCAAACCCAAACCTTTAGGACAAGGCTGACCAACAGCAGTGGTAAAACTAGCAGATCCATGGAATGACCCTTCCTCCTCAGGGCAGACCTACGCTTCAAGTGATCAGTACCTGGCAATACAAAACTCCGTGTGGTAAGCTGTGGACTGCACGAAGTGCAGACATTATTACAGAAAACAGCATACTAACCATTGCTCCCGGTGAGTCCTGCAAGTGTAGAGCCTGTACTCTTGAACTGTCATGAATTGTTTGGGTAGAGTCATTTTGGTTGGTCTCACCGATGACACCATTATCCCCTGTGTTATTGCTGAAAAGGAAGCAAACGAAGAGTAAAGCAATGCTTCTTACCACAGAGGATCACAGTGAGTTTTGGGAAGCAGCTGAGGAATAACAACAGAATAGGAAGAAGTAGCACAGCACAAGGAAGTGACATCGGGTTTTTCCTCTCCAATGCTAAAAGCACAGAGCTGTAAAACACCGTAACCCCTTTTTGCACCTCCTTGCTCACCAAGACAACTTGCCAAAAATAAATAAATAAAAATGCTAAAGTATAAAATTATTCTGGTGTCTTAGGAAGTAGAACATTGCTATAAGAAATGCAATGACATCTCTTCAAACTCCCTATGCGTACATAATGTCATCTAGCCTGCCTGACACACACATGGATTTATCAGCACAAAAGGCTGTTCGCGGCTTCTCATTAGGTATACAACAGTCAAACGTTACTCCTTTCACAACTTTTGCTTTTTACATCCTTTGACTGTACCCTTGCGTACATATTGCTTATCTAACTGCCTGTTTATTTACCATCCTCCCATCAAAGAACTATTTGAAATGCAATATATAATGTGTATTAATATAGTCATTAGACCACAAAATAAAGTTGTTCCTCTGGTTTCAGCCAAGGTAAATAAATGTCCATTACTAATTTCATATGTTATAAGGCAACTTGTTGATCATTTCCTTTGTGGATGCATTCAACTACCCACTAACTCTTTTTACACATATTTTCTACTAGCTTTCCCATGGATATAAGCAACCATTTTTGGACAAGGTTTACTAATGAGAACCAACACATGTTCTCTTTCTCGGGTATAACATAACAAAAATTCAGTCAGGAAAAAAAAAAAAAAAATCAACACTATAGTGAAATGTCAAAAAGTGTGGGTTTGGACTTTTTTGTTTGTTTGTAAAGTTGTGGTTTTTTCCCCAAAAAAAACTTATTTTAAAACCCTACAGCTGCATATAAGCTATAAAATTATTTACCTGGGGGTCTCGGTCACCTTTCCACATTATTTTTGTAGTTCACTGGCTTCAAAAACTTGTTCAACCAACCTGCCAACTACCAGGGCCTGTTTAAACACTTCTGTCATCCACCTAGTCAAAATACTAAATTCTTTATTTTCTGATCAAGTACTAAATGATAGACTGTTGTGCCTAGGACCTCCTAGGAAGAACAATTACGTGATTTAACACACAAGTTTTAAGTGATTCTACCTCTACTTCGTCCCCCAAACAAAGGCAGGATAATGAAAATTTCATCAGCCAGCAGGCTGGCGAGAACCAAAGAGGAATAGAGCTTGAAAGGTACCACCCAATCTGAAGTAAAAACCTTGTATGGTTAGTGACACACGTAAGAGGCATTTCTCAGAAGAGTCTCCATGCAGGCAGACCTTGACACTCCCAGCAATGTCACTGCCAGGAGCGTAGCACAGACGTGTGTGTGTGTAAAGACACAGACGAGCAGTACCATAGGGGTACACAAACAATCTTGATACTACTAAGCTTCCACAGAGCTAGCAGTAGCGACTGCAAACGCGCCAAAAAACACCCGAAGTAAGTTCTTTTATACAGAGCTCTCTGTTGAAGCTTGACTGGTAGTCGTAACAAACCTACTCAGTTTAAGCTTTGTTTGGACATTTCTATGCTGCCGTTCACTGTTGGATGTACCTGATTTCAGCATTTTTCACATCTGTCATAACACTTGGGAACACTGGAAGCCTCTTGCCAGCTTCATTTGTCTGTATGACTCAAGCTTGAAAAACCAGCAAGAGAGGTCTACATTTATTCCAAAAATTGTACAGTGGAATATTCTACCTATACAGAAATCTGGAAAATGTCAGTACTAGTCTTTAGTCCAATACTATTTTTACCTTTAATACCATCTCAACCTGGAAGCAGCCTTATTGACTTTTTTTATTTGCAGCAAAGACATAGTACTTGACTCCTCAGTAGAGAGGCTGCAAATACCTGCCAAATGCCCCTGAGAAGTAGAAGCGGTTCTAGCTTTCCTCATGAACAGGACCACAGAAGCAGTCACAATAAAACGTAAAGGGGAAAAGCGACTTAAGCATCTAGGTTTGATCCGAGAGGAAAGTTACTACAAGCACACAAAGGCATCACGAGCTCAGGCCTTCAAAGCCATGATATTAAAGCATTTTCTTTGCCAACAGGTGCGTGCCACGTCTTCTCTTCCCAGCAGGTAAGCACAGCAGGAAGAGGAAAGAGCAAGCATTTAAGGCTTCCCCAGAGAACTTCTCCCAGGTTTTCTCCAGGATCTTTTAGCACCTCCCAGACAGGTCTCTTCCTACTGCCTTCACCGTGCCCAGCTGCTGCCTCACCCTCTGAATCAGGTGCAGCTCTGCCTGCTTCACCACAAGCATGCTGCAGCCACCGAAAATAGAAGCACTAAGCAAGTTTTTGCTCCTCACACAAGTGCGAGGCATTTTCCTACAGTCAACAGGCATTTCTGCTATGCAGGACCATGGTGCAAACTCATCCGTTTTACAGAATGTACCCGCAACGGGCAATGAAAACCTTACCTACGATTTGAGGGCTGAGCTGTGTTTCCTTTTGGAACTTCTGTGTCTTTACAATGCCTTCCATTTTTTCTTGAGAGCTTTGGTTGAATTACTTCACCTTTATCAAACATAAGGTGCAGACGGTAACTGATCACCTTTATTACTGTGAAGAACACTGTCACCAAGCTGCAGTACACAAAAACCGTAACCACACTTGCTGGAAAAGCCTACAGAAAGAAATAATAAAGACATAATTATAACAGTTTATTTTTAGAAGATGCTACTAAGATTTTTAAAGTAATTTTCAAACTCTTTATTCTTTATAGTCTGTTATTTGTACCTCTACTGAGTTCTGCAACCACAAGAAGTAGTGCATCTTCATACAGCATACTTGAGTTCCACTCACAAAATAGGTCTAAGTATTTGTTCAAATTTCAAACCACTTCACAAGATTTATTCTTCTTTTGATTAGCTGTGGATATGATTTATTTCTTAACAAAATCAGTAAAATCTCACAATCGACAAACATTGTAAAACCTCCTAAGATTCCCACGATAATGCAGCTGCAGCCTTTCCTAAATTATGAATTTATAAAAATACAGACACAACATGAAACATTACTTATCTACAAACAGGAAACCCCTTTTGAAGAATTCTGTCATCTTACCCTGCTTCTCAGTTATGATTTAACAGTGAAATGGTGTAGTTTGATCTCCTTTTTCTAATGCTTCCCACGTTCTGAAGTATCTTTACCACTGAAGAATTTTAAATAATTAATCAGGATTAGTCAAAACAAATGAACAAAATGCATGTGGAGAGGCAGCCTCTTTGGATTCTTTTTCTAAAGTTCATAATTGTCAATTTGCAGCTGCGTGATCTATTTACCCATCTGTGATGAGGACCCTTTTTCTCACATCATTAAAATTAATTACAGACCAACTATAGTCTGTAAAGTTCTTTCACAGACATTACATACAACAGTTTTATATGTAAATACTTCCTTACAGTGAAGGGCAAATCACAGCAATGGACACTTGCAGTTATAATTGAAGGGCCAAAGCCTTTATCATTATAGTCATGGAATGCCCTTATGCATTGTTGTCGCACAGCTGCCGTCTCACAATGAGTTTAATCTCTTCTCAGATTTTTGTTTTTTAAACAGAGCATTACTATATCTCTGCACAATTTGTAGCAGGGGTGGGGCAGGGGAGGAAACTTTTTCAATGCTCGGGATTTGCTAAAAGCCTGCTGAAGTTAATTTTTAAGAATGGTCTTTACTTTGGGCCTAAGTCTATCATTTTCAGTATCAGCACTGCAGGTCAAGGAGCATTTGGATGTAAAAGATTAGAATTCTTTTCAGATTCATAAATAGACCACACTGACCACACAGGTGAAGGGAACAAGGCGTACTTACTTCATCTCTAAAACAAGTCACCACATTTGTCTTGATGTTGAAATGAATATGTTGAATCATTTCTGTGTTATTACAAGCACGTAGGTTGCTATCCTGCTGCTGCTTTTGGCTTAGTGAGACTTCATACATTCAAGATGTACATGTGAAAATTTTCAGGCAAATCCTTTTTTATGACTATTCTGATTCATATACAAAGAATCTATTGCACAAAAGTGGAGAAGCTATTCAGCATGTAGGTACTACTAATGATCCGTGATAAGACAGACATTACTTTCTACAAGTTGAGGCTTAGTCTGTTAGATTACTTCGTGGTACTATGTATATACCGGAACGAAGCACACCCTTCAGTTGTTTAGCGAATCTGGGCCAGAAAGAGGATCAGTTTGCAAGGCCGTGCTCTCAGGGTATAAGGTTTGGTGGATGAGGTTGAAGAACTTGTGTTTTATGTCTAATGTATTTGCAAAACACAAGTTAAAAATTGCTTGGTTTCACAAAGAATGATAGCCAAGTATCTGTAATGATTTGTTTAAAAGAGAGATTTGTTCACTTTCCAAAGAATCTCTTCAACTATACGCTAAAAAGCATAGGCCGACCACTCATTATTAAGTAACAGCTCAAAATGAACCACTAGAAAAGAAATACTCTATAGGCAATGTTCATAAAGCTTAATAAATATTATATGAATAATGTCGAGAGGACACAACAAAAATAGATTTCCAGTAATGCAGTCTATGGCTGCATAGAGCACGCTACATGAGAGAATCAAAGGAAGCTCCTAGACTTCTAAACCGAAAAGGGGGACAGATACAGCAAATGCCGAGGGCTGCATGTCCTCCACCCTGCCTTGTGACCAGACCTACGAGAGATGTGCCCTCAGCCTGCCTGCTGTCTCCCTGCCCGTCTGCCCAAGATATACAGCGCTTCCCCCACATAGGTGCCATGCATGCTCACAGTCCCAAGCCTGCCCATGTATAATAAGGCCAGTGCATCCTTAATATTCTAAATCTTGGGGCAAGCTAAGTAGTACAAGCCAGCAGCTTGCTCCCTGCCCACATGAGGAATTAGGAGAAAGATTAAGGTGAGAATGGAAAGCCCTTGATTTTCTGAATCAGGCATCTTGCATAAGGGTTCAAGTGTCATATGACTGCGGTTCGTGTTCCCAGGTACGGACAGGTGAAAGCTATCAAATCTGCTTGAGCTAAGGAGGAATTAAGTTATAGACCACTGAGGAATTATATGATAGATTTGCTTTTGATGCAGTATAGTTATAATTAGCCTGGTTTCCTACGGAAACGAGGTTTTATAATCACACCATGTGTCTGTGTATTCATCATCTCTCTCCGTCCCCTCTATGGAATAACTTTCTAATTCTTTAGCTACTTTCAACTAACTTTGAGAGAATACACCCCACTGGGACAAGGTCACAGCAGCACACCTCCTGTGTTAATGACAGGAACCCACACAGCTCTCTGACCTTTTGAATGCCACCCCAGTGACAGGAAAAGCTTCAATTGAGCTGACATCTTATTAGAAGCTAGAAAAAAAAAAACAACCAAACATCCACAAATACAAATTCATTAGAAAGCAGGCTTCATGACATCCCACAGGTTTCTGTGGAAGCTTTAGCTCTAGCTTTCTTTGCTCTTGCCCAATTAAAATCTCTACCATAATGTACTTTTTGTTTTCCAGTAGCTTCCATTGTTATACCCCGCACCGGAACAGCGTGGGGTCTCACAGGCAGGAGTGTAGGCTGGCATGTTCCAAATGTGGCCTGACTTACTACTGCAAATGCAACAGAGTTGACCTGCCCATGCAGGGAGGGCTTTTGCTTGGGGCTTCTGCCTGCCCAGAGATTGCTCCCAGAGGAATGGCTAAATTCTTCTTCACAAATCTACTAACATTATTTGAGTGGCACAAGGATGACCGAGGTATACACTTCCTAATATAAAGGTGTGTAACCTTTCAACAAAACAGCACACCTTGTAAACTGGACTGAATGATTAAAGTCAATTAGACCCAGATGTATGCCACCTATGCTTGAGCACCTGAGGCATCTAAAGCAAGATGTGCTGCACCTGGGCCTCACTGTCTTGGTGAGCTACAGAACACAAACGAGGTAACTACCAAATAAATATGCAGTCAGCCACTACCATCAGGCTTGCAGAGGTATGAGTAGCAGACATAATCCTGGAGCCAAAGGCAAATATTTTTATGTTAATTTAGCTGCACTGGTAACCAAAAGATGTCCATCACACATGACAAAATGTGGGAAAACAGGTAGCAAATAAAATTGCAGGGATGTACACTCCGTTTTAAGTGTGCACCCTACCACACAATAAATACAGCAAGCACAGTGTGGCTTACCTCTCTTTTGTGGAGGTATATGTATCCTTACTTTTACAGAGAGATGAAGTGGGGTAAAGTGTGCCCAAATGGGACTGGAAGCAGCTGACACACTGCAAGTTTTATTACAATTTACTCCGAGTAATTTATGTGCCCACACCTTTACACCGCCATGCTGTAGTTCTCCTATCACAGCATGATTTGAAGTAACAACCCTGTAAGTTCAAGGGCTTCTATCCAACAAAAGGCAGAAGAAACACTCACTAAGCCATTCTGGGGATTCACTGAAACGTGGTTGTGCGTTCTCTTGTGGCTTGTAAAATAAGCTACAGTTCAAGCATTCCCAAAGTTGCATCTCTGAGTCACTGGTGTTTCACCAGGGCTGAATCCAGCCCAGTGGCTTCTTATAACAATTGCCATTATTTTCATGCGCAAAACACCTGGGAACCCTAGACTGTTTGGTGGAATAAGATAACTTTAATTCTTAATCTATTATGAGAGTTGACATGGCCGAGTTAGAAGAGATCTCGTCACAACTTTGAAAGTTGTTTTTAACAGCAATGATTCTCCAGATAATATCCCAGGTACATTTTTAATTGTATGTTTACTACTACAAAGGATAAATGAGAAAGAAAAGGAAGCGGTGGAAACACAGATCTGCATTTTCAGGGGTGGGGAAGCTAATAATGGAACCATTAGTACCAAAGGAAGCTACGCTGACAAAGCTGGAGTATGAAATCCTCAATCCACACGACAGAAACAACTTGATACTATAAGCTGCTCGACACTACTGTCCGCACGTCTCTGCCGAGCCAGTGTGAAAAATCTAAAAACAACTGGATGAGTTTTGCCATTTCATTCAAATCAAACTGTTTCAGAGAGACCTTCTGACTTTGACAGAAGCCTAATTAAGATTATCCTAAGCAAAGGAAAATTTTAAAAAGTAGTACTCCGATTTGTTTTGATTTGACATTTCAAGACACATCAGTGACTGCTTTAGCTGAATCCAAAACTACTGGTGTCAAGTGTGTAACATAAATATCACCCCAAACATTACTGAATACAATATTATAAATAAAATTCCCCCAAAGAAAACCTTTCATTAAAAAGCAGGTTCAAGTTTCTAAGTGGCAAGAATATATGTCTTGCACAAAGTTCACAAAGCCCAACCACTTAAAAGCAAGAAAACAAATACTTAAGGACATCATTACTCTCAAGCAGGCAGCATAATAAATGCATTATTCTTATCAAGGATAAAGAATTCCCACAGCAATACATTAGCTCAAGAACACAAGCCCTGCGTTTAACCAGATGATTCATCAGAAAGTCAGCCGTCTGCAGAAAAAGCAAAAAGTTAGGCAAAGATGAAGCCTGAGAGAGAGAGAGAAAGTTCAGTAAATAGGTTTTCTCCCCTTCCCTTTAAATAATGCCTTCTTTTTACCTTAGCTCTGACCTACAGTGTTTGTATCCAATGTTCTTTTGTGCAACCCTGCATGCCTTCTTCCGTGCTGTAAGTTCAGAAGTTCCCACAAGGAAATACACGTTCTTTCAGATACATATTTACATCAACTAGAAAAAAGTTAACCTTTACTTTTTTGTCTTTTTAATCACACATACCACTTTGACAGTCCTACAATGTAAGACTCTTGCTGGTTTGCATAGGAAATAGAGCTTATCAATCATAAGAAAGCATATTGTTATCTTGGTTCATTAACTCCATGAGCCATGCTTACAGGAGTTCACTGCAATCCATGCCACAAAATACAGTGTACTAATTGATTTTTAAAAATACAAGATTTGCTTTTCACTGGGATTGCAGAGGGATTCACAAACACGCTTTGCTTTTGAAAACCGGGCCAATAGCTGACCATGTAGGGTGAAGAGACCTATTTAGAAATTTTATCCAACAAAAACATATTCTACAGAACTTAGTTAAGAATTTAGTTGAGTCACTGTAAGAACCAAAAAGACGCAAATTGTTTCCAGTGGAAGCAATATTAAACTACAATTGCTGAAGAACACACTGATGAATAGATGCAGTGATCCAGCAAGCTATACTTCCAAGCTTTTCTCACACAGCAGGAAAACACACAGAAATAGAGCAAAAGCTTCAGGTTTTCAAGGAAAATATTTCTGAAGTCTGGCAAACAAATTCTAGTGATTAAAATTATTTATTTCCAACGTTTAAATTTCAGCACAAAGGGAGCTGCATGTCACGCAAGGCCATGTGACTCACCAGTGACATTCAGCAAAGCATATGAATTACGTGCTATTTGGATTTTTCCATTTATTTACCCTTCCCAGCAGGTAAAGACTGGAGCAGACTAGTGGAAAAAAAGAAAGAAAAAAAAAAAAAAGTCTCCAAATGAGATTTTTTTTTTTATTTTTTATAAACAAACATCCCCACGATCATTCGGCATTTCCAGGGGCCAGCACTGCACCCCTTCCCAAGTAACCCTTACCCAACGGCTTCAGCCGGGCTCAGAGCTCCGGCCCCGCACTAACACCTCAACCTTTCCACACAAAACCCACCCAGGTCCGAGGCAGCCGACCTCCCCGCCCGCCCCCC
>VYZV01027861.1:25797-64806 GCA_013401275.1 Pandion haliaetus | reverse complement strand
AGTTGGGAATGCAGCTTTTTATTATGAACTACTGCTGCTTGAGCTCTGTGAATGGAAAATATTTATAGCTCAGTGATACATGTGAGACCTGTGAGTTCAGAAGGATTTTTGGCCCCCTCCCCTTAGTTTGAAGGATCTGAAAGTACAGATAAAGCAACTCTTTCGTAGTAGTAGCCAGGATTAGTATCATGCTTATTGTTTAAGTGTGTATTCTTCAAGAGTTCTGGTAGTACCAGGGTGAAAGGTCTTGATTTTTACTGAGCAAATTACATAGTAATAGAGGTTACAATAAATCAGAAAATGAGATGTGGCCATAAGTCCACAAGTAAATTTTTTTTTTTTTTTTTTNNNNTTTTTTTTTTTTTTCCCTATTCTGGATGGCTACCTGAAAGCTCCTTATCTATTTTATTTAGCATTCAGTACCAGCAGTTCTTATTGGAGGCAAGAATATTTTGGGTAGACAGAGTCACCATGCGAGTCAGGTCTCATTAATGTCCAATTTTGAAAACAGTCCAAGGTAGGGATAGATCTTTCATCTATCTTTAAATTATTTACCTGGGTATTGGAAGCAGTGTAATCACAGTAGCATACTAATTTCTTACCTGTTACCCCACTGTAAGGTGGGATACTACTTCTCTTAAATGAGTTTTGCAGTATTTTGTTCTGTATTATACTTCTATTGGATGATGTGGAAGGCAGTAAAGAACATTATTGTGCATCATTTCATAGGCTGTGAATCAGAAAATTGACCCTGATAAGTATAAGTCCATATTTTGATTTGTAGTTTGTCCTCCTTTGGACAAGTATTTAGAGGGTGCAGTCTGGTAGTCTAGTGTAGGTAAACCAAGTAATGTAATGGAGATGACACCTAGAAACTCAGCTATATTTTACAGGCACGTTAGTTAGCTTTCACAAGGCACATCATTTATTTTCCAGCGCCCTCCATGTTCCACTCTCTGAGGACTTTGTTGGATGCTCTTTCTTGAGAGAAATTAGTAAATTATGTAGAATTAACTTGCACCTGACCTGAGTAGGATTTAAGGGAAAATAAAATACTACACGAGTGTAGACTTTAATTTTTCAAGAAGGTAAGAGGACAAAGGAGAGGATTAACTCCATGTTAGAGGAGTTAGTTTGGTCTTTCTGTCTATTGTTCTTCCTAATGGTGTCACTATTATAACACATTCTTGAGCTCATTAATGGAAACAGCTCCCATACATTTACACGTTGGATTCTGGTCAAAAACAAATGCCTGTAATTAACAAATTAGAAATTAATGAACTAAGAACGGGTGTAAATAATGGGAATATATGTGTAGAGCATCTATATCAAGAAAATATCCCAAAGTTTGGAAACACTTGAAGTAGCTGGATAGGGAAAAGAGCTAGTAGAGATTACATTCAGTGCCGCAGTGAGAACCATAGGTCCGTGCTGTGAACTGTAGAAACCTTCAGCTGAAATTTTATTTTCAAAGTGTACTACTGATTCATCATGGAATTCATCATGAAGCGTGGACCTGCATTCAGAGGTCACTGGTTTTACTGTCGTAACATTGTATGAAAGGCCTAGCAAGCCAGTTTTCAGTAGAGCTATGCTGTGCATGTTAACTGTGATAGAAAAGTTGCAAAAAGCAAGCCGAATACTTGAATTTCAGTATTCCAAAATAATAAAACATGAAAATTAGTTTAGAAGATCATGTGTGTAATCTCAGGAAAAAGGCCTCTTATGAGACCTAGCAAGAACCACCGGTTTTGGAAGGGTTTTAAATTACAGTGTAAATCACTGATGATAAAACCAAAACCTGGCCTAGTTGTTGCTGACTTCAGTATGGCCTTGTCAAACTGAGATCACTAACATAAGAACGATTGTTACCATTATTTTTGTTACTCTTCTCGGCCTTCCTGGGTTTAGCTCCTACCTTCCTTGAAATTCCTTCCTGAAGAACAAAATAACATTATCTTAGTTCTGGACCTTCTCGCAGGCATAATACCTTTTGGAAATTCACTGATTGAAAGAAACTTTATCTTTGAAAAATATCCAGCAGTGCTAGTGAGTTGTGGGGGTGTTTTTTTTATTTGTTTTTTTTGTTTTGTTTTTTCTTTTGAAGTGGAACCATGGAGAACTTGGAGAAGCAGAGGTGCAATTTCTTACCATGCTACCTTTTACAGTTTGGAGGGGCAGTTCAGATTTCATATGGAGATAGCATCAACTGTGGATAGCTATCATTTAGAACACGACATCAGGTATAGCCTTCTGCAAGGGCTGCTCTGTGGGCAGGCGTAGGAGCTATTACGCTATGGAACATGAACTCAAGGTGAACGTTACTCAGAGCCAGCTGCAGGCTAGTCCCAGTGCCTACAGGGCAGTGTATTTAACTTCAGCTGTGGCTTCCCTGTTTGCGTGGGTAACTCCTTCCTGCCTGGCCCCCCCACGCCGTCTTCTAGACACGATACTCTTCCAAAACAAGCTACTGTTGCTGTTTCCCCGCTGAGTTACAGCCAGTGTTCTTGGTTCTTGTGCTTGTGGAGGGAACAAGACCCCTTATGCTTCCCCTTTCTTTCTGTGTATTATCAATCAATCAATCTCTTTGGCAGTTTAAGGGTAACGTTGAGTGCCAGTTACAAGAGCAGCAGGAATTGTGACATAGGGTTGGACTGAATTCCTGGAGGTTTCACAACAACTCTAAACAATTGTCAGAATACTGTATAAAGAGTTTTGGTCTTTGCTTGTCAATGCAGGTTTGAGTCGGAAGTCAAAAGTTGCCACAGATAGGCTTGGATTTTTCAACGAAAACCAATCTTCTCCCATTGAAACCAGAGACTGTATTTATATGATACTGTTCGGTCTTGGCTTTGTTAAGAAAAGAGTTAATCCAACAGCAGGTGTTTTTCAAAATTCACCTCAGTTGCCCACCTCCTGAGCCTTTAAGCCCTTTTGAACTCCTTGAAGAGATTTGGACAAGTTATGATAATAAAGGCAAGCTTTTGGGTGTTCCACAATGGGCCCCAATCCTTACTTTATGAGAGGGAATAATTAAGTTTAAAAAAAAGTGGCCTTTTTTATACCAGTATCAAAAAATACATTGCATCTGTCAAATGTATGATTGTTGGATGCGGTCCCCTGCGGACCATTAATGTACAAAGCCCTACCACTGGGGGACAGAGTTAAGGTTGTTCAGATACTTTAACCGTGCACTTTTAATGTACTTGATTTGGATGCAGTTATCTCTGAATTTCTTAAATTACAGCGCTCCTGGGATAAATATTTCATAATGGTAACTTTTGAAAAATTTTAAGTTACTGATAAACAGTCCTGATTTTTTTATTTTTACCTTATGCTATTTTTTGTCTGTGATTTTGGCGGGTACTCCCTGTGTACTTCTATAATTGCTTATAGTTGTCTTTAAGTACAGAGGGTGGCTGCTGTTGAACTGAAGGTGAAAGAGGTCATTGCGTTTGTGTCAAGCTGTTTGTATTTTTATAATTGCAGTGCAGAAGAGTTGTTTTGTTCGTTACAGAGCAGATTAGTCATATATAAATTCCTTTCTGTGAATCTTTCTGAGAAGGAGTTAAAAAAACCATTGCACATCAGTGTCAGTGTCCTTTTACCATTACCCTGTATAATCACAACACATCATGCCATAACTGACTGTTGTGGATTTCCCCTTTATGAGACTTTTTTCCTAATAAGGCTTACATAATTTTAAAAATTCATTTTAAAACCCCATTTTTTATTCACTTTGGAAGCAGCATTTTATGTTGTAAAACAACCTGAGTGGACAGTGACTGTTAAATACCTTTATTTAGCTATACTACATGTAACTTGTGTTACTAGAGTTGAAAGTTTCTTTAACACAGAAAATTTTTTACATAACCACAAAAGTCCTTATTTTTTGTGCAATAAAAACAGAAGAGGAGATGATGACGGTGTCTCAAGTTATGCACATGCATTTAAGACTAATTTAATGTGATTTTTTAGCAAAATGAGTAGCCTGAGTAGGAGTTAACTGGTTAAAAAGAATACATTTATGGAAGTGTTTGTCGTAGGTTAAGAAAAAACATAATAGTGATCAGTAAAATTGTTTAGATAATACAATTTTTCAGAGACTAGTCTTGTGTATTCAGTGTTTTCCATCCTAATTCTAGGCTTTGAAGGTTTACTGTAAACTTGTTTTTCCTCTAAAAATGAACTTACTGATTGTGAAAGTGGAATTGACGCATCTGTAGACTGCAATCCCCAGCTTCTGCAAAGTATACCTAAATACCTATGTTTTATCCATACTCCAGATACATTGTGAAGCATTCCAGGGCTAAGAATGAATTTTCCTGTTCTGCCTCTGCAATGCTTAATCTCTAATGAGTCTGCCAAGAAGTGTGCTAGTCATGGCTGAAGTGCTTCTGATGGGTTGTTCTGTTCACTCTGGGCTGGACTGACACTGGTGATGATTTTTTCATTGGTGGTCAAACATCTGTCAGAGGGTAAAAAAATTTTTTTTACCAAGTTACATAGACCTATACCTACAACTGAAGCCAAGTTAAAATGCTCTCATGACCTTTGCTGTTGCTTTTTGCTGCTTGGGTCAGTACTTTCTCCATTCCATCCTTACATTCATCTTATTCTTGAGACTCCGCTCCTGTTTGCAGCTTCTTGTGTGTGTTCTCTAATACCATCAGAAGTGAAGCATGCAAACAATGTTTTTATTTTTTTCCCTGTTGTCCATCCCCCCCATCCCCGTCCCATCCCCCCCTTTTTTTTTTGACATGACATTTCATGCTGTTTTCTTTAGATCATTCAGTCAAGAACATGAGTTTCAAATGGGTAATTTTTTGGAGATGTAAATAAAGAAGATAGAGCACAATTATCACATTTTTTTTTGATGAAAGTTTTTAACCAGGACTGGCTGCAGATTTAGATGAAAAGAAAGTGATTTCTGTAAATTTCATAGTATTAGAGTACAAATAAGGCCAATATCTGTGTGTCTTTTAATCTTTGTACACATACTTAAATACAGAGCCTGGAAGCCATGATTCAGTTGCCTTAAGTCATGTGTTTACTCAGATATTAAAAGGAACTTTATGAAAAGCATACTTTTTAACAAAATATTTTGTTAAAAAGAGTTAATTTTGTTCGTCATTCTTGCTAAAACAATTCTACAGTAAATATTTTAAGTAAGTTTCTTAGGGAACACAATAGGCCATCTAGACTCAAGTCACATTGACAGCACTAAAAGGCATTGCTCGATTTATGAGAGCACTCTGTTTACCCAAGAATGTAGAAATTTCCCTTTCTAAATGGGACAGCCTTATCTTTATTATTCCAGTGCCTTTTAGTTTACAGTTCTGCTGTAAGCAATGTTTCAGGAGCTTATTTCAGGATTCCTAAATAAATGAACAGACGAAATTAATGCTTAGTGCTAGCAGTCTACATTTTATATATTGTGCGATTGAAAGTAAGCCTTGCTGAACAGCAGAAGAGAAAAATGATGGTGGTTGGTGGTACTTTATTTATACAGAATTTATGTGATAACAGAAGGTAAATTGAGCTTCTGAAAATACACCTTGTTTACAAATCTAGGTGGGTTTTTTTTTTTTTTCAAAACACAAGCTAAACCACAATGGCAATGAAAATCCAGTTCCAGGAACATCAAAGAAGCCATTCCTTTTCTTTTTAATCAAATACGTGTCAGAATGGATATAATCGTACATCATATTTACTCAATTCATGCAAGACCACTACCAACCTGCACCTATCGTAGCTGGTTTGTAAATGCTTGTCTGTCATGTGAATGGGAATAAAGCCAGTTTTTTACTTGCAAAAAGCAGCATTCCATTGCATAAACCCAAGTAGTCTAATGTTAATTGTGTTGTCCATATCCGGATGTCCCCAGGAAGTATCACTTCCATGCATTAATACGGATGCAGGGTCTTTGTGTGCACCAGAAAAGTTTTCAATATGTTGTGTCAATAGTAACTGGAAAAACAGCTGATGAGAGTTCAAGCACAGAGCGTTATTTTCTTGCTAAGATAAAATTCTACAAAATATAGCAGCTGACGGGAGCTAGAGCAATGTGTACTGTTTCCATCTTAAGATAAAAATCTGATAAAGAAAACAGCTGAAGGAAGTTAAAACAGAGTGTACTATTTATATGCTAAAAATAACATTTGGAATGCTTTTGTTATCTTTGCTGTCTTGAGCAGCAATTAATAATTTATTCTACCTTTCTTAATCTGTTTTTCTCTCTTTTTATCAATGGACCTTCACTGGAAAAAACACTGTGACAAGTCAGTAAGATTCTGTGATTTGTTGTGTCTTTAATTGATAGGGTGTTCTCTTTTTTTTTTAAGCATACTGCTACTGGAATACCTCTCTCATCTGCAGCAGAAATTTTACTTAATGTGCTTTTCGCAATTCTGTTTTGTTTACTTTTGCGTGTGGCTGCTTCCCTCTTCCGCTACCTTCTTCATCAAATAAACCATCGTTCTTGAGGGTGAACCTTAAAAAAACCACACCCCCAACCCTCCCCCACCCCAAATAAAAACAAATCAACCAACCCAAAAAACAATTCTAATGCTTTTTGAACCAAACTGATGGTTTCAGCTGATTTTGGGAAGGACTTCAGCCATGGAATAAGGTATTCAGCTAATAAATTATCTGCCAAAAAACCCATTTGTTCTTTTTACATACAGGGTAGTCAGGTTCCTATGTTGAAAGTTTTTGCTGTTTAATGATTAAAATAAAATTAATCTTTGAAAGTGATCTGATTTTTACCTGTTTAGTAATGTTTATTATCCTCTAGATTTTTGCTCAAGGTCTTGCCATTTTATTGTAGAAATTTAATATTTGTTTAAAGTTGATGAGAGGTCCATGGTTTAAAAAATTCTAGTCTGAACACAGGGCCTAAAGTGCAGTTTGGAGAATAAAAATCAGTGATAACCAGGTTGCTGCTCTTGGGAGATTGAGATCTAACGTTAATTTATATCCTTAGCCACACTTCATAGTGATTAAATATGGAAAAGCTTTCACCTAACTTCTTAGTTTACTCATTTTGTGCGTTTTCTTTGCTTTTTAGGATGTATACCAATGAAGGAAATCATTACAGCATTTCGTATGTTTGCCTAACTTGGCTTTTTTGTCCTCGGAGCGCTTGTGCTGCTTAAATGCATTTTGAATTTTCCCAGGCTTTTGAAACAAGTGATGAATCAGCCAGTGCAACAACAAGGCATGCATTTAGGACTCGTCGCAGCCTCCCTATCCATCCTCTGCATCCTCGGCGCAGGGACGCGCTCGCAGGGTCTCTCTCGTTACAGCCTAACTTCAGATGTTTGTCTTTCCCTAATTAGATACACGTAATCCATTCACCCGGGTTGTGACGTTCCCCTTCCCTTGTCCTCGCTGTCTTCGGCCAGACAATGAGCACAAAGATACAGTAGGACTCGTTTTCTCATTATTGATTTCACGCACCAGCTGGCAGCTGTTTTAGCTTGTTCGTTTTTATAACCCTCTGGGCAACTTTTTAAAAGTACTTTTCTTTGACCATCTGCTAAATGCAATTGGTTTAATAATTAAAGACTTGCCATCCTTTTTGGATAAATACAAATGCTGTTTCTGCAGCTGTGAGTTCAGCATTTTTGTTTTAAGTATAGGTGGGATGTTTTTTGTCAGCGCTGGGAGTGATGCAGTCGCTCTGCTGATACAGTGGCAGCTCCTTCAAGGATCCCATCTCTCATGTTAATAAGGGGGTTGGGTGGGGGGGAACTTTCCTGTGGGTTTGTTTCATATCACAAACCTAGCGCAGGGTGTGTGGAGGAGGGGGTTGTGTCCAAGCCCCGCTTTGTCTTAAGTCCTTAGAATTCCCAATTCTTGCGTTTGTAGGAATTTGGGGAAAACCTCTCCACTAAGTGCGTGAGCAGTGTATTTCAGTCTGAATTGCGTATCGAGTGCTGGTGATAAGGAGCAGAAGTATTTGGAGGTGTTTTGCCAGTACTAGCTGTGGCTGTACTGATAATAGCAGGCTTTGGTACCACCATCTGCCTCTTCCCTGGCCGGGGTCAGGGCGGCAGCCGCAGAACCCTTTCTCAGCGCATACTGGCAACTCTTGGAAACTATAAAAGTTTCATGAGTTTTCTGGTGCATTCAACTTTTTTTTTCTTTTCCCTTTGATGAACTGATGGGGAAGTGTCTAGTGAGACTAGTGTCTCACTTGGAGTAATTTGAGATAAGATTATAAGCAGTATGTTCAAGTTGTTTTTGTCTTAAAAAAAACTAAACCAACAAGTACTTTATAAAAGCAAAAGCAAAGACAGTAGGCTACTAATATGAACGGGTCCCTTGGAGCCCCCGGTCTTTCCATGTTGCGTGCTTCATAAGCAGGATGTGTAAAAAAGATCCAACCTTAGTTTGAACTCATCTTTATGCTGTGATTAGATCTAAACTTTCCCATGATTCCTTGAAAAAGGGCTGCTGAAAAATCCGTCTGTTTACCAAACAGTTTACCATTTGTTTCAGATGTACCTCAAAGCTGACCTGTAGGATTACTCTCCTGAGAGGTGAAAAAGGGTAATTCATTTTTTATGTTCCTTTAATCTTGGAATTCTTTCAAGAACTCTCTATGTAGGAATCGGTGCATTTTATTTTGCTGTGGCATCATTTATTCACCAAACATTCTTTGCTGCACAGCGCATGCTTGACAAAATTGGTTAGAAATCCATGTGGAAGAAGAAAGCCTATCTGAATTTGGGAGGGTTTTTTTAATACAATTGAATAAGACTCTTTTTTACAGACTGAAAAAGGAAATACTCATATGTTTTTTTAATAAGATGAAAGATATCTGTGTTTGCTTTGAGATTTTTATGTTTGTTTGTTTTAAAAGTATTCCCATCTTTAATATTTTTGTACTTTACAAACATAATCTTGTTCCAGACAGCTGTGATCTCTGGTCTCCTCTAATTCCTAAAGTAGACAAGAGCAAGTCAAATTTTCCAGAGTATCTGGCTAAATATCCCCTGAAATATAATTGAACTGAAACTGAATGCTTACAGTAAAAGTTCAGATTAGAGGGCAAAGTTTGCATGAGAAATTCCTTTCTTGAACTTAATCCTGTGGTGGTTTTCATATGAAGCATTCTCATCATAGATTTCATGGTTGTAGTATTTTTTTAGATTGCAACAAGTATGCACTAAGCTGTATAAACCATGCTGTGCTTTGGATAGGTATTTTTCTTGCAAACAAACCACCTCACTTCATTTTCTGCTGCTTAATTTCATAAGCTGACTCTCTTTGTGAGGCTGTTAATTACAAGCCTGTCGGAACTCTATATAAATGTGAAATGGGCAGAGGAGATAAACGTAATTTCTTGTATTTATTGAGATAGCACAGTTGGCAAAATCAATGACAGCTGAACAAAAGCACATTTAGGTCAAAAATGATGTTTCTCTTTAGTAGGTGAGAATTACTCTTCTTTGAATGCCCTAAACCTCTTAACGTGTTTCACAATACTTTGTATAGTTCCTTTGAAGTGTCCTTTTCCTGTGCTCAGTTTAGTTCTAAATGAACTGCAGAGAGATGAATGGCTGATAGGCCAAGGCAGGGAATTCAGTTCAGGATCAGGCCGTGAGCTGCGGTGCATGCTCTCATGGCACTGCTCTACCGTGGGTAGAAATCTGGTCAAATCCTGCAGGTCCTATGAAATCCTGCAGGTCCTATGAGGACTGCAGGAACTACTGCAGTGGATTTTGTTGAAATATAGTAAATGCCCCTTGATTTGCTCCTAGATATTCTTTACATTAACTTACTCAGGAGTGTAGGAGAAACTGCTCGTCCTCTTCCTCTCAGTGCTGATGTAGGCAGACAACTGCATGCTTCCTTGTTTCTGGATTTTTTTGTGAAGAAGGAAAGGAAGGAAAACTCTTAAAAATATATCTCCCCTTAGCCCTGCTGACCCTTCCCTGCTTTGGAGCTGTACCCCTTTCCCAGAGAGAGAAGGACAGAAACCCTGGACGGGGTTTGTGGTGCAGTGATCCATAGGTCTAAACCTTGTGAACAAGTGGATTTATTGGGGTTTTTGGTAGCGTTCTACACCCAGTTTTTTTCCGCTATACAGAAGGCAAATTCTTTACGAAGAGTAATGCAGTCCAAAAGTAAGTTCAACGTCTGTAAAAGGAACAGTAATCATAAAACGCATTTGTGTGTCTTTATTTTCCAGGATAAATATTTTTGTTTGTGGTAAGTAATGATGTGACATTAGTACAAATTCTGAAGGCAAGAAATGGTGTTTCATAAGGTTTGGGGTTTGTTTGGCTGGTTTTTGGTTTGTTTTTTTTTTTTTCCCCTTTTTTTCCTCTTCTGACAAAACTTACTCAGATTTTTTTAAGTCTGAAGTGGCTTTTTCAGTTGCTGGGCTGTGGGGTGGTGTTTCTGACAGGCAGGTTTCTTTGGGATGTGGCTACAGACAGCTGTCTCCTTTTGAAAATGGACTTCTGGCTTTGAGGTGCGGTTTGAAATGGATGTCGACATGTGTAAATTAATCTAGTTTGTCACATACATTGGAGAGTGGCAGTGAGTGGGGTTTTTTCCCCCCTTCCTCTTCAGCCTGTCCCCTTTATAATAAAAACATACGCAGAGTTTTTCTTACGCTACAGCTAAAGTCATTATGTAGTTACTTAATTGATCCCCTATGGGAGATGCCTCACATCGCTGCTGCAGGACTCTACATCATGGTTCAAAATAAAAATGTGAAAGGATTCATTCTCCACTAAAAT
Source organism: Pandion haliaetus (assembly GCA_013401275.1). Classification (NCBI taxonomy): domain Eukaryota; kingdom Metazoa; phylum Chordata; class Aves; order Accipitriformes; family Pandionidae; genus Pandion; species Pandion haliaetus. The sequence continues at coordinate 54,049 of VYZV01027861.1, read as the reverse complement.
GTGTATTTTCTGTATCATGCCATTGATTGCTTTCAGATGGTGAACCGGAAAGGATTTATGTCCTACTGTACTGTTCTTAAAGATTGTCAGTAAAAATGGGGTCTGCTTGCAAAATTTCAAGTCCTGAATAATTCCTGTGCTTTTAAAACAGGAATACAGACTCTTCAATGGAGTAAACCATTGATAATGTTATAAGCAATACACTAAGAATTTTATATACCTAGTTTTGTCTCTAGTCTAGTAATGACGTTAATAGTTATAAATAGAATGTTTTATTTATGGCACTGAAGGAATTTAGCTCATTAAGTGATGGTCTTAGAATAGGTCTAATTTGCCAGCTTTGTTCCCGTCTCCGTGGTGGTGCGATACATTGTGTATGCCCTTGTTTTCAGTCATATGGGATGACTGCTGCCCTCACCTGTAGACAAAAACAGGCAAACATTTTTTGCAGATATAATGAGATGGATTTTTCAAATCTCTTCTCTGGCTTGTGGCATTTGTGCAAGCAGTTTATGCTGATCTTGGTGAGACTTAATTGTGCAAATAATTCCCGCAGGTCAGAAGGGGACATTAAACACTTTGGACAGTACAGGAGAAAACGTGGATGATCAGTGCTTCTATGGTATAATCTTTAATTACAGAACAAACACTGTACTGAGAAGTTTTTTAGCTAATGTTAACATGACACTTCAATCTTATTTTTATTGCTTGCTGTACAAGTAAAATGTTTACTAGAATTAAAAGCATGTTTTCAAAGGAGGCTTCAACTCCAGGTAAGAGCCTATTGCTCAAAGGAGTTCCATATAAAGGTATGACACTGATTTGCATGTCAGAAAACAAAGCTGTTTATATCGAAGTATGAAAAATGCTTTTTTCTAAATACTATACATTTTTATGTATTATTTCAGTTTTATGCAGGTTCAGTTCAATTAATATATTCAAAGTTCTGAAGACCCTTTAAAAAAAAAGTCAAGCAGTGCTGGAAAAAAATACAAATAAAACTTTCAGTAATCTTTTGGAGTACAAAGAATAGCTTATTTGAGATCCATCACCTAAGTTCTGTAAAACTTAAAAAAAAATACTGGTATTGTTGATGATTCCGGTGAGTGAAGTGCATAATGGGGACGATGGCTAGATAGTCCTTATTTGTCTATTTTACATAATTTGTAATCAAACAAAATAGTTTCTTGCTGACTGTTTCCATTTGTTTGCAAGTTATGTCAAATACAGCAAGATTTATAGGTGCCATTAAAAATCCATATTGATTTCCCACAGTCAACTGGGAGTTTACTTGGAAAGTCAGTCATTAGTTGAATGAATGTCCAAAGCATGTTCTAATTTCTATTACTAGTTGAAGTTTTTAAGCAAAAATGATTTTTTTTGAAAAGCAAATGTAGTAGGTTCTGAGTTCTGGCATGTAAAGGTTCACATTTTTCATTCAGTGCAACTGATGTAGTTAGTCGCGTGCTATTCTGCTCTGGAAGTGATGCTTGAGGCTTCATTATTGTTTCATGTTTTAATTCATTTGGATTCAGTCTTTGAGCTTTCCTAGCACACAATCCTTTACTGTCTGACCCTGAGTATGTTTATATTTAGCCCTGCAGTGATTCATTGCGCTGTGCAGCATGCAAACACTGATGAATCAGAAACTCTCGGCCCTGAGGAGCTTGCAAACTAAATGTACAGGAGAAGGGAGTGATGGGGGGAGCAAGGTTACAAGCTGAGGGAGCAACTTAATGGCTTGTTCTGGTAGTGCCCTTTTTCGCCCTCTAATGCCTGGGGCTAGGATTTAATTTAGGGGGTTAGAGGAGCAAATGAGAGCTAGGAGGCCCAGAAGGGAAAGATGCAAGAGAGGAGGGCAAAGCAAAGGGTTTCGGTGAGGTTAGGTGACTGTACAGCAGAGGACAGCGTTGAGGGAGACAGCCCGTTAGCAGCTGGGGAAGGTGTATTTGGAGGCTGTGGAGCACCTGATGATTTACCCTCTGTGCTTAACCCGCTCGGTGGGTTAACTGGACTGCCTACTGCAGCTCTTGGAGTTTCCCAATTTCTTTTTGCAAAATGATGTGGAAAAGGAGAGGGAAGGGTATTACAGGGGAGGGGGTTGATGTTATCTAAGGATTCCCATTATTCATTCCATCCTTGTCCTTTCAAGTTGGGATGGCTTAAGTTTGGATTTGGGAGACTGAAGCAGCTAATGCTTTGCAACATGCGTTACCTGCCTCCTGGGATGCAATTGTGCAGCTTGTCCTTGTGCATTCACGGTGTCCTGGAGCTTTGCGGAAGGATTTTAGCTTTTCATCTTGTTTCTGTTGACAGTTCCGTTCTTACGCTCCTGGGGAGAGATTTTTGAGAGGGGAGGTAGCACCATCTCCACACGTCAGGTAGAATGGTTATAACTAATTGATGATAGATCCTCCTTACACTTAGTTTCATGGACAGCTTATGGGATATCTACACTAATGGATTGATCCCGTTTAATGTATATTAGTAATTAAAGAAAATACATTTTTAAGAGGCAAGGATATATTTAATTTTAATAACTACCTTTCCCTGAATCAAGAAGTCTTTGCACAGAACTCTAATGGATAACATTAGTCAAATGTGTGATAGATCAAATTGTTAAGTATGAAGGGTGTTGTTAATGTAACACAGAAGAGAAATCTTGTGAGGTAACTCTGAATAACACACAGAAAGAGTGCATTCATCATGGTATGCTGACAAAACATCTGAGTAATGATGGCCATTAAATCTTTTGTCATGGCTAAGATATGAAAAAAGAAAACAAGTTAAAGTGTGAGCCATTTAGGAAAATTGCCATTTGACATGTAAACCTTGCTACCTCTATGTATTCATTTTGATATTATGGAATGAATTTGCATTTTAGAAGGAAAACTGATTTGCCTACCAATTATGGGGAAAAAAGTGAATTTCAATCTCTAGTTAGTCAAACATTTAAATGGAAAGAGCAGAGCTTTCTTCTTCTCCCCCCCCCCTTTTTCTCCCATAAAAAGAGAACTCATTCATGAGTTTGGTTTTTACACGGTTTGGGGGGAGGGGGGAAGAACACCTCAACAAAACAACCAACCCACAACATTCAGGAGGATTTGATGTACTGATTTATTTATTTTTGAAAAAGACCCAGTATCCTACCATCAGTATTGTCTTAGCATGACCCTGTGTGTGAATAGATTTTAATTGGGCCTTGTTAAAGCCTGGGAGTAGGGAGTGATTCAGAAATGCTCAGCACTGCTCTTGTTTCCTGTATAAATAAGCTTGCTGAATTTTTTGGTGGGGGATTGGAAGAAAACAAAATTCAAACAGAAGCGATTTCATAATGTACAATTTCAGTGATTACACAAATCTGTAAATATCCAGTCCTTGCTGATGCTTGTATTGACCGAATGTTGGTCTGTGTTTAAGTGTAGGGACACAGATGTTCTTGTTTACTAAATTGTGAGTTTACACATCAAAGGCAAAATCTAGTCCAGTTGCTGCTATAGTGAATGTTCACCGAAGAGTTGTTGGGAAGAGCGATACCTTGTTAGGCTCAATCCCGTCCTGTTTTTCTTAATAAATCTACATAGATGACAAAATAATGTGAGCCCTGAGCCCAGAGGCCTATTCCCAGCCTTGGCACCCTCCAGCAGGAAAGAATGGGGGTGGTGTGAAACCAGCCTTTCTGGAGAGAAGGGATCAAACTGGTGTAGTTTATACAGCTCTAATCCTATATAAGGGTGTCTATGAGATACTGTTTGTTTTTTACAGGGAGTGTGTCCCTTCCAGTTTAAATCTCAGCTCTGTTCCAGGAAATACTGTTACTGAAGAAGAGCAAAAATAGCACAGATATTACCAGGTGAATTTTCTGAAACATCAGGGAGAGCTTATTGCATTTGGGTGTGCTATCAGGGTATTGGATGTCAGGCATGAAGGGACACCCCCCCCACCCCCCCTTTTTTTTTTTAATTGTTAAAATTAATCTCTGTACATTTTTAAGTATGGATGATGTCTTTAAGTTATACCTTAATCTACATCTTGAAAGTAAGAAAAACCTGTAAAAGCCTTTCTAAGAAAGGCATGAGTTTTAGGGAGAGGATATCTGTCCTGTCTGAAAGCAGTGGCCATCCTGCTCCATGGCACTGCTGCTACCTTCACTCCATTAGTGATAAGTGGAATTTAGTGGAGGGCATCTTACTCTTTTGGTGACATTGCTATTAATTGCCCTTTCAGTTTTATCTGGTATAGGTCATGAAAGACTGTGGTTCTGACCAAAGAGACAGAACTGGACAGAAAAGTTGTGATTTGTGAAAAAGCCCAATATTTTTTTTTTTTCTGATACATGCTTGATGTTCCTTTGGCTTCCTTGAACAAGTTGCTTTCAAGAAGAAAAGGGTGGCATTTCATGTAGTTACAGCTAGGAAAATAAGGAATCACAGAAATACTTTAGTAACCAAAAAGAAAAGATGTGTCTAAGCAGGGCAAGGCAGAATAACACCAAATATCACATAAAAGATACTAGACATAAAGAGAAACAATAGCAAGTGAAACCTTCAGAAAGAAAGGAAGAAGCTTGCAGAATTCACATAATGGAATCAAATGTCCATCCTTTTCCCTTTCTTTCCCCAAGCATATTAACCATATTTTGCATTTTCGGACTGCATGTTTGTGTAAGTAACTGTTGATGCTGAGTGCTTTGGTGGTGGTCATCTCTCCGCAACTTGTCACAGGTGAGGCAGTTCACTACTATGTTGTTTGGACGCATGTGCTGTAGCTGCTTCTCTGGTATTTTGCATTTAGTCTCCAGTCTGGCTGCTTCTGTGGCATCTTATATTCACCTGAAGAACAGGAGCACTGCAAAGAGTGACGTTTCCTCCCAGAAATAGCTTTTCGTGAAAAGAACAGCCGTAACTAACCAAGACAGGAAACTCAAGAGAAATTGGAGTTAGGGTGTAGTCTTTTAAACTCAAAATTGATGCCTGACAGTGTGGAGTAATGCAGTGTGAGTAACGTCAGAATGTGAGCTACTTCTGTACATTAGGATATACTTAGAAGAATTAAAGTACACTTTTAGAAATTAATATTAATTCTTGAACTGCTTGACAAAAAAGACTTTTTTTTTTTTTTACTTAATTGTGAAGAATATAAACTGATTTGGTGTAAAATTAAAAGAGCATCTGAGAAATAAAACCAGCAATGCAGTTGGTGAAACTAGCAGCAGATGACAAACTGTGACAGCAGGAATCTTAGAAGAAGAGGGAGACACTGGATTGAACGAAGTATTTAAAAAAAGAAGATTGGGGGCAATATTAAACTTGGCTTTCCCTGTTACCATATCTCAGCTTTAATGTCTAACACCAAGTTAAACATGCAGCAGTTTCTGGACCTACTACATTTGCTGCTGAGAAATGGCCAAAGAGTATATTGAAAGATGAGCTGTTTATTTGTAGTCTGTGGTTCTGTTTGTACTGTTAGAGTATTTGGTGAGAGGAGCTGCTCAGATAGGTAAAAATACTTGCATGATCATATGTGTGAATAAAGCAATGAACTGTGCAGTGTTCAGCGAACTCACTGAATCATAGTCTGTAAGAGTATTTCTGAATTGCTGTAGCACAAACAAGAGATGCTGCAGAATTACAGTAAGAGAAGCAGAACTCAGAGTACCCTGTTATTCTGATGTGGTGTCTGAAAGGCCAACTGAGAGTTTTCTAAAATGAATGAACTTGAAAATAATTAGATATCAATTTCAGGCCATTGATGGAATTGGCATTTTGTGGCAGCTGGTTCCAATATCACATTTTCGTAAGAAGATAAATAAGAAGAAACTGGTGATGTTGAAATGAAGAAAGAGTATGTGGTGAGACATTCTGAAGTTGATAGAAAGGTCTGTCAGGTCACCAGAGTATATCCACACAAGCAATGTTCTGTTATTATATGAGGAGGAAATGAGGCAAATTACAATAAAAACTACATTTAGCCAAGAAAGAATTTGTAGCAGAATTGTCCAGATGGTTTATCTTAACCCTGACTGCAAAATATGTTAAGCAGATTAGAAATTTAGACATCAGTGACACAGGAGGGACCGTTTGGAGCGATGCTTCTGTGGCTCAGAAAGCCCTTGTGGGAGAGGCGGCATCTTAAATGGCATAGCTGGTGAGTCATTGCTTTGAGAGCGCCAAAATCCATGACCAGCACTAACCCTTTAGTATTAGTAATTAAATTATTACTGCGTTAATGTGTTTGGAGAGAGTAACCCAACCAACAGCTTTTCTCTGGAAAGGAATTGTTAGGTTTATATTAAACTTTTTTCCTGTGGGGGTGGTAGTGAGAGAGGGAGCACTGGTGGCCCTGCTAAAGATGGTGTTGTGCAATAAGCAGGCTGATTAAAGACAGCAAAAGTGAGCAGCCTTTGGGGAATGCCGAGTTCTGCTTTAAAATAAAAATCTTCCAGATGACTTTGAATTGCTCCAAGTTACAAGCAGTATGCAATCAGGTAAACTTTGCCCTTTTGCGCAACTGCTCATTAAAGGACTTGTAGCTTCTCAAAACTGACCCTGCGTTCTTCTATCCGAGACACGGCGTTGTTGAATATCTGTGCTAGCAAGCACAGTGGGACTCAGTTGTATACAACTTGCCTAGGTTGTCCGTTGATGCCTATACTTCATTTACCAATTTTAAGCACGTACCAGTTTAGCTCTAGTTGAACTGAAATCAGAAGAAGAGGAAAGTAAGTTAGCTCAATTTGCCTGTATGGGTATTTTCTTTCAGGTGTCGTCTTTTATTCAAATTATATAATGTGTTTACGATCTAGCTTTTTGTTGTATTTTTTTTCAGCAATATGATTATTTTTCAGTTACTGTGCTAAGAGATTTCTAATATTTCTGGCAGTTGCATATATCTTCATGTAAATAGGGAAATGCAGCACAGCTTTGCAGTAGTTAGGGGTTTCCTTTTATTGGTTGCTTGATTGAATTTCTTTAATGGTTAAATTTCACTGGTGCAGGTTTTCGTTTAATAAACGTGGCTCTTTCAAAAACCTGAATTTGATATATACAACTTGGAAACAATTGCAAGTGTAACTCAATAAACTTGAGTTTGTTTTAGTGTAATCTCTTCTAAAAGTAAACTTAAGATAGCTTTGAAACATCAAACAGTCTGGTATTTCATTAGCAGTATTTATAGAGTAAGGAAAGAAAAGCAGGCCTGGAAATTCTTCTGCAAGTCGTTACAGCAAAGTAGCAGCCCCAAAAGAACTGAAGTGGATTGGATCTATTTATAGTTTTAAACTATAGAGTCATCAGTAAAATAGTTGAGAACACACATGCAACAGAGGGAGGGAAAAAATGGGAAGGAGAAGGGGAGCAATAGCCGGTAATGGAATAAGAGTGTAAGGAATATATGTAAAGGTTATGAAATCTGACCTCACTTAGGACATTGTTTTTGTTCTGGTTACCATATTCTTTAAAGATGTAACATTTGAAAAGGGGAATTTGATTGACCTTATGACTAAAGATAGGAACTCTGAAGAGAGGCTAAAATCATGAATTTCTATAACCTTTAAAGAGCAAAGGTTGAAAGGCAATTAGTTGAAAAATATAAAATCTCCTGAATTATATATCAATATATAACTCTATTTCTTTTATATCAGAAATTATTATAAAAGGAAGGCTATATGTCAGTTAAGGGGCAAGTAACTCAGCAACCTCTGTGCGCTTGCTCCTTTTCCCTTTCTCTTTCAAGCACAAGGTCTCACAGGCAGAAGGAAAGTATGCTTCCCTTTCACTTTTAAAATTACCAAAGCTGATTTAGAACAATATAAAAATGTGGTAATAAATGAATGTGGGGAAAAAACATCTGAAAAAGTCTGAAATTACTCTCAGATATTCAAACAATCTTACTGATCGTCGCTGGAGGGGGTTGCAAGGATTCTTCTGAGTGTGCCATGGGTTGTAAAGTTGGTCAGACTTTGAGGTGTACACGAACATTGGGGATAGACCAAAAACGTCTCAGGGGACTTAGAGTATATTTTTTGCACATTGTAAGAGCAGCAATATAGCTGTTTTCCTTCCAGTAGGACACAAAAGGACATTGAGGGTGTGGGGGTTTTCTGTGGAAATATCGAACAGAATGTTGAAGTGGATGCCATCAGTATCTTGAGACTAATGCAGAAGACCATGACTGTTGCTAGCTAGCACTTTGTTCAGTGGTTGGTCTGCTTTCATGAATATGTGATAGAGTCTCAGTAGCTGGTTTGTCAGGGATCGTGGTGTAACTTTTCCGGAAAACTTGCAGGATTTGGTTCCTCAAAGTCCCCAAGGTAGAGAGAGGTTCCACAACCACTGGATGGCCGGATCCCACCGTTCATTCCTCAGGAGAAATGCCACACCCTACACAGGCATTGCTCTATCTGTCTGCTAGCAGAACTTTCCTCTGAAATAGCAGTGGGAAATGAACCAAATCTGGGGGAAGCTTTGCAGCACTGTCATAGCCTAAAACTGTTCTGGAACTACCAAAATACAGCATTTAATTTAAAACTCATTACACATGTAAACAGGCTTTAAGAGGTGGTATAACTAGATACAAAAATTAAAAAATTATGCTAATCAAGAAATATTTTTGTCTAATTATGTAATACTTTAGCTTTATTTAGTCACTGAAGAGATTAACATAAAAAGGCAGGCTGGTAAAATCAAGGACGCTGGAATCTGCAAACAGACACACCCAAGAAAATAAGATGTGTTTATGGCCTTGTGTTTATATTTAAAGGTTCAAACTTGAGAGTTTGAACTTTAATTTTTTCACATGTAAAACCATGCTTTGTTGTTTACCAAAAAGAACAGTCTTTGTGGTAAAATGCCCAGGTCAGTGTGCATCTGTCTGTGACAGATCATCCAAGAACCATGATTTGAAGTAGTTGGTAAAAATAAGAAACTGATAAAAGGGAGACAAGCAGCAGCAATATTTCTTACCATGTAGTTTAGTAGGCTTTGCTCAGCCAGTGACACCAAAAAAGAACTGAATCTACTTAACTTTTCTGTTAACTTGTAAAAATGAAATCACTTTTCTAGGAAATGAAGAGCTCTAAGTGGAGACACTTGGTATTTCTCTTTATCTTTGATAAATGTCATTTCTTGTACTCTTGATCTAATAGAGTTTTTGCCACTGACGTCACTGTTTGGATACAGTAATTTTAACTTGTTCATTGAGTTCAAATTGGGCAGCTTTTAAATGCAGTTCTCGTGATCTCGCACTGCACAGCAGCTTTCTTATTTGTCTCTTTTCAGTATGCAGTCACATTTATTTAAACATTTTACACCAAGAACGTTAGGATGTTTTTATTGTTTTGTGTTTGTAAATAACTACCATTTTGAGAAAGATGTCTGGTCACTTGAGCTTGTGTATTGATTGAATCTTACTGTTGAACACGATCCATGAGAATGCTGAAGGTCCCATTAGAAAATACATAGCTTGATTTATACTTGATGAGAGCTACATTGATCACATTCACATACTGAAACAATTATTGATGGAATCTATGATGAACAAGTCATTCTAGTTGTGATGAACATTGGCTTCTAGCAGACATTTGACACTGAACCATGAGATTCTTTGTTGTTACAGCACATCTGAGAAAATCATTAAGCTTTTTGAAGCCTTTACAGGCTGGGTCTAAGAGTATTATTTGCATTAAGATTCATCAAGTTCCTTTCACATCAATTTTGGCTTTCTTGCAGGAGTACATTAGCAACTTTGTCTTATCAGTAGCCGTTGCATATATTACAAGCAAAAGCATAAATGTAGCTCACCTACTTATCATGTACAAGGGTTTTTTTTTTGTGGACAGTACCGAAGTACCCTACGAGAAAAAGCGGAAAATATTTAAGCTGTTTAAAATGTGTTTATAACACGGCAAAGGCAAACTGCAGCAATTCTAAAGAAAAGAGTTGGAAATGTTTTCAGTTCTAAATTCTTTTGGTTCCTGTATTCTTCCTGTGGAAAGGAAAGTTGAAAATCAGAAAAGGTCAGAAATGTCTTTCTAGGGTTGTTTTAACCAAGCTTATGTGACTGGGAAGAGTGTATACTACCATTTAAAGAAAATATGTTTTTGTATATCTCTCAGTAATAACACACTGCCAAGTCACAGGATTTAGTTGACAATTCTTAGAGTGGAAGTGGATTTCCAAGAATTGTAACAGTTTTTTGCAATCTGAAGTGAAGAAAGCTACCTGTTAAAATAAGCAGAAAAGTCAGTAAACACTCTCCAAAGCCATTCAAGCCGTTGAAATGGTTATGTAATGTTCTGTAAATTTTATCAAGCTGCTTATAAGCAATTATGTGCAGCCTGATTCTTGTCACGGAACATGAAGGGAAGAAAGCTCTGCTTGGATTATTGGCAAGTTTGCTACTTCTGTCTGTAGTCCAAAGTATTATCACCTATACTTGGGGCTATGAAATCTGCTTCCAAGAGAAGCAGGAAAAAAATTTGTGACCACCCATAGACTACCTGAAGACAAAGCTAGTAGTTTCAACAATGCAATGGTTAGAAACTTGTCCAGCAGAGGAATACACTTTGTCTGCTTAAAGATCTGAATCGATTTGTGTAACAGCCTGAATAATGAATGTGGATTTTTATTTCGGTCCCCTGAGTGAACAATGCCGCTTCACTCACTGCAAACTCTTCCTATCAGCCTTGCTTATGAACTTTAAGTTAATATAGCCTGATATAACTTTAGATTCAGGAAGAATGGAAAAATGACATTATCTTAAGAATACAACTTCTTATTGTCTTTTTCAAAAGACATTGATAATTGCTATAATTTTATATGATGGAGAATGGCTTACAGATTTACTACCATTCTAGTATTTAAGCCTCCAGAGATCTCTGACCCAGTCTACTCTGGCCTGCAGGCTTACTGTCAATCCTCTTGACCTTTTTGCACTTGCCATTTTCTTTTTTTTTTTTTTTTTTCTGTGAAGTGGGGTTAACCNNNNTCCTCTTGACCTTTTTGCGCTTGCCATTTTTTTTTTTTTTTTTTTTTTTGCAGTGAAGTGGCGTTACACGTAATGAAATAAATATATAAAAGTTAATACTTTTTCCTTTCCAAGCAGAGTTACTTGAGATTTTGCTCCTAAAGTGCATTTAAAAGTCTCTTAAGCAAGCAAAACAGGATTGTACTTTGTACGTTACGTGCTTGGTAGCTGACCTGTGAAACTCTTTGCCAAAGGATGTTGAAGGGCAAGCACAAAGCTCATTGTCCTGTATCTTCCAAATTCCACGCACGCGAACGCGCACACACACACACGTGTTTTTTTCCAATATTCTTGAGGACCAGAAATTGGAGAGTCATGAAAAAGAGAGTTTATCCATCTTAACGCTAGTAAGTTTTGCGTTGGCCTACATCAGAAATGCATGAGGTAAAAAACATTAAAAAGGATTCTTCAAACCTACCAAACTTTCCCATTAAAACCAATTGTGTCCAGCAGTGATTTTTGCTCAGCATCACTTTCATTAGCTAACCACTAGAGATGTACTACACGTGGAAGAATGAAATAGATGGAGCTGACTCACACTTGGACTTGCACAGATGCATTTGCAGAATGTAGTCCCTGAATAATTTAGAAACCAATAGTACAGAATAGACACAGTTCAGTATCACAGTGTACTGAAAAAGTTACCATTTTTTAAATTACTATTTTATTTACAACTTGGACCACTCTGAACTTTCAGTATTTTTTTTTCTTTATTTCTATTTTCCGTTCTTCTAGAAAGTGGAGGGAGACATATGTGGAAAAATACTACTTAAATGCCAAAGGTGAAGTGAAGGACTAAAATACCTGTTTTTCTTCAAGTACCTCTGAAACCTGCTCCCAAATTTTTTTTAAAATGAGAATATTTTGCAAAACTTTCTGGTTCCAAACAAGTATTATTTCAATTAAAAAAAAAAAAAAAAAGTGAAAGAATTTCTAACCTTGTGTTTTCAAAATATTTAGGAATTTGCTGTTTTCATAGCAGTACATACACTCAGTCATTTCAGAGGGAATTCAGGCACCGTCTGCTTTGAAACACAGTAAGAGGACATGTATGCCTGCCATGATGGATAACAAATTCATCACTGAGTAGTTAGCAGGTTGTTGTTCTGGTCTTGGATTATATGAATTTCTGCTGCTAAATGCTCAAATCTGCCTCTTCCCCCTCCCCTCCCAGATGTTTGGAATAACTGATGTGAAAATCTCTGGGGAAGCTGCTTTGGTGAAGTGTGGTATCGGTACTAAATGCATTGCAGTCTGCACAGAATGCCTGTTAAAAGGCATGATAAAAGCAAAGTGGAAATGCTAGAGGGTTTTGGAAGAGGCATCTTTTCACACATTGTCACTCAACATTAAAGTGAGCTAAAATGTTGATATATTCTTGCAAGATAAAAGTTGTGGGTTGGTTTGGTTTGGGGTTTTTTGTTTGGTTTGGTTTTGGATTTCTTTTTTTTGTTGTTGTCTGTCAGCCAAGCTACTCCCATAAACACATTGCGGGTGAAATGGTACTCTGTTAGTTTCCTACGCCAAGAGGCATGACTTAGGACTGCGTGATATTTGGCAAATAAAAAGTAAACTTGGACTCTACTACATTTCTTGCAATTTTTTGTAGGGACTATTGCATCAAGTGACTGTTACATAAAGATGTTCTCAAGCATATGTTGAAAACAAAGTAAAATTAGTGATGCTGCTGACATAACTGTAATAAAAGTGATAAGAAAATTATTAAAGAAATGAAGAGTGACATTGGTGGTCCTCCACATCATTTAAGCAAGAGTAATTACAGAGGAATGAAAAGTCAAAACGTAAAGTTCTTCAAGAAATAGGGAACTACTGGGTGGTGTCAGGGTAACTGTAAAGGGTGAAATGAAATACCTTTAGATTTTAAGGGGTTTGGACTTTTGAAGCTTTTCGAAAAGTAGACGTTACTTAGGCTCCCAGCTATTCCTAGGGAAATGTTCTTGGCATAAACAAATGAATTTTGAATAATTCTAGTAATGAGGGGTTCCCGTTGTTAGGAATTTAGCATTGCAAAGAATGAGTCTTCAAATATCTTACACCGTTGGAAATAGAGATACTAAATGCCACAAGAGTGTATTTCTATTTGGGTAGACAGTGGAGAGGAGAATAATCTTAGGAGGACTCACTTGTTCTTCAGATGCTTCAAATTTATGTCTGTTCATCAATGCTGCATGAATGAATCACCTTGAAGTATTTCAATCCCTCTTAGTTACACTTTTCTTGTAACACAGAGGAAGGACAATGTTCAGCATGCTACCACGATTGCAAATTAAAGTCTCCCCTTCAGCTTGCTACTGCTGCAAAAGGAAGTAATACGTTAGAAGACAATATTTTGAGAAAATAAATATCATACAGGTAGATATTACTTTATATTTTTAAAGTACATGCAAGATAGAAAATGTACAGTGTGTAATAAACACATGCCCTGAAAACAGAATATATGCATTTTCTTGGCTGATTTCGTGTTTTCCTTATGTCCTAGTTGGGAATACTGTGCAAAAGAGTTACTGTGGCTCCCTGCATCTGGGGCTGGTTCTGCCCCGCTGCTGAAGTGGGGTGGTGGAGCGGGCTCGAGGGCACTTCAGGTCCCCCCCCCGGGACTGCCCACAGCTGAGGGTTTCCAAGGGCACTCTACCATAGCCAGAGTGGCCTTCCCGCAGGGTCTACCCCAGTCCGTCTGAGGATTGTGGGGAACGGTGTGATTAACAGCTGCGATGTGAAACTCCGTCTTTATTTTGTCATGTCTGGAGGCGGTAGCTGTATAGAGAGCTTCTGTTGGGTAGCAGTTTGGTTCTGGTGGGTGGATGTACGTGTATGGATGGTGGTTTTTTCTCCAAGACTGTTACCTGGTTAGAGAAGGTAACCTGTCACGGCAGCGTTTATCAATTTTTCCAAAGCTCATCGTTTTGATAGGGCATTGAAATACATCAGTGTGAATCTGTTCTGTGCAGAATGAGTGTTTTGCTTTGGCTTTTTCCAAAGGAATCTTTACCTGCTCCCCCTTCGTGTATTCGTGTTTGTATTGGGTGGGCAGCAGGGAGTGACAACTGATTTGATCTGTCAGGAGAGGTTTGGTGAAGGAATCAAAAGCTTTTCATGTGTTTTTCAGCTTTATTTAGTAATCATTTTAATGATTCTGTTTGGGAATGCTTTGTTCAGGGCTATGGAAAAAGTGTCACAGTGATGATTCTCAATGCTAAAGAGAGATTTCAAATATTTTTCTTTTTAAATAGCCTGCTAAATGTTTCGGAAAGTGAAATGTGTGATGTCTAATTCAACAATGCAGCAGTATTCTGCAAAGCAGGACATTCTTCCCATCCTTAGCACTGAGAGTTCATTCTCTAGTTCCTATGCCATGAGATAGTAGCATTCTTGACTGGCTACCCCGTGAGCTCTGTCTTGCTGCAGTTTATTTATCTCCCCCCCTCAGTGGCAGAGGACAGTTCATTCCTTCTAGATGCAGGACATCTCATTCCTAATTACTTAAACTTTTTTTTTTCCTTCTCTTCCTTGCATTCCAGATGCTCACAGATGAGAGTTCTGTTATGCTATCAGGCATATTTGTTAATAAGAAAGTAACTTAAGTAGTTAACATAACAGAACGTTGATTTGACCTGCCGATATGCATTTTTGCAGAATAAACAAAGCCTGTTATCTGAGATGTTATTTATAAGGATCTGCTCAAGTGATCTGAGATCCCCCCCTTGTTTGCCTGTCCTGCCCTAGACCTCAGCACATAATCTCACTGTACTGCTGCCCTTTTGACATCTGATTGCCCTTTCCGTCAGCATCCATCCAAAAGCGTATTTGTCTAAAAAGGAAACAATTAAATTCCAATCTCATACAGAAAACCTTTACTTTTCAAAGAAAACATACTGAAGAAGTCACAGTCGTACATGATGGGGAACCCTCGCTAAATCAGAACCATAAGTCATTAGGCCAAATTCAGCTCCTGCCAAAATAGACACCAAGTCACTGATCTTGATATTTTGCCTGTTTATATTAGTAATATTATATGCACTTAGTTTTTGTTTGTTTTTCCATTAAAACCTGTAGTAAGACTATGTTATAATGTACATGACGTATCATTGACACACAACATAAGTGACAACTATGATTGGATATGGAAATATTTCAAATATGAAATGATCTACTGTTTATAACCAACTATGATAATGGGCTGAAATGGCTGACTTTTATGAAATTCATTTTAAACAACGTTACTCTTATCAAATACCTGTACGTCTTATTTCACGAGAATGTAAGAGTTGCATTACAGTGTTTTTTTCAAGGATAGCAACACGTTACTGTGACGGTGCACAGTAATGCACAGAAAGAATAGATCTGCTGCTTTCAGTATTTGCATATCCTTTTCTGTTTGTAGATCTCCAAACGGTCCTTCCTGGGAAACACCTTTTTTTTCTTTGCGCTGAGCATTGTACCCTGACTTTGGCCATAGTCACAGGCTGCAAAGTTTTGGATCGTAAGTTCTTGCGCTGTGTTTTCCATTATCTGTGTTAAAAGCTACAAATAATTCATAATGCGTAATCAGTGGTATAATTGAGTCATACTCTTTTAATGTAGGTGTGCTAGGGAAGCAGTCCCTGTGTCTTATCTTCAAAGCCTCTAGTGCTGATGAGTTTACTAAAGGGAGTTTTGTCACTGGTGGCTCATTGTAACTTGCTCCAGGTGCAACCAGGTAAATATGCAACATGGTGCTTTCAGAGTGAAATGCAAACCCGGCTTGGGACTGTGTGGCCATCCTAATTAATATCAGCAAAGAAGAAAGATAAGAGACAAATTCCTACGTCTTACATGTAGGGAAGAAAGTGGTGTAAAGTGAAAAAGATTTTTTTCGTGTATTTTCTTAATTTTAACTGTTAATATTCAGGTGTCTCATGTTGTATCTGTTGATTATACACGGTAGATTAAAGGTTGATTATATTAGAAGTAGCGTTACTGTGAAGAACAATTTCAGTTCAAGGGACTAATGGCTATGAACACTTGTTTTGGTTTAAATACAAACCAAATACTTAGTATTTAAATATGGTGTGTACTGTATAAATACACTCAGCTAACAGTGTCAAAGTTTCTTCCCTGGTTTGCTGTTGAAAAATGAAGATGTTTGTAACTTGAGCTTTGGAAGAAGAATGCAGCCTGGATGGCCGCTGATCAGATCATGAACTCTGTCTTGTGTTCGTTCCCAAACTAGTGAGTCTGCAGCATAAAATGAGGAGTGAGCTGGGAGCAGGCTTGTGGCTTTTGCTGACAACCCACATCCTTAACAGTAGCAAGTTGAATGTTGGCGTGGACAGGTTTTACTCCTGTAGTTGTTTGGCATTGAACTTCCGAACATAATTCCTACCTGAGGGAGCTCGAAACAGTGTAGTTTTGTCATTAATTAAATTTCCCACAGCTACTGTTTAAGATAGAAATGACTGAAATGACATTTCCAAGGATCTGGTATGTCAGTGACACTTCCCTGGGTACCACTTCTCTGCAGGTAGAATTCCCAGGAATTATTAAAGCCCCATTGCTGATACGGCTGGCTAAATCCCAACCCAACCTGATTTTGTTACGTCTCCAAGGATGTAGGCTTGAAGGCTTGTGGATTTACTGCGTTTGAACAACTTTGGAAATTTCTAGCTGCTAACAAGACTTTTTCTGTTTGGTCAGTTTTATGTTACTGAAAAGGGGATAACTGGTGCATTCCAAATCTGCAGAACTGAAGGAGTTGTAAGCTCTTATCTAACTGTAGGATTGTAACTTGCACAGGTGAGTGCAATCTTTTTGTTCAGTTTAAGACCAAAAAGTGTGCTAAACCTTTGGTAGCTGAGGACTAGCCACGTGTCAGTATCAGAGGGAGTCTGCCACTATAGCTGGTAACTTCACTGAGAGCAGCTTAGCTGGCAGTGCCGCGTGGTGTATCATTTTGTCCCTTAGCAGTATTCTTTTTGAAATACATGTGTGTATATATATAGACTGAGAAATGTCGGTGTGCATGGAGTTTGCTGTATCGTTGTTAGGGCAAAAGATTCAGTCGCATGTTTGTTTAACAATTGGAATCACAAAAAAAGACTGTAAATGCTTTCTTATTTGATGCTCAAAGATAAAGCAAATTCAAACTAAGTGAATTTGTAAAATTGGTCTTAACAGTGGGGTTAATATTTTTTCCCAGCTCTCTGACTGACAGTTTAATGGAGATTTTATTGTGTTATGTTAATGATGTCGTTGGAATATATGTTTCTTTGTTTGCATCTGTCACTTATAGAGTTAATTAATATTCTGCTAGTTTCATATAGCTTCTTGTACAAGATCAGTTCTCTTTTACTCTTGCCTATCGTTGGCAGCCGCCAAGTCCTTACTTACAAAAGAAAAAGTTTTCAGTGTTCTGACCAACTAAATGTCCCTACAAATAGAAATGCATTTTGCTAGTGATACCTTCTACAAAACAATCCTAAAATACTGGTGTAGTACATAAGCCTTTTACCACCCTTGAAAACCCAGCCTGAACCTTGAGCTAGTAATTTACATGATGTTTCCTTGGGATTACCTACATTCTTGTCCACTTTGACCTTGTAATTTTGCTCACAGTTGGAAATGTAATGCAGAGTGACTAAGATAATGTTGTTTACACAGACTTTAAGTGGAGTGACATTATAGTCAAGCAAGTGTCACATCACCCAAAGTGAAGGAAGACTTAATTACCATAATCCTGTGAATACTAAAATTCCTTAGCCATGTGTAGCATAATAATGTAATGTTCTGCATGTTACATTTAATAACCTGAAGGTACTGTATTAACTCTTGGGGATCTTTTCATTATCTTAAACTGAAAGCGAACACCTTTAGAGTAGGTCAGGAGAAATTCTCTGGTCCATGTAGATCCTTGGTGTGTTACATTGCTAACAGTATACCATCTTCCTTTAAACGTACAGTTGGACAGGCAAAACAAAACTCAATCGACGGTACCAGCATCTCTGTTGATCTCATGGGTGAAGTCTGGGCCAAGGATTTCTGCAGGTGACGAAGGCTAAAGATCATTAAATAACAGGAGTGGTAGGAATGAGACAGTAATAAAAACATACTGTGTCATGGCAAACATACCATTAAGTGGAGAGGAGTGTTAAATATTGCAAGACTGGAACAATGTGTTCCTTAAATATTGAAACGATCCTACCTTTTTGCCCATGGTCAGTGCACCAGCCTTACGTACTCAACCGGAGTAAGAAGTGAGATCTTGAGTGAGTATACAATCATAAAAGGCAAATCGTGAGCAATTACCGTGTGTTACAAAGAACTAAAGTATCTGAGCAGTATGTAATAATTTTATAAAATCAGCGTGGTTATCCTTAATATATGTTGTTTTTATTTTAGTAACGTTAGGTAGTAGTGCACATGCCTTAAACACATTTGTCCTAAGAATCAGGCTATTTAGCAGCTGAAAGAATGCTGTTTACACAAAACCATAGCACAGTCAATAGCTGTTTTCCTTTTATTATTTGAGAGCCCAGAGAGTTCTCCAGATCCTGCCTGGACCATCGTCCTGTCGTCTGGGCTCTCTACACATCTGTGGTCAGTGGCCAACAGCGATCGATGGATTTAAAAGCGCAGGTGAATAACCCAGTGTGATTTAGTGTTGTTTGAAATACAGGTTTGGAATTTGCATCTTGCTGAGAGTAGCAGATACAATGGCTGATCTTCAGAGGGATTACGTGCTCTTATGTAGGAACTGCTTTTTAAAGTAACTGTTGGTATGTAGTTCAAGTTTAATGCCTAACGGACTCGAGAACAATTTAAGTCTACAAGAAAATGTGAAAAAGCTGGACGCTAAAGCAGTAGTATGTGTGCCCTGCTACTGTTTGATACTAGTATACAAACAGTCAGAAGCACTTGAGTAGCGAGCCGATAGCTGGTGTTGGTTTGTGCTGGCACAAAAAAACTTTTCACTTTACTTAAACCAGCGTGTTACCTTGATGCAGTTGCCTTGAATGGAATTGGTCTTGTTTGTGGAGGGGGATGGGAAAGGAAGCTTTCTGTGTATTTGTAAAGATTTTTAAGAATGGATGTTAGCATTAAGGATGCTCTGTGGAAGGAGGGTGCAAACTAGCATTGCACAGCGTATCTTAAGGTTTTGCTGTATTCCAGCAGCCTTTGAAAGATCTTCCTTAAAAGTGGTGCTCTTCCCTGGGAATTGAGTCTGGGGGGAAGACAAGATGATACCCTGCTGTCGTCTCCTGCAGCTATCCAGGAGGGCATCTACTTCTGAAGAAGCAGCAATGCCAAAAGGAGCACAGGCTGCACTTGGGTGTGCAGCATGTCATGCTCTCTCCTTGCTGAAGCTGAGCCTGTCCTTCTTCCAAGCTGACATGTGCTGCCCCTTGAGTTTCGTGCCCCTAATTTTGTGCCTCTGTCCTATGAAAAACCAGTGTGGGAAGGGAAGGCTCAATCTCTATACGTTTTCAGGAAAAACAAATCAAAATTTTGAAGAATGAAATGAGTGTACCAAAATGAACTGTTAGCAGTTGTCCTGATGCAGAGAGGTTCTCTGCTCAACTGGAGTGTTAGTGGTCATACATGTATGTTGGAGGCGTGTTAATACATAATACTTTTCAAGATACCTTTTTTCCTCTGTAGTTTCCAACCATGTTGTGCATTTAAAACAGCACTACATCTCTGATCAGGGAAAATAATTTAGACTTGCTGTTTCTCGCGTAGTTGTTGTAAAATTAAGCTGTGTTTAATAGTGCTCTCCTTGCCCTGTAGTGTCCACTGAGGGTATTAGAAGCTAAATAATAGAAGACAAAACAAATGCAAATCACAGAGAATGTAGGTTATACATGAGAAATTTTGTTGTNCCACTCTTAGCAGCAGTTGCCTCGGCTGTGCTGTGTACTCATTTATGCATCCATGCGCACTCTCTGGCTCTGTTGGTAGAACAGGATGATTTAGGGCTGCCACTTGAATATCTGAAATGGGACTAAAAAGCTGTGGAAAGCAGAAACAGCATTTCATTAAAAACCACCTTTGCATTAGCTCCTACTGCAGCCCGTGCGTTGTTTGGGGGGGGTGTGGGGTGTGCATGCTCCTGCTTGATGGCTGCTTGTGCGCAGCTTAGTTTTCATTGCTTCAAGCTGACCATATTTCCCTTTGAAATCAGGGCATTGGAGCTTCAACCTTGACACTGTGGTAATGCAGAAATCCTGCTGCACAGCCAGCGAGCTGGTGCTGGCGAGCGCGGAGCACCTGTGAGCACAGACTGTCGGGCTGGATCGGGGGCCCCAGGAGTGCCGGGGCTCCAGCTGCCGGGCTGAGCAGCAGTTGGAAGCGCTTCCTCGCTCCCTCTCGTCAAGCCCCCCCGAGACCCACTAAAGGGTTTTAACTTTCTTTGGATGTATAATTTTTGTTGATTAACAGGAGTTCTGGGAAGGAGCCCTTTTGTAAAACTGATGACAGGGAGGAGCTGCCTGGGGCAGAGGCTGTCAAATGATCTCCTTTGTGACTGAGATAGTGCAAATATTACCAAGGAACCAAAAATCCCTTCCCGCTCCATGGGCTCCCCGGGGGCAGCAGTGCTCAAACATGAAACTTCGTATCGCCAGAGATGAATCTTACAGGTTCTGTCTTTTTTGCCCATTCCAAATGAGAGAGTGTTTTGGAATATGCAGACTTTACAATATCGTTTTTCGGAGCGGAAAGGTCAGAGGACTATTCCAGATAGTAGGACGCTGGATCTTGGCTTCTGTTGTTGCTGACTGCCTTGAGTAGGTTTGTTTTCCCAGATGTCTGCGTAGTTACTGCAGTCATGGCTGAGAGCATTTTGGGTCCAACATGGTTTGGTTTTCCTCCTAGAGATTTCACACTCTCTCCCGTATTGTTACAGAACGCAGAGGGTGGGAAAGGTTTTCCAAGACATCCACGAGTGCTGGTCACGAAGTTCTGGAAGAACGGTCTGAGCGGCGGGTGCTTGGGATAACAGTGATAAACCCTCTGTTGGAACACACACGTTTAAAGTTCAGTTTGGAGAAAATCTGGTCATACTCCTCAAACGAAGCAGCAGAAGCTTGACGGGCAGCGCAGTGTCAGTGGCCACTGGAGTGTCCTCACTTGTGTCCATTTTGCAGGGGAAATGTGCAGCATTTTTGTCTCAGACATTGCACAGTGCAATATGAATTGCTCGACTACAAAACTAAACCAGTTCTTCTATGATTTCTTTTCCATTCCGCTAAAGCCCCCCTCCCAGTCGCTTAAAAAGAAATATTTTTGAAAGAAGGGGGATATAAATATGTAGTGTATTGATCATCCGCTGTGCTCGGAGGGGAGCGTGGGGGTCCGGGGAGGGGGGCAGAGCCTGGAGTCGGCGTGGGGAGGGCAGCGCTGCCTGCGCCCGGCTTTGCGGAGGGGCAGCAGCCCTCGCGCATTCCTGCAACTGCAAAACTAATTAGTGAAATTAAGTTGAAAACGCTGTAAACAAGCGAAGTTGTTATTCATTCCGTACGGCACTACAAATGTGGGAGGACATGTTAAATGATAAATTAGGCATGAACTGCTTTAATCTGTAAGCTGAACATGCTAGCGAAGGGCCTGCATTTGTAATTAGTATTGGGGGCCACAGGAGAGTGGTGCCTCTTTTAAAACAGTGACAGGGAATTGATCAGTTTAGGTTGCCGTGGCAACCAGGAGCCCTCCATCGCTTTCCCCGCATTCTCCTATTATGCCGTCCCCGCGTTTAGAAATATATTTATGAACTGTAAAGATAAACTACTCAATAATGCAAAAGAGGCTACGTTGCTCAAATGCCAAACTGACGGGGGCCAAGCGGATGCCTGACTACCCGATAACAAGCTTAAGTGTTCTATGGTTGTCATGACATTTCTTTTACAAAGCAAATGATGTCTGCAGAAAAAAATCTTAAAATTAGCCGAAAATGCAAATCTCTTTATGAGGCTGTCACCTTCATAATAACAGACAATAATTGATGATTTATGAGATGCCACCATAGCAACCAACTCCTTCGGCACCCCCGGTTCCTCTTATACAATAGGCTTGGGCTCCTGTGAAAAAAGTTTCCAGCGCGAAGCTCAGGAGGTCTGCTAGCGTCTTGCTCCATTCAGTCTTATTAAATGAGATTCGCAAATGTTGCAGGGATTTTCACAGTCGTCCTGCGCATTAAGGGACTGAAGTACCTTTTGTAAAAGCTATGTCAATCATGACCGAAATAGGGTGGTTTTGATCAAAACCTTTTTAAGAAAATAGATAGGTTTTATTTGCTGTTCAAACTGGAATGGAAGCTGGGATGCACAAATCTGCTGTATACTTGACTTTTTAGAGTCCTTTGTCTAATACTTGTATTTAAAAGTATCGGTTATATAAATCGCCCATTTTTTGCCTACTGGTGTATAAGTTAAACCGACCATTGTGGAATAAATGATGTTTTATTTGGATTGTAATTTCAATGACAGCAAAAGAAAGGCTTTTATTTACAAACTGATGTTTAAATGTCTCACAGTTCATTACATCTGCAATGTTTTCATGAGAAATTAGTGCTCTAAAGTGAAAGTTTTTAGCCTTTCACATCACCGTCTTTCCTAACTGATAACATCAAGTTCAGGAGAATTAGGGTCTGTACTCTTGGTTGAGGGTCATACTGTACTAAGAGGTACCAGGCTAAGTAGTTTTAGTGTCTTCATGTCCAAAGGCCGTATTATTTGCTCTTCTGTACAGGACTGGAGAACATGAAAACACTCATATCACAGTTCTGCATAACTTTGTAAAACTCAAGTCCCTAAATTGGTATTAGCAGCTTCTGCTTAAGGTGGTTTTATTTTCCCCCCCTTAATTCCTTCCCCTCTCCTTGCCATTAATAAATGGAGACTCCAAATGTGCCCTTTTTATTTCAGTTCTCTCTTAAAAAATGTACTGTAGGAGAGGGAAAAATCCACTGATAAGAAAAAGCATTCTTAGAGTAGCATGTTAATTTTCAGTCCCTGTCTTAAGATCCATGCTCAGGCAATGGTTCCAAAAAAAGTAATAGAAACTTCTTTGTATCAAGAATTCGTGATCTTTCCCATTTGTTTTTTGCTTCGTCAAATATGACAATTAGAGCTGTCAGTTCCAGAAAGTGATTTCTGGTAGCATAGTATCTTTCAGTCACCCTGCCTGGTATCTAGAGAAAAAAGGAACAAATAGATGGAAACCCTTTATGTTGTTAGTGGTTGTGTCTAGGCATCTACTTTTCCTGTTCACGTGTTGATATACTTTCCCATAGTTTCATTTAACTTTTTGTAACTTCTTATGGAATATTTTTTTATAGGATTAATTTATTTATATGTTTATGTATGTGAGGAAAAAAATTGAGCTTTCTTTAGGTATGTAGGATGAAAACGAATAAGCTTGGTGGTTCCGCACCCCCCACACACACCCCACCCACCCCGTGGCTTGTCTTCTTTGCATCCTCACCTCTAACTTCAGCAGAACTTGCTTCTGTTCTCTTTCTCTGCCATTGTCTGCTCTTAAAACAACAGACAAACAAAAAAAACCCAAACCCCGTAGCATCTCCTACCTTTTTATGGATAACCAGGTTTGAGTACTGTAAAGAAAATGCACAAAGAAGAACAAGTAGTAAAGGCTGTTACCAGTGATCGGGGGTGATCAGTACAGAATGTTATGATTTCTATTGCTGGACCCTGGAAAAAACCCTACTATTTTGTATGTTCTTTTCCAGTGTTGATGTAGTTTCAGGAGCTTTGTGGGCATTTTCTGCGTTCCTCTGGAACTGGGCTTCGTGTGGAGGTGTTCTCATTAGCATTTTGCAAGCTGTGTGTGTGCAGCAAGTGTAGAAATTGCAGTAAAATTTTTTGCAGTGTATTGACCTGAAGTGCATTTGAAG
The DNA here is from genome assembly GCA_013401275.1 of Pandion haliaetus. NCBI lineage: Eukaryota > Metazoa > Chordata > Aves > Accipitriformes > Pandionidae > Pandion > Pandion haliaetus. Next base: position 30,117 of record VYZV01027861.1, on the reverse strand, counting down.
TTGATAAATACCAGCTGTTCAAACAGAAAATTAAACAAAAGCAACTCAAAACTTACTCTGAAGTAAACAGGTGAACAGTATGTAAGACAAAGCAGTTCCCCAAAGGCATTTTTACTACATGGCTATTATTTAACTCCTGACTGAAAATAAACAATGCTGACAGTGTGTGTTGGGGGGCTGTGATATATGAACGGTGTCAGTACTGTAGGCTGATAACCTATAGCTTGACATCCTTATCTATAAACTTTGACATATACATCAGTTTATTATTGTCACTTTATTAACTTGTTTCTATGATAGCAGAAGATAATCTTTCTCAAAGTCTAACACAGCTAATACTTTACTAGGTGAAACATTTGGAAAAATGTCAACAAATTTTGGTTTCCCCCCAAAAGGAAAAACCTTTACAGTTCATTACATATTGAGGCAGTATTTCACAATATGGAACGGAGTTGTTTGCCTATCAGCAGCAGACAATAAACTGTTTTGTCATGTTAAATTATTTATGCCAGAGACATCCTGACAGTCTCGCTAAAAAAAAAATATATATATGTATATATTTTGCTAGGAAATGTAGTTGTGGCTGCACAAACTGAACGCTTGCTTATTAAATTAATATTTTGGTCTTGTGATTTTTAATTGGAAAATAACAGCTGTTCCTAGTTGGAACTGTCTACTTTGTCTTCTGGTGGTTTACAACAGAGCTGCAATAAAGATTTCACAAGCTGCCTTGCTCGCTCCATCCCACTTCCCGCTATTCTGCCGGTGCCATGGGGGTGAGCGAGGGGACAGAGCTTGAGCTGAAGCGGCATCACAGAATGTACAAAACCGGTTCTGACTTTTTTTAAATTTCTCTCGATCTTACTTCAGAATGTTAGTATGAATTATACTTCCAAATGAGCATTTTTTTCATGTTCTCTGAAACAGTTCTTTGAGATTTGTTTGAATCTGAAACTTTATCCAACATCTGTTGCATCACTTCATGCCAGATTTCTTCCTCTTAACTCCTTGCCCCGTCTATCTTATGCTTAACGACGCATTATATTTTCAAGGCTGTATATCCATGTGTGTTTACTAATGAAGGAGTTAGGAAATGATCCTTTAAATGTTCATACATTTGCTTATTTTTATACAAAGTGGTAAGGCAAGGCCAAGTTGCTCTCCAGCTGCTCGTACCCACAGCATGCTCTCGGTGTACATCAGCAGGGTTGTGGTCCTTTGGGGGGTGGGTGGGGAAGGGAGTAATTAAGGGCTATAATAGGACAGCAGAATTCAAGTCGCCCAAGCAGCCTAAATTCTGAAATTATGTGATTTTGGGGTGCTTGTGTTGTTTCAGTAATGGTTTTTTAACATTACTGTGTGTATGTGTGATGACCTGAGATTTTTAGAAACGCAATTAAACCCCTCAGAACTTCTGTCATCTGCAGCGAGTGTCACCCGTAAGGGTCTTACAGGTACTGGACTGTCCAGACCTACCATAGGGGCTGATGGAATAGCTGTAGCTACAACATGCTGCAGTCGTCCGTACAAGCCAGCATTGGAAGGAAAGAGGTGGGCGCCTTTGGCAGTGCTTTTCATTGATATTTGCTGCAGTGGAAATACTCTCCAAAGGCAAGTGCAGCTCAGTACCTTAGCGAGTACAAATTTTCTGCCTGTCTTCCACAGGTCACGCGACAGGCTTTTCTTCCGTTCTCTGCTCCAACACCAGTTCTTCACTTTTTTCACATGCCCTCATCTTTCATCTGTCTGCCTCAGACTTGCCCTCCTAGTCCTCTTTTTCTTGCCCTGTAAGGTCTTGTCTCGCTCCTCTGTACTCCAGTTAATCCTGAACTTAGACCTCTGCTCCTACCCTGGTTTGTAATCTTACTTTGCAGTCATTTCAGGTGTCTCCTTTCCAGCACATATTTCTTTGTCCCCAGTCTGTTTGCACAACCATTTCCTCAGGATCCCTGCCTCGGTTGGCTCTAGCCCCGTGCTTCTTCCTGCAGCTGCTTACCTGGAACACAACTCTAGTTTCTTCTTGCCTTGAAGGGATAGGAGGTAATTTCCCAGTGTCTTGAAATGTTCCATTTCTTCGGCAAACTATGTGTCAGGCAGGGAGGAGCTGCTGAGGTTGATGCTGGGAAGCCAGAGTAGATTTGGAGAGAAAGGGGAAGGCAAAATTCAAGTGACAGTGGGGTGGGGGGTTACTGTTCATCTAGGCAGTAATCCAGGAGAGGAGGAGGAGGAGGAGATCCAGACAGGAACATAGACCAGTTTGAACTGACGCCCTAGTTTGTCTTGTTGGACAGATTTTAAGAGAGTTGACAATGCTAATTATCATGTGCATAATACTGGGAATGGGGAAAAGTTGTTAATAAAAGGAAAGTTCAGCTCATGAAATCCCAATTAAGTATGAGAAAATACAGATTTTCAAAATTTGACAGCTTTTCCAAAAACAGGTGTTGTGAGAGTGCCCCAGACCCGTATCTATTTCTGCTGTATAGAAGTCAGTATTACGAAACATAGGAGTGTAAAAGGACTATATGTAAAGAAAATGCTGTCATTATAATAGCAAATGACAGGGTTTTTTTCTCTTGCCTATTTCTCCAGGATGGTTCAGTGAGGCCTTATCAACATTATGCATTTGTATGATTTTCATGAGACGCTGCAACCAAGCCTGCCCAGGGTATATTACTGGAGCTTACAAATACTTACTGTTTGGTTTTGTTACGGTCATAGTAGTATGTAGGATAGCATTATTACTTCACAAATGAAATAATTTGTGTTCCAAGTCAAAGCTGTATGGATGAGAAAATACTAGCTTTTATAAATCATCCTGTATGTTGGTTTTTTTTTTTTAATTTTAATTTTTTTAACAAATTTGTAGATACATGCTGATATTTTTGGAAAAGATGATGCATTTTTAAGGAAATATGTGTGGCATCAGAGAAAGATCTTGCAGTATAACATTTGGTCTCTTTCTTCTGTTCTTTAATTAGGTAAAAGTAACGTTCCTAATTTAACCATATACAAGATTAGCACGGCCTAAAAAAGTAAATCATTAGAGAAGAGAAGCTCCCTGGTTGAATGGCTGTGATGAAACATAACTTGAGGAAGGCAAACTCCTAATTCTTCTTAAACAGATAAATTCTGCAGTGTGTTGGTAGCTAAATAAAATGGTCCTAAACAGGATAAGAAAGATTAAAAAAAAAAAAAAAAGTAAAGAATTATGAACATTGACATTAATATCATAATGCATTGTGACCAGTAGAACTCTAGATATTTTCCCTGACTCTGTATGTATGTAGTGCTGCATCAGTTCTTTTGCAGCTGCATTGCAGACATGCTGCCACACAATTTTTGGTATACCCTTGATGACTTTTACTACTATATCACAGTGTCAGCTGCATGACAGCAGCAGTGTTCCTGGATCAATATTATATTATGTCATTTTGTGCTGTGACAGAGAGCTGTATGAAACTTCTAGATTTGCTTCTTTGGAAATGTTCAGCTGAAACTAAAAATGGCCTGATAACAATCTGCAGTAGAAGTAGTGTATGAAACTGAAAAGGGGTGCATGAGGGAAGTAAGTGTATAGGAAAACAAGAGGGTTCAGGCTTTGAGATACAAGATAAGAGGTAACACTGCTTTTACACACTGGGTTATATCATTGCATTCAGAGATCTTAACACGCTGTAGATAAGGTTGTTGTACCTTTGAATCCACTAGACTTTGCTGCATTCCTCAAGTAGACACAAGTAAGACTTTGTACAGTCTGTTACCAATCATTGATGCAAGAAACAGAGTAATTATACCTGCCCACATCAGTTAGTGGATCAGGAACTCTCCTGACAGCATGATTTAGGAACTACTTGTTCGTTCTGCTGGTTTCTTCCTCTTCTAACCCGTTGTTCTGAACAAGTGGAAACGTTAATACCAGAGGTGAATAAATGTGTTGTACTAGAAAAAGTTGATGTGCGTGTTTACATATTAGCTTGCTAATGTAGTCGCAAAAATTTTAAATTAGAGTTAGAGTGGGATGACAAAAGCTTGGAGGTTAGTATAGATAGCGACAACTGGTCAAGCCTTTACAAAAGCAGCGGTATGAAGTTATTGTTAATGTGTTTAAAGCAGGTGCAAGAAACATGCTGGTGGGTTGTTTCCAGATTACCTTAAAGTTGTGTTGTAATCTAAGTAGTGCAGGGAAATAAACAGGAAAAACAAAAACAATTTAGGATAGGATCAAAATTTATGGTTGTTACGAAAGGCAGTTGATCAGATAATTCACGTAGCAATAGTATTATTGTAAAGGATATGGCTTGTTCAGGAAGCAAAGGC
>VYZV01027861.1:354-25788 GCA_013401275.1 Pandion haliaetus | reverse complement strand
GTTCAGGAAGCAAAGGCAACTGGAGAGGAATGAGATGTTGCCTTATAAAACAGAGCACGTGTTCTTGCTCAGAGGTCCAGGCTGTGGAGGGAGATGGCATGGGAGAGGAGCACTGGATGTGATGGTAGCCTGCTTTTAAAGGCCACCGAAGCAGGAGGGATCCATGTGGATTCAGGTAGAATCATCCAATGCACAGGACTTTGTGGTAATGGGAATTTTCCAGTCCAGACATACAACAAGCATGTACTGGAATGCTTTACAGAAGCTTTGTTTATATATAAGATAGAGAAAGCAGCTTGTTTATGTTTTTTTGTTTTGTTTGTGTGTGTGTTTGTTTTTTTTAAATTCAGGTGTAACCAAGAAAGAACAACTAGTTGAGAATGTCGAAATGTAATGGAAATTGGGTGGGAGTGGCTATGAAATGATATGGTTTATGAGCTATATGACAAGTAGAAGAAATAATATGTAATTAAAACAGTGCAGGCTGATCTATTTGAACTGGGAGTTAAGAACTCCATGGTAGTAGAAGGGTAAAATTTTCAATAAACCTTGCAATTCCTTTAAAAATAAAATATTAAGAGCATAAATACAAATGATTCCATCACAGAGGAAAAATACCAACTGTAGAAAGAGGTCAGATTTGCTAAGTTGGGAATCTTTCTGTGACAGTCTCAGAAGCAGTATGCCAAAGAGGGAGATCAGTGAAGGCAGTTGGGTTAGAGCAGAATAGCGTGGGCTTGGGGGGACAGTATCAGAAAGGCCAAAGAACAAAGTGAGATGCAATCAGCAGATGCCTTCCAGACTGAGAGGAAATCACTCTACACATCCATCTTGGGAAGAGGAAGGCAAGGGCTGATGTGCTGTAATGCGAAGGGAAAGGTGGCAACAGGTGGTGCTGGGAAGATGAAAGACTTTCATGGCTTCACGTCACCTGCAGTTAGATGTCTAACACAACAGCAGAGACAGAAGTGCAAGATCTAAACTTGAGTGACAAAAGAAGCGTGACAGAAAGCTTATTCAGGTTAGATGTTTTCAAATCAGCTGCGTCGGATATGATGTAGTTGAGGGCTGGTGGCTGAGATAATGGTGTGATTAGTGGTTAACTTTGGAAAGTCATGGAGGGATGAGTGAAGTATTAGGAGAGTGGAGAGAAGAAAAGAGGAGGAAATGCTTGGAAATTATAGACCACTCTACTTCAGATCAACTATAAAAAATACCGCAACTAATAAACGAACTGTTTGTGAGCGCCCAGGAGATAACTGACAACATGGACTTGTCAACAGCAAGTTATGTTGAACTAAGCCAATTTCCTTTTGTAAAAGAATGACAGTCTGTAGAGGACAAAGGTGAAGCAGTAGATGTCATGTGTCTTCACTTTAGGAAGGTTTTTGATAGATTCTCACAGCATGGAAAATGCAGTCTAGGTGAAATGAATAAGGATAGATGCAAAACAAGTCTGAAAACTGTACTTGGGAGAGTATTTATCAGTACTATGCCAAAATCAAATTCAGGGCAAAGACTGGGAGCACAGCAGTTGTGTAGATGGTCGGTGTACCATACACCAAATACGAGTCAGCAGTGCTGTGGTAGTGTGAACATGGGAAAACCGTGTTGGGTGGTAGAAAAATAAATACCGCAATTGCAAGGTAAGGTGGGGTATGCTGAAATTTTGTGTCTGATTTGGTCCAAATTTTTCTTAAATTTTAGCTTCAAAAATCAAGGGAATCCGGTGCAACAAGTGTCAGAACTGTTGAGCAGTTTATGTAGAAACAAGCAAGTAGTAAACCACTGATTTCGTATACTTTCTCAAAATTCATATTACCTTTACTAGTTAACTAGTATGGAATTCTGCCTATGTAATACTTTGATATTTAGTAATAAGTTGAAATTAAAGTATTGTTCTTTCCTTCTCTTCTGATGCTTTACTCTTTGTAATAACGAGGATATTATATTCTGTCATCGCAGTTCATCTCCTTATGCCCACTGTAGCTCTGGTTGTCAGGACTGGGATTTATTCCTCTAACCCTAAGGATGTGGGGTTCATGATCTCCAAAAGAGAGACCGCCCCTCTTCCTGACACATTTCAGGCTTCACTGTCCAGTACAGGGCATATTAATGCTTACTGTGTTAAATAGCATCTCTGGAAAAACTGGTGTATTTGTTATTTCGGGGAGTTTTATTCAGAAAACGCAGCTCAGTCAAAGTGCTGAAACAATGTATCTTTTATTTAAGGGTATCTATACTTTTTGTTGTTCCTCTTGACTAACTGTGTTGCCAAATACTCCAGAAGAGTCATTCCACTTCATAAAGATTTTTAAAAACATTAAAAGACAATTTATTCATCCCTTAACGTGGCAGGTTTTTATCCCGAGGGGATGACTGGGTATAGATTAGAGTTTAAGGGCCAGTTTCAATCTTCGTCAAAGGATCTAGAATGAGGAGGAACTTAGCCCCATGTGTTTGGTATAGAAGCCCGCCGCTCGTAGAGGTTGGTGAGTTCATGAGGTGTGCTTTCCCACTTGTGTGACAGGAATGTTGTGTGCGTCTGTCTAATTGAAGCTGTAATTAATTCTGATCCGTTCCCTCCCAAACTTCGGAATTCTAGCAGCCAAACCGCATTTTTCTTTTTGTGTGAAATGCTACATTTTGTAAATATTGCTATTAGGACCAAAATGAATATGAATCTGTTTGCTGTACAAACGAGCGAGTAGTAGCAACAGTGATTAAGACAGGGTAGCATGATGGGTTTGTACCCAAATATTACTATTTGCATAGGTAGGATAAAAATGAGTTCTTATTGAAGTTGTTTGGAGAAAGGCAGGATACTTAAAATTACTGGGTGATTTATCTGGGCTTTTGCTTTCTCATGTGCAAATGCTATCAGTTAACGTAGGATTAAATTGTGACCTAAGGATTAGAGTTCACGTTCAGCATCTGGGATAAGTTTTGGACATTTATTTCCTGTCTTATTTTCTTATTTTCATCCAAATTACAACCAATATTTTTAGCTTAAAATACTGTGTTGCCCAGGTCAAGTGTCTTAGACCATTTCAGTTTTGTGGTTTGTTTNTTTTTTTTTTACACTTATTACATTCTGCGTTTAAAGTATAGTCTGTAGAAGATGTGAAAAGAGGAGATTGTCATATTCATTTTGCCATCTTATTCCAAGAGCAATGGCAGAGGATTGTGCTTGTTAACAAAAGAAAGAGTCTGATTTTAAGGGCTGCAAATCAATCCGTAGGATGGGATTTGAATCACTGTCAGTGGAAGGAAAGTGTGTTTATAATAACTAAAATCCCACGTGTTCATAATTGACATAATTAGAGGCTATATGCACAATTTCCCTGTAGAGAAGGCAGATAATGATTTTGAAACCTTGTTTGTTAGGGCTTTTTAATATACTTTTATTAAAAAGGAAAAGGAAATCTGGTATTTGCAGCGGTCTATACTCTTACTCATGTGGGAACTTCAGATAAAATAGTGGCTTCCTTTACATGATTTGTACATCATTACAAATCATCATGCTGCGTTCTGTTTCACAAAGGCTGGTTGGAAATCATGACTTTTCGTCAGGATATATTTGGATACCTTCTTGATTTATCTCCCCAAATTTAAGTTGGTGTTGCTGGAAGCACTTTGTTATTTTGCTGGGAATACATATGCTTTGTATTGACTTACATGCTTTTGCCATAAGATTCCACACCTAATCTAAGAGAACATGATTTCCTCAATATTTAGAATAGGAAATGAAATGTTTTCTAAAAGGTAGGTACTTGATAACTACTATATTTTTATGCTGTCTGAAGAGATACACCTTGACTTCTGCTGCTTGGTCCTAGAAAAGTTTTAATTTTCTAGACTTTTTTATACCGCTGTTGAAAACAGGAGAGGAAATCATGCTATCCTGTTGCCAAAATGTTAGTTACAGACTTTACTATGGAATGACCATGCTGTAGTCAACTTGCTATAGTGAGACCTATAATAGGTGGCACACAGGCAATGAAATAATCCATTTCTTATATTTTCAAGATTCTTCTGCAACAGTCAACTTCAGTAGAAGTTGATTCAGTAGGAACCACGAACATTTCAATTTGCTCTCTCCAAACGGTAGTTTTTGTAATAAAAAGTGAATTTTAATGACCAGGGAAAGCTCATTTGAAACAAAGGAAGCTGTCTGTTAGTTTTATTTTGATTGACAAGCGTGCCAGGGATAAACTGTTGGCTGACACTAGAACATGCCTCATCAGAGCAGTCTACAATGTCCCCAAAGTCAGTTGAAAACGTTAAATAACGTAGAGCATCAGAATCTTGGAACGGTTTGAGCGACAGGAAACAAACTGGGTTTTGTTTTTCACTTGGTTTGTTTGTAGGTACAAAAAGGAATCTGGTGAGTGTTTACATCTTCCCATGACATTTTGCACTAATACTGTTGCGAACAGATTACAGAGTAGAATATTAAATAAATACCACAAAAGGAACTCCTGGTTTTCAGTTTCCCCTAGTGCTGAATGACAGTAATCCTCTCTGACAAAAGAGGGTTATTGCCATTAGTTAATCCTGTTATGTAGTTCCCTCAACAGCCTGTAACACACGTTGATAAAGACTGGGAAAATCTAAAATGTCAAACTAAGAGGCCACCAATCATCTTGACCATAAGGCCATATAGTAGGTGCAACCCAGAGCTGGATATCTGCATCGGCAGAGTATTTAACTTCTGGATCTAAGCTGAAATGATGCATTTGGGCTGAAAGGTGCACATTGTCATTAGCATTCCCTTGTTGGTTGCTGTTTGCCCAATGAAGGGATGGATGATTTCAATCACCTTCTATGCATGCACTGTGAGTATCAACTTGAACGTAAGTAGGTAACCACATGCAGGAGTAAACCTGTTTAGATCATTTTTCATGTGCTAAGCCCTGCCAGAGCACATAAAGTGAAATCTGCAATGTGCAGAAATTTTAGCTAAATTGTTGGTGTTACAAAAATAGTTCTGAAGGCTGTGGATGTCTTACGTTTTTATTAAGTCCCACCAGTAATGCTGATGTTATGTGGAAGTCATGGGTCAGGTGATTGTGTAAAAAGGAAAAAAAAAAGGCATCCATGGACAGTTGAGGCTTGTGGTGAAACAATTAATGAATCTTCAGTTAATTTAAAATTATAAAAGGAGAGTTCTTGTGCATTAGGGTAGAAAGTCTGTTTCAGGAAGTAGAGCCTTGTCTTTCACTGCTGCCTTCAGCTAGCAGCTAAGACTTTGGAGTCAAATGAGTCAATTACTATTAATCATCTTTGTTACCATAATGAAGGAGAGGCAGTTGCTTTTTTGATCTAATACTGTCTGCTGCTTTACAACAATATTTTCTAATAAAGTCACTTCACATGAGGATGGTTTAAAGCATATCCACTGTGTCTGTTACATGGAGATAGACGTTTTAATTCCATCCTGCGAGGTTGAGAATGCGTCTCCACTTAGATTGCAACTTTGAACTTCATTAAAATTTGAGTGATTTGCGTGCTGTTCCAGAGCATGTGATGGTTTTTTTTATGTTGTTGCACATCTGAGTGAAACTGCAGCAGAACAGCTTATAAGTATGTTGTCATAGCAAGAGACACAGACTTCTCTTTATCTGTCAGTGTATTTCAGTGCTTTTCAGTAAGAAAACACAATGGGAAGGTTGCAGGACAATTAAAAACGCTGGGCGCTCATGTCATCTTTTCATATGCATATCCATCAGTTCTTATTTGATAGCTAATATTTTTCTAACTAATTTTCAACAGTCACAAGTTTGGCTCAAGTAATTTTCACAGAACAATAATAAAGTTCTTATGCAGCATGTAATTTAATATCTTAACACAGTAAGCAATCATTAGGATATGATCTAAACATTTAAAATGCGTTTAGTTGTGGCAGTTTTGACCGCATGTAAGTTACTTTAAGGATATTTGAAAATATTTGGAATAGGCATTTCAAAATGGAGTGTGTCTTTGGACCTCAACTGTTTGACAGTTAGAATCTCTTTGGAATATCTGGTATGAATGGTTTCTCTACGTTAGTCTGGGTTTTTTTCTGAAGACCACATGACGTGGTAAAGGAGAGGCAATTATGTTTTAGCCATCTAATCTATCAAATCACAAACTTATTTTTTTCAGAATATAGGAATTACTTTAATTACTGATTTTCCTTTAAATAAGCCTATACTAAAAGCCTGTAGCTCATGGTGCTGCTGCTTGGAGAATGGCTAGCCATTTATTTCTAGTCATAGCAATTGAAATCCAATATTTATTCATTTACCACTCAGTAATATATTTGACAGATGTGTTGAATAACTGAGTAACTGAGTCAATTGCTGCCTTTAAACTCCTAGCCTTTTTTTTTTTTGAATTCACAGTATCTAGAAACACTGCTGATAATAACAGAAGTTATAATATCTACAAATTAACATTGTAGAGATGCCACTTACTGTTGCGATTATAGCTGCAGCTCAGACTTTTTTTTTAAATCGCTGATTCAGATTCACCCTGAATAAGCTATTAGTGTGGGTAAAGTCAGTTCAGCGAATGATGTAGAAGTCACATCCATAATGTTCCCTTTACAAAGAGCAGTTGTTTTGGGTGTTTTGAACCCGCCAGAGGTTTTAGCTATGATTGATGCAAGTAGGAATCTCACAGCTAGTTCTCTGTGTAACACTTTGAACAGATACAGTGCATTTCTTTCTTGTTTCTTTTTTGAAAAATTAATTCACCCAGCCTAAATATCAAGGTGCTGTTCCCCGTGAAGACTGCAGAGATGAACTCGGGGTCTTCGTATCAGACAACAGAAGGACCCGTGCAACCTGCAAATCCAGTCACTCACCCAGCGTCAAGGGGTGATGCAGTGTGGTTATTGGAGGACGTAATGGAGTGAAGAAATAGAGTAATGGAGGATGTTGGTTTGGATGAGGTCAGCCCTGTGATGCTAGTTGAAGAATGCAATTTGATCTTCTTACTTAAGAGACAGATATTTAAGATACTTGTATAAAAGGTCTCAGGACCACAGATAGTAAGATCATAATTATAATGTAAATGAAGTGCACTCTTCAGTGTCCAGCTAGATGTAAAATTATGCTATGTATTTTTTATTTATGTTACTGATACACGAATTGTAAGGTGGAGGAAAACAATGTAGAAGAAAACCTTCAAAGTAACTGTGTGAGATTTACGGAAATTATTCTCACAGACTAGTGGGAGATTGATTTGCCAGGACTTTTTGAGTGCCTTGTACCATCGCAGCTACATCTGCTTTCTTTTGGTCATAGATACCCTGTAGGAAATGCAATATTATTTTATATTTCTGTTTCTCATGAAGAAACTTTCACTGCTGAAATAATACTTGATTTTCTTGAATTATTTGCCTAAACAGTGGATTTATCCACTGTTTGTTGACTTTTTGTGTGAGACTTTTGGGATGGGGTAACTACATGAAGGTAACAGGAGCTTTTGTAGAGGGAAGATGCAAAACCTGACACATAGTTGGGATGGGTCTGGTCATTAGGCATCAGACTCAGCAAGTACAGCGTGTTTTTAGGAATATAACATGCTGTCCTCTTGGTTGTGAAAATTAACGGTCTTTGAGAGGTGAAAGATTCCTTGTCTTGTTATTTTTTCTGGAAGTGTTAATTCACTACTTCGGATTTTTGAAGACTAAGCGGTGAAATGGTGAAAATCATTCCATGTTGGCTTCCTTGCTACTGTTTTGTAGCAAGCAGAACTGCTGCAGAGTGGCAGGCATAGCTGACTTTGCAGATAACTGAAAGATGTAACAAGTAATTGCTTTTGTAACTAGATCAGTCAGTGGTAGAAAACTGATGAAAAGAGTTTTTTCAAACTTTGGTTCTTCTTAGTGAACTAAGTATGATTAAGGTCCTTCCCAACAGTAAGACCATTGTTAAATTGATATCAGAGAGTAGTGTCTGAAAATTTAAATACATCTTAATAAGCGTGCTGTCGGCCACATTTATCTAAAGAATGGCTTTTAATGAAAGTGTGTTACTTGTCTGCATTCCCTATTTTGAGACAGGGAATTTGGGAATATCAGTTTACTTTCAAAAAGATGTTAATCTGAAGTAGAGTTTTGTTTGGGTTTTTTTTTTTTTTTTTTTTAATCTGGAGGTCATTTTTGCTTAAATAATGTGTTAAGAACATTAATGGCTTCTGCCAAACATTAGCGGAGAGAAACAGAACACACAAAATGGGAGTGAGGTTCTTTTTCCCTCCAGGAGCACTGCCGGTGATCTGTTCTCATAGCGTTTTGTAGAAGCCCAAGAGATGCAAATAAGTGAGTGCTGATGAAAGAGTACATTTTATTTTCTCACTTCATCTCCTGCCAGAAAAGCTTAATGGTATTTTAGAGCTGATATTACACCTCAGAAAAGGGGTAATGCATCTTTAAAAGCTAAACTACATCTTCTTTACTTTTATCAAATTCTCTATAAATCTTTCATGACAGTTTATTTAACAAAGTGTCATTGAAACTGTATAGATGATTGATGTGACCCATGTAAGATCAACATGAAATGTTTGTAAATGTCAGCAAAATGTGACCATCTAGAAGCAAGTAAGGATGGTGTTGCTGTGAAAGTGAAAAACAAACAGAAAATGTTTTATCTTATTCTTTACTTTCTGGGATGAAATTACAAATTCACAGAAGTAGTATTACATGATTTTTCTTTGACATCGTGCCATGAAACGGGGAGGAGAATCAAGATTTGTCTTGACATGCTGTGCTTTTACTATTCCCTTCTTTTACAGTGGATAATAGTTTCTCACCTATTAAAAAAAAAAAAAGATTCTGATTACACTTCTTAAAAGAATAATGTTAATTTGGATAAAAAAGTAATAGAAAATTGACCAGAGTTTGAATAAGCTAACTTTACTCAAGCAGCTGCTGTTACCAGAAGAGCTGCAAACAAGTTGAGGTTCCCTCAACCTACTACTTCTGTGAAGAATGCTAATCATACGAAAACAAATCTAATGGTATATGTGCATTGTCACCAGAATTGTCTTTGAGATGGTAACTTGTTAACTACATCAATGCCATGCTTCTGATTTTTGTGCAGTTAATTTAAAGAAATACAGAAAGATTCTGCTGGAATCCTTCTGAGAAGCTATTCTTTGTGATCACCTTTTTGGTCTCCTTCATTTCTGACTTACCTTTTGCCAGGATCCAGGGGATTAAGGAAACCAGTGACTTTCGGGGCTCCTTAGAGCCATTTGAATGCCCTGGGGCTCTGCCGTGGTAGCTTGTGGGGCTCAACAGCCTTTAATGGCTCATCTTTCATCCTGCACAAAATTACAACAAACTGCACCATATGCCCTGCAATTTATAGTTCTTTGTGGTTTTGGCGGGTATTTAGACATAGATAGTGTTCTGGGTCCTTAGGATGTTTGCAACAAGAAATTTATTGCTTGTGATTTCGCCCCTGGGAAGAAATATGGAGAGATGTTGTACAACGTCTTTTGATCAGAGGTACACATTTCTGCGTGAGCCGGTGAGCTTTAGTTCTCAAACTGTTTTACCTCTTCTGGCACAGCAGGTGCCAAGGTACCACTGGGCCGTGACAGGTCCTTTGTGGAGGCAGTGGAACATCTGCGGCCGTACCCCAGTCACTTGGGGCTGTACAGTATGGGCAGTGCACCACTGGATGCTTGGTCTTACCCCGAAACTCTGTGTACTGAGCTCCCCTGGGAGCAGTGTGGTCACTTCTCTTCAATGTCTATAAAACAGTCTTGGAGCTCTGCCGTCATATTTGCAGCAGATGTCCAGTTCTGCACGTTCTTTATGGCAGGTATGATCAGCCACCAGAATTTGAAGGGAAAAGTAAGTATGTATCACCAGTTAACTATAAGCAAGTGTGTGTGTACACATACATGTAGTTCCCGGTTTGCTTCTCAGCCCCATTTAGTGCAAGCCACCTAAGATCTTGGGACCCGGCGTGGTCTCCCTCTTCATTCATAACCAACCAAACCAGCTGTAATCCTCGTGAGCAATGCTGCTCAACGTGCTCCAAAGGAAGTTCATGAGAGCTGGAGATAAAAACATTTTTGGTCAACAGCCAAAGAGAGTCTGAGCCTGAGCCTGATGGTTTTTATAGTCTTGCAAAACTTGCCTGTTTGCCAAGACTTTCCCACAGTAACCAAAGACAAGGTACAACGGTTCACAAACATATTGTTAAAGAAAAAAAGAACCTAAAGGTGAAAATAAAATCCATTCTGGTATCCACTTGGACAAAAGCCTTTGCAAATTACTATAATGAGATGATAAGATAGTATGGTGATAAAAATCTTGTAAATCAGACATGTTTGTATTGCTTTTAAATTAAACTAAGACGACATCAGAGGAAGACGATTGAAAAATATAGTATCTAAAATGGGTGACGCAAAATGAAACTGAAGGAGAGAACAAAAATCAAATACTGTATGCTAATGCGTTTTCAGATGCTACAGGATGAGCTAAGCATAGCACAGAAGCTGTAGTGAAATTAGCTACTATTCCCTGTGACCTGAATCAGCCATTCTTGGCTTTTTTTTTTTTTTTTAAATTCCCTATGAGACATTTTACGTTCTCACAGCAAGTATGTAGGTACGTATATCACATATTATATGATGTATGTATTTAAAATTAATATATTGGAGATACAGTATTAGCTACTGTGTACTGCAGCAGTGCCATTCTATGGTAAATGGAGAATCTTCTGCATTTCTATGGTAATAACAAGACTATGTGCTATTTTGAAAAATAACGCTAACATCAGAAGCTCAAGTGTCAAACAGCTTTATTCAGGTCACTGTAAGCACTGGGGTTATACAGATATCTCTGACCACAGTGCCCTGTTTTGAAAAGTATTACTTCAGATGCACTTCAGTTATTTTAAAGGATACTTGAGTGTATTTGGAAGAAGCATTGAAAAGTTCTGGACCATAATTTAGTTCTGTGTGAAGGGATGTGTGTGTCTGCATAAACTTTAACTTGAATGGAAGATTGCTTAAGCTCAAGTAAGCATGTTTGTGACAGATAAGTTGTTAGTGTACTGTAAGAAAAGCAGGCTTAGTTATTTGTAAACTGTCTTCATTTCAAACTAACCTGCATTGGTGAGTTAATTTATTTTTAATCATAATTAAATTATAATCTAGCATATATTATCATTAAAAAAACAGTAAGTAGCTGGAAGTTGAAGTGGAGAGTTTGTGAGTTCATGCCAGTATTATTAACTGGTCACTGGTAATAGAAAAGGCATAAAGCAATAATCAGAGAAGAAGGGATTACATAACAAATAATTCATAGGTAAGTATAGATTGCGTATTTTTTTAGGAAGTTTGAACAGGCAATCAAAGGAGCCTTGGTGTTGCACAGTTGTTTATAATTATTCAGTTTCCCTCACTTTTCTGCCTTTCCTCCCAGTCCCAGTCTGCCAGATGAACGCCTCTCTGTGTGCCAGTTGGATCCTTGCATCTCACTTACACAATGAGAGTATGGTTATTTCTTACAACCATGGTAATGAATATGCAAATATCATTAAATTAATTGGCAGTTACAGTTTTCCGTGCAGTCTCAGCGCAGAGAATTCTGAGCAGTTAAGAGAAAAGCAAAGAAACTGAGGCCTGTAGGCAACCAATATAAAATCATACTTTCCCCCCCCCATTCCTTGGTACTACATTTCCTGTGTATGAGTGTTGCACGTGCTTGTAATGTTTTTCTCTGAAACTCCAGTAATCTCTCTTAGAAATTCACTTTAGACACGAGATGAAATAAAAAAAAAAACAACAACAAACCAACCCCTGCATCTATTCTGATAGCAGGAGCTTTGCTAGTCTGCAGAAAAGGAAATGATGGAAGCAGAAAGAGAAAATCAAAAGCTTTTTCTGTTTTCAAATGTCTTCAGTATATGGATAGTTCTGCTTGCTTCCATGACTCTTTGTACTTCAATTTAAAGTATTGTTACAGAGTTTTAAGGAAGATTTTGCTACCTGGTTTTATATACGGATATGTACACGCACACACACACACGGTAATAGTAAGTGCCTCAAGCTTTTTCATTTTTCTGTGAAAGCCTGCAGTCAAAAGCAGGCTTATTATTCAGTCCTGATTATGATAACCATTACCAGGAAAGCTCTGATATTTTTACTGCAGCACACAATTACAGTGTGTGTCAGGCTAACATAGGTCAGCAAGTTGAATAATTAGCCATGAGTAAAGTGCTATCAACGATTGTACAGCATCCATGTATTCCAGTGCATGTAAAAAATCATATTCCTATTTAGACATGAACTTCTATAAGCATTTGCTGCTCTGCTTGCCTTCAGTATGTAGTACATGCATTTCATTCTTTCTTGAGTAATTTGGGAAAAAGCTAAAGCATACTACATACTGCTGAAGCAGTATTATTTTTTCGTGTTTGACCATATGTATTTCTACTACTTACAATGCAGATAGATGGTGGGAATTCTTTAGTGTGGATGTGTGCCCAATCCAGAAAGCTTAGACTTTGTTTAAGGGAAAAAGGGAATTTGATCTCTAAAATCCCCCCTGAGCAGTGACTTCCTATTGCACTTAGTTTGTGTTAGTTACATAGATCAGCTAGTCAGTAATCTTTGAAGATAATAAAGATTAATTTCTTAAGTTTTCTCAGCTAAAGGAATAAGTAAAATGAATGGATAGTTGTGAAAGAGTGATGTGTAGTTCTACTGTGTCTTCTGATTACTTTCTATGTTACATCCTTTGCATCCATTACACAATAAAAATGTAGAAATTGTTCTAGAAATGACTGTATAGTGTTTTTCCTCAGCAGAAAGGAATACTGATGGCTTGAACTGGCAGCCAGCCAGTTCAAAATCTCAGTGGAAATCTATAGCTGGCTTAGACTTTAGTCTTTAATTGAAAAATGAAAATTAAAATGTAAAATGTAATTTGTTTGAATGTAGAGAAAATTGAAATACCTACAAATGTACTTTCCTGTCACGATTATACACGTAAAATGACACATTTCTACAAATCATTATTGTTGATGTAAAAGGCATACATAATTTAGTGACAAGTAGTTTGGACATCGCAGTTTGAGACTTACTTTGAAGGGTACCCATGGGGGTTGACCATTAGTTGCATAGTTTTTTACTGAGAGTGAAATATTGAAGGTGAAAACCAGCAAAGCTTTTCATGACAGAAGCTCGAGGGTGATGTACTTCAGGAACCAGAGGAGCCGTCTTCTGATTTGAAGTTATAGCTTGAACCATCTGTCCATCTGAACTATCAGAAGGAAATTGTAGATGTGCTTTAACATTATTTAAATTTTAAAAACTTCAGTTTAATGTTTATATAGTAAAAATCCAAGGTGCATTAACGTATGGAAAGCTATTAATTTAGAACAGTTTTCATTTTCTGTTTTGAAGCCAGATGTTTGTAGGTGTCACCTTCCAATCTAATGAGTGCTTAAATGGCTTTCTCCCCCCTCTTTTAACTCTGCGTAACTTCATGTGAAGAAAAATCAATTCCCAGAGGCCTGTGACACGTGGACGCATTTCATGAATGAGAAATAGTCAGTGCCATTTGCTCATAATAAAGCTTCTTGCAAGAATTTAAGACAAACGGGTATCATTAGGCTAATAGGGTGATACTGATATTTTTTGTGCAGCATCAGATTAAACTGTCTGCTGTTTAGTGACTAGATAGGGCAGGCCAGAGCACGGGTGTTATGTTCACTAGTTAGTGGGGAAAAAAAAAAGCATATTTCTCATAAATCAGTTAGTTTTGGTTAGGAAAAAGGGAAGATGTGAATGTTTTGGAAAAAATGGAAAAACCAGGATGAATCTATTCAGTAGTGATAAAGTCAGCGCTGCTGGCGAACGTGTGTGGGACGGGGCACTGAGGAGAGGTGGGGATCAGAGCTGAAGATGTCTGGGGGGCAGAAGGATGGAGCTGAGCTCAGGGTTGATTTCAAAGGCTGCTGCCTGCTGAGGCAAACCGAGGGATGCTGGGCAGTGGTGACCTTTCTCCCCGGTTTTCATCTTCAGCACCATTTGAGAGCTACAGGTTTTAGGTTCTTTCCTGTTAAACCATGTGCACGATTCACTAAGTTCTGTTACTTTGTGCAAGATGAATGGAGCTGTCTGCCAACTTCCCATGTGTGCACATGCACAAAAGTCAGCGGATGCCAGCTTTGTAAACTATGTCAGACTTTAAGTAAAATAAACTAATTATTTAGTAGCTACTGTGGGACAGATGTTCTTGAGATTTTTTGCAATGAACTGTACAACAGCAAGATAGGGAGGCTTTCAGGACTGTCAATATTATTAATTCAATTAATGCATGAAGTCATGTAGCTTTTAATGCTGTTTTTGCCTCCAGTGTATTTGTAGCCTCCATATATTGATCATCTTACAGATTCATTTTAGAATATGTTTTGTCTTCTCACATGCAGTATATGTAATTACATTTTAATAGTTATATGTACGAATAATACCAATTTGTTAGAAAAATACCTTTCCATTCTAAATTCTTTCGTTTTTCCACTAAGTGCAGCTCTTCTGTAAGCCATAGAGCTGCACGTGAATATCACATGTGAGATGAAGCTTTCTGGAAGGGTAGGGGAGGATGTCGTTGTACACAGTGAGTGACTGTGCCGCTCCTGTGTTGTGACAAGTCATCACATAATAAGCACAGATAAATGCCCCGCCCAGAGTGAAACACCATTATTATATATTCTGTTTATAAAACACGGTTAAAGAAAAAGTGTCAGTCAATCAAAAGGAGTGACATAACTTACTGAAATGAATGGGTTGGTGAAGATGCACAGTGTGGGGCGCTGAATGCATCCAAGGCGGCGATGGGAGGCAGTCGTGTGGTGAAGGGACTCCAAATCTCCCAGTGTGTCGCAAGTGGGAGATTTCATGTTTCTGTGCTTACTTAAACTTGTTTCTTTAAAACTGTTTGTCGTACCAGGTATAGCAACTCATCTGTTTTTTTCCCCAGACTATTGTACTATAGAAATGTGTAGATTTTTTTTTTTTTCTGAGGTGTAATCTTTATAATCTTGAAGTGGTGACTGATGTTGAAAACAATATTTTTCCTTCCCTTCCCACCCAACAGTTTCTAAAATTCAAGTCAAAAGAGAGGTAACAAAAGATAGAAAGTTAAATCAAGGCCGTTGAAAAGTGTGAAATTGAAAATCTCTTTCCCAATCAGCTGTGTCAGGGTTGCTTTCTTGCTATTTTAACAATCCCACTGATTCTTCAGTTGTCAAAAGATTTCCCAAGCAGGCAGCAACTGGCTTCTAGCATGAAAAACAAGCACATAAACCCCACCAAATTAATAAAATCAAAGCATCTGAGTCTATGAAAAAGGACATAGCTGCGTTTTCTTTTTCTTTTCTGGGTCTCCTTTGAAACAGACAAATAGCTCAATGCGTAGGGCATACGAAATTTTGAAGAGGGATATCTTTGCGTTGTAAAGGTGAATTTAAGGCTTGTGAAGAATGCTGGAAGCATGCTGAAGTGTTCTGTCATTGGAGGAAAGTTAATAAACGGACAGCGTCCAGCTCCATCCATGTTTGCCTCAGTATGTCTTAACTCTTCAGCAGAGGGCTTTCAGAGGTGTGATACGATGAAGTCACTTCTCATCAGTCAGAAAGAGTCATTGAGAAGTTGGTGCTAACATCAACTGTGGTATTTATCCTTTCTTCCATTAACTCATTTTACGCAAATTATGAAAAAATAATCAGATATTAAAAAATTTTTGTTATGCATCTATATTTTATGCAGTTGCTTTAATAGTAGCTAATAGCTAGATGGAAACAAACTGTCTAAAGCAGTTTTATAAACATTTGGTGGAAGAACACAAATAATAGGCTAGTTTTAATGACATAATAAGAATACAATAAATGGAGCAAAAACTCAGTGACTGTAAGATGTGAGCAGTGTCTTGGTAACAAGACAGGGTAACAAGTGGTTATTGCATTAGCCTTTCACCTTTTGAGACTTGAATTTAAGACCCGGTTGAGGTTGCAGTTAATGAAGTTGAGTGGTTTCATGCATTTTACGTGGTGCACTTATCAGGGTTGGCTCTAAAAGCTCTCAGGCTGGGCTAGCAGCTGTGTTGCAGGTCGGTGCTTAGTTGCCAGAGCTGCGTCAGGACCTTACAAAATGCTGCCTTCTGTTGGCAGTTTTGTCCCTTGGTATGTTACTAGTCAGGGTGTTAATTCAAACAAAAAAATAAAAATACATTTCTAGGAAGAAAGAACAGCCAAAGGAGGGGCATTACATTTTGCTGTTGCTCTTACCTGAAGCCACTGTCGTGGCTGTTGGCCATACAGGAATTCATTACTGAGTGACTGACAGGGAAGCTTGTTCGAGAGACTGTGGTCTACAACTAGCAGTCGTATGAAACTGACTGATCAAAATAAATGCGGCATGGAGCTTTTATTGAGACTTACCTCACCATTAGAGAAACCATTAAAAAATTAATCTAATTACAGATACATATATTTAGCCAATTGTTTTTGTCGTGGTTTCGGTTTCAGCCCAGCTGGTAACAAAGCACCACGAAGCCGCTCGCTCACCCCCCACCCCCGCCCCTGGCCACATTGGGATGAGGAGAAAATCCAAAGGCAGGCTCGTGGGTCGAGACAAGGACTGGGAGGGATCACTCCACACTTATGATCACGGGCAAAAGACAGGCTCAACTTGGGGAAGAAACAAAATCATTTTCATTTACTACAAATCAAATAAAAAACAAGGATATTAGGAAGGGAAACCCAACCTCAGAACACCTCCCCCCACCCCTCCCTCCTTCCCGGCTCAGCTCCATTCCCGGTTCTCTCTCCCTCCTCCCCTCGGCGGCGCAGGGGAACAGGGGATGGGGGTTGGGGTCAGCTCGCCACACATCGTCTCTGCCGCTCCTTCCTCCTCAGGGGGAAGATTCCTCACTCGTCCCCTGCTCCACCGTGGGGTCCCTCCCACGGGAGACAGTCCTTCACCAACTTCTCCAACGTGGTTCCTTTCCACGGGCTGCAGTTCCTCACAAACTTCCCTGGCGTGGGTCCTTTCCGCGGGCTGCTCTCCAGTCACACACTGCTTCAGCGCGGTTTTTACCATGGAGTCACGGCCATCTTGGGGAGCCTCTGTTCCCCCGCTAACCCCTATGGGCTGCAGGGGGACAGCCTGCCTTCTCACCACGGGCTCCAGAGCCATCAGCCTCCTCAGGCGCCCCTCCTCCCCCTCCACTTCCATGACTCCAGTATCGGCAGAGATGTTCCTCTCACGTTCCCCAACCCCCACACTGCCGGTTCCCCTTCTTCAATCTGTTCTCCCAGAGGCGCTACCACCGTCCCTGACTGGGTTGGCCTGGGCCAGAGGCAGGTCCCACTTGGAGCCGGGGGAGCTTCTAGCAGCTTCCTACAGGAGCCACCTCTGCAGCCTCCTCCCCCACTACCAAAGAAAAACGTGCCACACAAACCCATAACAGTTTTTATTAACAAGTCTTGTATGAAAAGAAGAAATTTGTTTCACAGGTTGATTTTCAAGTCATAAGCTACCTTGTGTTCCCAATGTTAGATGCTTAATGATCGTGGATTAAGGCTAAAAAAAACCCCCAAAACCAAAAAAGAGTATAAAACTGATGTAGAAGCAGGATATTTCAGTCAGTATTGGGTTTGACATTTTTTTTCCATGTAATTTCTGATCTTCATTAAAGCTGTGGCCATCCTGCCATCATATGACTGCAGGTGTATGAATACGGGAAATGATATTGGGCTGTGATATGTAGACATCCATGAGAAAGTAGCTGTAGGGATAAGGGAACACGGTTCAGATAGGCCAGGAAATGTCAGATGCATGTTTGGGCACTTAGGCATGCCTGCTCTGCTCCCATGCTGGTACCAGTTCATACAAATATTGGTATTAGAGTATAAAGCAGTTATGGATATGTTCTTTAGCTGGAAATGGTAATGATGCTTTTAAAACAAAATGTTCCACATCTATATGTGAGCCATGCTTCTCTAAGAATATTTTTTAAAAGCTATAGAAAATTACTGGGAAAATTTCCTAGGCCTGAATGTGTTACTATTTGAGAAAATGCAGGAGAGGGGCTCAGCTTCCTCCAGCAGAGCTGGGTGACTCAGTGGGTGTTCTGTGAAACTTCCTTCCATGACATGAAGAATATTGACTCTCAGATCTGGTTGCTTGAAGACTCCCCAAAATGTTCATCTTAAGCTGACAGATTGAGCTGAAAAGAATCCATCATGTTCAAGTCGGGTGTCTGTAAGCGCGCTCGGGGCGGTGTGTGACGGCAGAAGAAGATCAGCCATATGGAAGTGGCTTTCTCCAAGGTACCAACGGGTGCAGTTGGTGTGTCTCCGTGCGCCTGTTGGCAGCCCTGCTCCCCGAGAAAGGCATTGCTTTCAAACATGAGTAATTGATGAATTGTATGTAATATGCAAATGTGAATGCATAAATCTCCTGAATGACAACTTAATTTATGTGAGCCTTTAAGAATGTGGGATTAGATTTTAATTAAATATCTTCAAAGGCACCCTGACTTACTCATTTTTTTGGCTGCTGTCTTTATGAGAGTTTAGGAGGGGACAAAATCCTGATTTTAAACATACTATTCACTGTTTTACTAATGATTTGTCATTGAATAAAAGCTATATGTATATCAATGCATATATTTCAGGGACTGTGTCAGGAAAATCTGATGATAATGATAATCAAGTAGAAGTGCCATGAAACTTGTTGGAATTGAAATAAGGAGTGCAACTAGTTCACTTGTTCCTTCATGTTTAAAATGAGTAAGTGTCCAAGTTAAAGCCAGTATAAATGTTTAATTTAATAGTTCACATTCAAGAAGTACCTTAAACTGCCAACACCAAGTATTTGCATTTTGATGGTTACCCTTGCTTTAATTGTTACCCCAAATGCGATGAATTGATTGTTTCTACTAGGGCAGTTAGAGCTAAATCCCAGCATGGTGGCCTCAGCCAGTTTGTAGCAGCTGCAGGAGATTACCTACATGAGTAGAGCACTTTGAGGTACTAGAGTATAAATAGTGGGTGCCTGATTTCCTTGATCCTGGAAGGGTCAGATTACCCTGCCCTGGACTGAGCAAATGACTTCAGCGGTTGCTGAAGTTGAAGCAAGCAGGAGCAGTTCAGCTGGAGTCAGCAGAACCACGGGTAGTATTAGTTAAGTACATCTTTCGGTGTTGTGCTGGACCAAGATTGTCAGTTTTGAAGAAGCATAACCAATATAATGGGAAGAGGATGTAAGCAGACAACAAGAGAGTTTTGCTTGGAATTTCAGTATGTGTAAAAGTCATAGTTAGAACTCAATAGTGCCATAGTGTTAAAATTCTTTTTAAAAAAAGGCAATTAAGCTTTAAGCAAAATAACTACTTCCTTTAGCTTGATCAGCTGTCTAAAAACATGTAGCAAAAAAAAAAAAAAAAAAGGTATGTTACCCCTTCATAAAGACCTTTCATTTACACAAGAAAAGCCATGGTAAATAACAAATGTCAGCATGAATTTGTAGACTCGTGTCCTGAAACACTGCTCAAAGCGGATGGAAATTTAGGTATTTATGACTGACATTTTGCTAAACAGTTTTAAAAATGTTTTGTGTTTCATACTACCCTGATACATTTCAGGATTAAAACATGTTCATTAAAAATGCTGTTAACCACGTTGTGCAAGTAAGGCCCGATAGCATTGCAGAGGGCAGGGCATGACCGGAAGGTTCCTGCTGTGTGCCATGGATGATCAGTGGTTTTTCGCATGCAGGGCATGAAATTATGGCAGCTCACAGCAGAGAAATTTCTTGAGCTCCTTTATGCTCTTCAAATTCAAAGAAAGCTTGACTAGGCCTTGTCTAGAAACACACAAAAAATAATTTCAAGTGAAGTAGGTATTCATTTTTAGTGTAATTTAGCAAAGAATTTAAATACATTCACTAAGTCTGGTGCCCCTTATGTCCTCATCTGTATGATGGACCTGTTGGAGCAGGTCCAGAGGAGGGCCACAAAAATGATTGGAGAGTTGAAGCACCTCTCCTGTGAAGAAGGGCTGAGAAAGTTGGGATTGTTCAGCCTGGAGAAGAGAAGGTTCTGTGGAGACCTTATTGAAGCCTTTCAATACTTAAAGGGGGCTTATAAGAAAGACGGGGACAAACATTTAGGCAGGGCCTCTTGCAATAGGACAAGGGGGTAATGCTTTTAAACTAAAAGAGAGTCAATTCAGAGAAGATGGAAGACTTTTTTTACAATGAGGATGGTGAAACATTGGCACAGGTTGCCCAGAGAGGTGGTAGATGCCCCATCCCTGGAAACATTCCAGGTCAGGTTGGACGGGGCTCTGAGCAACCTGATCTAGTTGAAGATGTCCCTGCTCATGGCACGGGGGTTGGACTGGATGACCTGTAGAGGACCCTTCCAACCCAAACTATTCTGATTCTGTGATGCCCTTTATGTATTCATCTGTAGTATTCCCATTTGCATTTTGCTCCCGTACTCACATGTTGGATCCTTGCAATGAGACCAAAAGTTCCAGATCTCGTTTTTGGGTGAGGAACTCTCTTCGAATTGGTCACGTGCCCTACTCTTTGTGCAGGCCATTACTCCTGATGCAGGGGTATAGCAAAGATCTCTCTTTTTCCATCAGCTCCTAGAGGAGGATTTCTTGGGATAGCATGAAGGTGTTTGCACTGACTTTTTCCATCCAGGGAGAAGCAGCTAGCGGGAAGGGCAGGAGCTTTATTTCCTCCCATGTTCTAGGTCATCTTTCTCTCTCTTTCTCTGTCTCTTTGATACCTGAATACTAGTCCAGGGAAAGTAGTTGGGATGAGAGAAATTTCCATACAGTGGGAGAACAGGCTCGTGGCTCTGTGGTGGATGTGAGACCAAGAGCAGAGAGTTTGAGGGGGATATTCTAGAGGCAAATAGCTGTGAAATACTGATCAGTTGGGGTAGATGTTGATGAGAAACATTAATGTTGAAGGAAATTGTTTTTGAGTCTTGTATTGTACAGGGTTTTTTGGTTGGAAATAACTTTATTTTTAGCCATCTTAATTTTAATTTTTACTCCTAATGCAATACAATTGCAAAACAGGTCACTCTTGTAAATTCAGCACGATACGCAAGCTTGCTGCATTTTTTAGGGTTTTTTGGTGCAAGTACTTAACCGCAGCCTTTGGTCAACTGTTTTAGTTTAGTTCCTGTGTTTTGTGCATGGTGGTTGGAGAGATGTTTAGTTATCAGTATTAGAGCTTACTGTCTGAAAGTATTGGCTGTTGCGTAAACCGTGATAACACATGAAAGGACAAACTTAAAGAGTTGCTGTAATTGCAGTATTTTTTAATGCCAAAAAGTAAACAAAATCTCTACGTAGGCTGGTTTTTTATTATTGAGACTAAGGGGTAAGAATTCCTTCAAATAGGATTGTAGACTACATACGCCAGTGAGAGAGATTTCTGAGGTTCAGCAAGGAAACACTTCTGGTATCAAATAGAAATCTCTCCTTTTAAAAAAATTGCTCAGAAAAACATCACCAACGTAGGGAACTAGAAGTGTGCCTGGAAGGAGTTGGTAAAAGTTTCAGAAATAATCTCACTAAGTGGTGCAACCCCCTAAGTTTAAATGTTTAAACTGTTTAAATTTATTTTTACTGTTTTTTTTGAAGGCAGAGCTTGGTGATAGTTGTCACTTTTTTTTTTTCCTTCCCCCCCCCTTCTCCCTGCCTTGTCTCTGTTTGCACACTTCTGGGCCTTCTATGTTTCATAGTATCTCCTTTACGTGGTAGGATATGAGGGCATATCTGAAGCCAAAGTCTTTTCTGTACATCGTTAAATCTTCTACATTTGGACACTGATGGATAATCTTAGCTAGGTATTTTATTACTGCATTATTTAATTAAGTTGACCTGTTCCTAATAGATTAATGTTTCCTGTAATTATGCCTGCATTTAAAACTCCAGACTTTAAAACTTAAAAAAAAAAAAAATTCTAATAAAAGTAGCTGTATAGATAAGAGTGTGGTATTGAATTAAATTTCTTTCCGGATATTTTTGGTTTTATGTTGCTAAAGATCAAGAGCTATTTTAAATGACCGGATTGAAAAAAATTAAGTTAAAAATAACCCTAAAGCATAGAAAGGCTAGGGATGGAAAATGTAAATATATATGATTGTTAAAGATAAAGGTAAAATTCAAATACAGAAAAGAGAAAAGGCCAGTGGGTTTTTTTCTGAACATCTTTGTGTTGATTCTCCCATTTTTAATTTTGCCCAATGTCTTTTTAGTTGGGAATCAGTTTGAGTAACGGGCTGCTGCTTTGTGAAACTCTCAGTTGGATCCTGATAATTAACACAGAATTTAGGCTCCTGTACAATATGATAGGTCCAAATGTCTTTACTAAAAATGCAAATGTTAAAAATACATGGCAAAAATTTTCTGGACCTCAGTGTGCATATCAGTCATCGATTGTGTATTTCTTGGCTGTAAAGTTAGAATTGATGTCCAGTTTCATTTTGCTTTTTTAATCATTCTCAGGTGCTCCTTTGTTTCTTTTTCTGATATTAATATAGTATGTTGATACAGCTTATCATAAAACGAGTGCTCGTTTCTTCCAAAGACTTTCAGAAACTGAAGTCTAATATATTTAACTGATTTCAATCTCAGCATCGGTTTATAAGGCAGTATGCATGTATTGTAATTAGGTCTGTTTGAATAATTTATGATGGTCCAAAGTTTCATGCCATTGAGAAACGCACACAAGGATAATCCTGGAGTTCTTACTTGGTGCACAGATCTGCAAAGAGAATTTGTCTGTTGCTCCCAAGAGCTTTGAGGGTTATAGCATTTTATAGGGTCAGCATTTTATAGGGTCAGTCTTGTTCAGGTAAATGATAACATTTCTATCGAGCTGTACTATAGTAGGGATTAATAGGGATAGCAGCATTTGGTCCACAACGGAAGGGATGTGCTTTCTGAAGCGTGTGATCACACTCAACCTATTTACAACTGATTTGAAAATATCTTTTTATTAAGAAATTTAAACTTGAGTGATTTAAATCATTTTTACGCTATGCAAAGTCACTGTTATCGCCACTAGAAAGTTAAAAATGAGCATACGCCAGTGAAATAATGCAATATTAGAAGTGACCTCCGTTACACTTCTTCAGGAAAGCATGTTTTAAAGAAATTAAAATAAGAAAAAAGTTTTCAAGGCGTCAAGATTTTTCTTTTCTGTTTATCCTAGGAAATGTCTACATCCAATGGCAATAAAAATCAATGCGTAAATAAACACAATGAGAACATGCTTACCAAGCACCAAACTTTGAGATTTCATGAAAAAAATTGAGCTTGCAATGAATTACTGAAAAAATGTTCTTGCGCGTTTTCCTTTGAGATTACAACAGTGCAACCTAAGCAGAATTTCATCCCAGACAGATTTTATGTGATTTGAAAATAAATGGCTTCTGATGCATTTGAAAAAGAATCAAGTTATGTACTTTACACTTCTTTTAACGTCGGTTAGTCATGGTAGGATAATGCTTTAAAATAACTGTGCTCTTTTAAGTATCACTGGAAAATAACCTTTTCAGTTAGCTAAGGAATTTATTCTGTCGTTAATATTTGCTTAAGGAAGAGCTATACAATTAAAGCTAAGAAGCAGAAGTGAGCAATGCTGAAGGAGAAAACTGAAAGGGTTGTAGCATCGCTGTTGTCAGGAGGAAAACCAAGTTTGCTACACGTCGTTACAAAGTAATGCGTCTGGTGCAAATCTGTATACTCTGCATGTTTTAAATCTGAAATACCTCTTCGGATATTCTGAAGTAACGGCCAGAAGTGTGGAGTCGTGACCTCTCTGTAAAGGCTGTTGTTCAAAGTTGTATAATCATGGCAGTGAAAACTTAACCTGTTCCTTTCACTTTCCCAGCTGTGTCCCAGAGGTGGCTTGAAGGTATTTGGGCTATTCTGTGCCTTTATACCATTTCTGATTTAAAAATGGTAAGTGTTGATCGCTACAGTGCCATTGGAGCAGTGAAAAAAGTTGCACTGTTTTTGCTGCTACATGCCAAGATCTGTTTAGATGTGTTGTTTTATTTTGAACATTCTTTTCACATCTGCTATTTACCACGTAGAATACAGTAATGTGAATCTTAATCTTTCAGTTTAAATCAGCTCTTTCTTTATGACTTAATTATTTTGACTGCTGTGTTTTCAATTCCCTCTAGCTTGGTAATATCTTCCTTGTAATTAGGTTGCTTAGAAATACACATGCAGTTCTAGGTATAGGCATACAGGAGCAGATGAGTTAGGGCAATTTCTTCCTTTTCTGACATGATGCTTCTAGGCGTGCAGCCCAGCAAAAACTTGGATATTTTCCTTGTTCTATCACATCTGCCTAATTTGCAGTCTTTTATAACACCTAAATGTCTCTCAGCATACTAACATTACAGATGTTGCCTCTCTTTTTGAGAGCTACATTTGCATTATTTTTCACACTTCATTAATTTTGCTTTTTTAAAAAATGGAATTCATTTTTAAGCTGCTTTTATTCATTCTCACTGAAGGTTTTTGTAATGTTTCCCCTTTCCTGTCAGTGCCATCTCTTCTGTGAGGTTTTGTTTAAACTTTTTTGCTTTCCTTTTAGAACGTTTATGAAGATACTAGATCAAGTTAGAGCCAAATCAATTTATTGCTGAATCTTCAAGGTAGCTCCTCTGCGTACCATCATTCGCTCTGTTTCAGTCCATGAGTGCTCACATCAATACTAATCTTTTATTAGAACAAGGCACTGTATTAGTAGATTTTTTTCTTTTTAAATTACAGTCTAAATGTACTGCATCTTCTTTTTCCCCCATATAGCAATTAATTCTGCAAGTCTTTTTCTAGAAGGATTTTATTCTGCCTAATGGCAATGCAACTGTGTGCTGTCAACGTCCTGAGATCACTCTCTTTGTAGTTGTTCAACTATTTATCAGAAGCAGAAGTTACTTCTCCGGATCAGTAATTACCTAGACCTTCCTAGACTGGACACGAGCACAACAGCTTTTCATGCTACCTTATCTGGACTCCATTAAAGTATTTTTTCAATAAAAGCTACTTCTAAAATTAATCATTGGCCTGGAAACTAACTACATTGCTTGAACTCAGGTTTTGCCTGTTTCTTTTTAATAAAAAGGGAAATTATTAGTTAAAACTACTATTTAGAAACAATTTCTTCTGCAGCTGTAAATTTTTGCACTAAGGTGATGGGTATGTTTTTATGTATTGTTACGGAACTGAAGCTGTCCCTTGTGATTTCGGTTGCAGTGCAGGGTGGATTTTTCTGTTCGCAGTTAAGTACTTAAGTGTCTCTGTAATACAGGGTTTAAAACATAATCCAAATACCTCTTGCCAATGAACAGTGCTTTCCACC
>VYZV01027858.1:20886-31072 GCA_013401275.1 Pandion haliaetus | reverse complement strand
CCCCGTCCCTCCCCGCTGACGGGCTCCCCGCCGCAGGCGCTGGCGGACGACACCGAGGATGTGTCCCTCGATTTCGGGAGCGAGGAGGAGCTGGCGCTGCGGAAAGCAAAGATCAGGTAACGGCGCGGCGAGCGGAGCGGGCCCCGGCCCCGGCGCGGAGGCCTCAGCGTCGCGGCGCCCGCCTGAGGTAGCCGGGCCCGGGCAGCCGTCGCTTCTCCAGCCGGACTGACGCACTGAAATACAAGAAACTCCCTTTAAACACTTAATTCCCATTTTTTTTACAGGGAGGGTGGTCAAGTGCTGGAACGGGCTGCCCGGGGCAGTGGTGGGCAGCCAGCTCCGGCTGCCCGGGCTGGAGCCGGCGAGGCCCATGGCCCTGCCAGCCACACCGCTGCTGCCAGCCGGCCTGCCATTGGAAACAGAAATTTTACATACCCAAAGCCAACGTCATCACAAAAAAAAACCCCAAACCCCACAAAATACACAACGCGCAGTGTTTTTTTTAGCGCTGCAGAAGTGGAGAGCGCTCTCGTCTTCAGCAAAACCATTGTGCAGCAGAGCGCTCTGGCATTGCATTGCACCCCCAGCTGAAGGGGAACAGGAAGTTATTTCCAGTAAAACTGTCATGTTTTCTTTCCATGGGACATGAAGTTATGTGGAATATAGTACATCTTATCCTTGTAGCTGTTACCTAAGAAAATCCAACCCATTGATCCACCTCATCTGTCAGGTTAAGCAGCCTACCGTTACGTTACCAGAGGTGTCACTGCAGCTCTGTCCTCACCGAGGTCCCAGGCAGCAGAGCTCTTGTTCCGTCCATGGCTTTTGAAGAATGTCCAGTCAAAGAGTGTCAAGGGAAAAGTTTTATGTCAAAAGGAATTATACATATGCATGCACTCATCAATACTGTATAATCAGCCTTGATTTATGTTGCTTTCTTCCTTCCACCTTACCCCAGTCCCAGTTTACTCTGGTCTGTTACAACGTTAATATTTCTTGTAGCTGTAAACAAAGAAAAATAGGAGATATTAAGCCTAACACAAATGTTTTCCAAGATGTGAAAACAAGCAATCATGTATGTAGCTTTACGATACAATTATCTGTTTTTCTAGTCTCTAGTGAAGCATTTCTGCCCTTAGTGCATGGGACTTTGCAACTACACAACGAGTCAGCCACGACACAAGATTAATATTCCCAGAGTTGCTTTGTTTCTGTGCTTTAGTAGCAGCACACATTTTAAGTGACGGTTTATATTTTGGTGCAGTCTTGGAGAACATAGCCTAAACTGGAGAAAACACAGCTTAGGAGTGTGTCTTCAGCACACGAGCCACAGATTCAGTCTGTGGGACCAGACCAGAGTTAGCATGAAGTAAAAACCACCCCGAAACATTTGTTGGAGGTCCACAGCACCAGTTACTTTAGAAATCTGTTCCTACTTGTTCATGCTACCTGATAATATAGACAGGCAAGGTACAAGTAAACCATACTATTGATTGATCCACTTTGTGTAGATACTTATTTTGTTAGAGACTGCTCTTCTTTCTTGCCCTCGTGACAATACTAAACGATAATCTCATACTGTGCCCTGGTTTCAGCTGGGATAGAGTTAATTTTCTTAGTAGCTGGTACAGTGCTGTGTTTTGGATTTAATGTGAGAATAATGTTAATAACATACTGATGTTTTCAGTTGTTTCTAAGTAGCACTTACTTAGGATAAGTCAAGGATTTCTCAGTTTCCCGTGCTCTGCCAGCAAGCAGGTACGCAAGAAGCTGGGAGGGAGCATGGCCAGAACAGCTGACCCAAACAGGCCAAAGGGATATTCCATACCATAGAATGTCATGCACAGTATATAAGCTGGGGGGAGTTGGCTGGGAGGGTGGATCACTGCTCAGGTATTGGTCAGCAGGTGTTGAACAAGTGCATTTTGAATTACTTGTCTTTTTCTT
This sequence comes from Pandion haliaetus, assembly GCA_013401275.1. NCBI lineage: Eukaryota > Metazoa > Chordata > Aves > Accipitriformes > Pandionidae > Pandion > Pandion haliaetus. Next base: position 29,125 of record VYZV01027858.1, on the reverse strand, counting down.
CGTTTGTTTTTTTGTTTTAATTTTACTATATTCATTGTTATATTTTATAACTGTTACTATTAAATTTTATTTTACTTTAGTTATTAAATCATTCTTATCTCAACCCACAAGTTTTACTTTTTCCAGTTCTCCTCCCCATCCCACTGGGCGGTAGGGGGAGTAAGCAAGCAGCTGCACAGTGCCTGGTTGCTGGCTGGGGTTAAACCACAACACTGAAAAAATCTTATGCTGTAGAATACAGAAATGAAACTCCTTACATTGTTCATACAGAAGTTTGTTTTTATATTTCTGAAGAATCTTGTGCAAACAAGCCTGGAATACACCCACATGCTGCAAAATTTTGTTTTCTTATGAGAGAGCATAACATGTTCCAATCATTTGTCTTTATCCCAATTTCATATATCTTGAACTTGGTTAGAATTCACATAAGCTATGGCAAGTTGTGTGTTTGTGATTCTCCAAGGTATATGCAAGTACTCCTTAAAAGCAAAAGGTATATGGATAGTGATTTAGTTAGTGGCTACTTTCATAAGAAGGTTAGGAAAAAAGCTAACTTACACCATCTTTGCAGTTCATTGCAGTACCAGAACATTTGATCTGGAACAGTTAAGAGCATATGTTTGCTTCTTTTTCAAGTCAGCCAGGTAACACAAGATAATCAAGCTAGAGAGCCTGTTCAAATTTGCCTAGGTATATTTGAAGTACCAGACAGAGGTATAAAAAGTAGCATATAGTGCTGCCGTGGCACTTCTGAGCAGGTACTGGGAATGATTCTTCTGTGGTTCAGCAGTATACCTTGGGGGGGGTGACCCAATTTGATTCCTTAATATGGGATGCAACTAAATTCATAACAGCTCATTCCTGTCCTAATAGGCATCATGCTTGCAAACTGAACGGAGGTTATTGTAACAAGATAAATGGTAATCATTTACCCTCAAGGCTCCAGTTCTACACTATATGGGTGTTTAGGTGCGACAGGATAACTAAAAGTCCAAGCAAGTGGGTTGCTATGCCTTCAGGAGCAAATGCGTGCCAAGCAGAGCCGGTGCAGAGTTTTAGTTACCTTTATCCTTTATAGGATTTGAANTATAGGGTTTAAAAAAGAAAAAAAAAAAAAAAAAAAAAGAAAAGTTACCATGTTCTAAAGCCTATACTGTCTTCCATTAGTACAAGAAATCATGTTAGTTTATACAATAATTCCTTAATGCCATCGTATTTCTGGAAATGAGCTTTTAAAAATATTTATAAAGTACAATTGATTTCAATTCAATATAAATGCATTCGCTTAAGAAAACCTGCAAAGTTTTTTGTTTCAAAAAGGATGCAGATAGTTTAGCTTCAGGTTTTAAAAGACAATTTTGTCTATGTGGGATTATCTCCTTATTAAAAATTCTGTTCATATATGATAGGAACTGTAAGTTTCATCTGATAGCTGTGAATTAAGAAAACACATTTGTTCTGAGTGAGGAAGTGAACAGTTTATTTACCGGATTCCATTAGCTTCAGGATTTTTTTTTTTTAAAGCATAAATAGGTAGACATTTTCTGAGATTGAGAGCTGTCTAAAGAATGAGGTACAAATTTTGTTGTACCTCCATATTCCTCCCCTGGGACAAGAACCTGCAAGTCCGTGTCTTTGGCTTGGCTAGCCATATCCTTATGAGAGGACTGATATTCTATGGTGTTTAGCACTGTAATAAATGTGAGCCTCTTGCTTACGTACTGCTTTTTTAGTAAACACCCTTCAAAGCTTGATACTGGAACAGATTATTCAGCATCCAAACAGTAATTCGTCATCTGACTTCCAAAATGAAACACTACTTCTCCGAAGTTACTTTCACATCTGAAGCACTGATACAGTTATGAAAGCTCAGTCCACTCTGAATGCTTTAGGGTTTTGATCTATGAATAGCTTGTATTGACACAAGCTACCACTTATGTAGTGAACTCTTACATCATCTTGAATGAGATCAAGACTTGAAGTGGCAAGGCACTATCTGTTTTTGACAGTTCAACTTTGCTCCACCCACCCACCCATTTGCTTATGGCAGAAAAAGCTCCTTTCACTTAAAATGTCACATGTTTACTTTTAAGTCAGAATTAAGTTTTTGGAAACTTTGAGGCTAGCATGGGCATGATCAGGAGTAAATATAAACTACAGCTGTATGTCATTCTTGCTTCTCCAGTCACGTGTGTGTAGTACTACAAGCACAATATTGCCATTCTAGAACAGATAATTACTAGAACAGTTAAACAGCTATAGAATGATAATATTATAATAAAGATATAAATATAACTATTATAATTTAAATCCAATTCTAATTTAAGTTTATAATCAATTATAATTGTGTGTATATTATATGTATCATTTTATTATACACAATAATAGAATAACAAATTTAATAGCTGAATAGTTAATTATGACCTAGGCCATACTACTGTTACTTGTTTACAGAGGTAGAGGAGCTTAATGAGACAATCACCGAGTTAAAAAATATTCAGAAAAGTTTTATTCACTCAGCTTCAAGGGAAGAAGTTACTTAAATGCAATAGCCTCTAGTTAATTGTCACTTTAAACTAATTAACACAAACACAACTGTACAGGATAAGTTTTTGTAGTTGGTGTGTTACCCTGAAAATTGTACTGTGCTCAATATAGCATTCTCCAACGCCCCGTCTTACTGTACAGGCCAATATTCCATGCCATATAGTTACTTCTACCACTGAAATTCCCCTTTATTTTTTTACGGACAAAATTTAGCGTGATGAGCAAAGCACAAGTATCTAGTGAAATTAGTGAACATTCATTCATAAGAACTGTTAGATTTCCAAATCGTACTCCCTCTGAAAAAGGAAGTGTTTGGTTTCAGACATTGCATATGAAGGTTCATTTTGTCTTAGACCCGACAGCTTTTTTTTTTTTTTAATTTTTGTCGTTTCAGAGTTCCTGTTCTTGTTTTCAAAACAGTTCTGAAAGGCGTAAGATCCATCTCAGTTCTTTTGTGCCTTGCAATGCCGATTTATTTCATGAAACGATGAGGATTTTAGGGCACAGCGTTGAACACAGCCACTAAATTCCTTCATGCAGTACCAAAGAAACGGGTGAAAGACTCTAGGTTTTGTTCTCTTTGAAAAAGTTTTGACATGAACAACACATTCCATCTTTTAGCTTTGGATTTAAGGTTGGCTATTGGAAATACTATTGCTTTGATAATGAAGATATACACCAACATATGAAATAATAGCAGCTACAACCCAAAATACCATTATAGACTAGAAATAGTTGTGTTATGTTACATTGTTAGGAAATACCGTAACATTCCTTCTTGTCTCATAACTTCTTAAGTGCTCTGTGTTTGTTTTTTTTTCTAGGCACCCACTGGCCACCTTTTTCCACCTGTTTTTCCGAGTGAGTGCTATTATTACCTACTTGTTCTGTGACTGGTTCAGCAACAGTTTTGTTGCCTGTTTTGTCACTATTCTCCTTCTTCTATCCTTTGACTTTTGGTCAGTTAAGGTAAGATGACCCTGAATAGTAATTACCTTCGAAAATATTTTATGTGCCTTTAAATAAAATAAAAAAGGAAATATGTATACTGACAAAAGTGACAATGACATTATGATCTGTTGATTTATTAAATGTCTAGCCCATTTTAATTAAGACATTAGTATATCTTAGTTACTGTTCTCTATGGCTGATGGGAACTACTAATATGGTGAGAAAATTGCCTTGCCGTAGGTAGGTTTGTTTGTATGCTTTCCTCCTGAAAAAAAAAAAAAAAAAAGAGAAAGAAAGTAATACTGACTTTCAGTAACAGATGCCAAAGGATGTCCAAAGCTGCAGTACTGTGCCCAGACCCAGCAGGCAGGGACTGCAGAAGGCTCCTGGGGGCCCAGCTACGGCACTGGTGCTCTAATCACATGCAGGCAGGTGGGTCAGGCCAGCCCAGAATCCCAGGGGCTCCACATGTGGAACAAGGCTTTTGTTTTGTAGAAGTCAAGTATTGATGCATCTCCAGTATACTGAAAACTTCTAGTATTCATCCAGGTGCAGAAATATTTTCTTAATTTGTTTGCTTGATTCCACACGGCTTGCTTACTTGCTTATAATTAATCTTCCATTTTTTCAGTGTGTTTTTGTTTGCAGTTCTCTTCTCTTACTGAGGAAATTTGTTTATTGGGGGCTTCTCCAACTGACTTAGGGTGTATCTTTTCTGTAATTTCTTACCTAAATCAATGTTATTGTGCTACTTACCATATTAGAAGAAGAGAACAGGCCTCTAAATTTGTGGTAACACATCCATCCTTAATGACTGTTGCACCTAAGCTGGCACAGCTTTTAGAATCAATTTTAGTATTTGATAAAAGAATATGATTTTCAGACATGCTTGTCTTTTTTTTAATGTTAGTCTGACAAGTGGATTATGCTACTGAGTAATTCAAATAATTGTTTCTGTCACTAGAATGTGACAGGAAGACTCTTGGTTGGTTTGCGTTGGTGGAACCAGATTGATGAAGATGGAAAAAGCCACTGGGTGTTTGAAGCAAAAAGGGTAAGTATGTTAACAAACATAGGCACAGGACAAGCAGAATCTGTAGGAAACCTTGTAGAGCTGATATTAAGTCAAATAAAGTAACAGATAGAGTGCCTTTGTAATGGTTACTTTTTATCCAGCTTCTATAGAAGATAATGTAAGTATTCAGTTGCAAGTACACTGGATTGTCTCATGCTGGAAGCATTCAGGGCAAAACTGGTCTTGCCAACATTGTCATCATATGCATCAGCAGCACAAATATTCATAGCATGGTACTGTCGGTATGAAATGTTTCTGGTAGTTCTATTTTATTTTCCAGTGAGAACATCTTGTAATAAACACATCTTCCCAGAGGTAATCACAACATAGAATCCTCTTCAGGAAAGACCTATGTTGAAAGCAGTGTTGAATAGTTCAAATTCAGTATTGTAAAATTAATATTTTGTTCATGCTCATGGAATATGGTGGGGAATAGAACCCGGATCACAGAGCATTCTGATACTGCTACTGCTCCCCCAAACACCCTGAGCACAAAAGCTATAAAGTGGCACTTGGCATCGCTGCCGGAGTCAAGACTGCAGGTTTTGCTTTCATTTGCTAACATCCTCTCTACAGCCCCATTCAGGCAAGAGCCTGGCAGAACAACGCTTCAAGCGCTACTCGCTAGGACATTCCTTTCAAGCCAGTGCGGCTGTGCACACAGCCTGGGTTCCGAGCCCGGTGTGAAATACTGTGGCTGTGCAGGTCTGGAGTGCCCTCTAGCAGCCCTGCGGCTGTTTGCAAGGAGAACGCGGCTAAGCAGGAACGCACCCGGCGGAGTGGGGCTGCACGCCATTGAGAGGATAACGGATGCCCACGTTCTTCCTGTAATCCAAGTGGAACCTAAAGAAAGAATGTAGGCAAGCCTACATGAAAGCAAAGAAACTAGACCTTCAGAGTTTCTTACTTCTGTCAAGGCGAGACAGTAAGCAAGAGCCTTCTTAGCACTTAAAAGCAATGGTATCAATAAAATGACCTCCTGACCGCAAAATTACATTGAAATGAGCAAGCCTAATTCACCTATTACAGTTTGTTAATTCTAGCCTAGAAGTACAAAGTTGACTCAGCTGTATGGGCTAAAGCCTTCCAAAAAATTCAACAAATGGTAACTTGATTAACGTGAAAGTCATAGTACTACAAGAAGGAACATATAATTAGAGTGGATTGTATTTTTGTCATGGCAAGGTCCTGGAACACATGCAATTCTCTTACTTTCCAGAGTCAGGCATTCTCCACCTCCTTTACCAGTCCTCTGGCAACTTTTTAAGATCTCTTGCTTTCGTAGGCTGGTTTGGGTTGGAAGGGACCTTAAAGATCATCTAGTTCCAACCCCCCTGCCATGGGCAGGGACACCTTCTGCTAGACCTGGTTGCTCAAAGCCCCATCCAACCTGGCCTTGAAGTTTACCCTCTTGCTTTACAGGTAAATTTGCTTAGAAATGTTTCAAGTCACTTGCCAACAGTAAGTGGCTAATTCCTGGTGTGCTGCTGGTGCAACAGGGTTTTGTCCTTGAAATCCTAGCTTCTGCTGAGGTTTCCTGGAAAAAGAAAATAATTCTTACACTTATGTTCCAAACATCATAACTCCCCTTTCCTTTCTTTGGGATGACTGCAGCCTTTTGTAATCTTGCTCATCAAGTTGACTAGGTCTTTTAGATGCAGACCTCTCAGGTGTGTTGACTTTTTTTTCTCCTAAATAGTGCTAATGCAATGTTACTGTTGGGTAATTTGTCGGTAATTTGGGATACAGGTGATTAAACCTTTTTATTGACTCAGAACATGTGTCTTTTTCTGTAACTGTGAAGGCATAGGACATCATTCTCTGGACCTCCGCAACATTACTGGTTTAGAGGGTACGTGAAAAAATTAAAGACACCTTGTAATTATTGCATCTTTCAGGGTTTTCTTAGGCAACATAGAATAACTTAACTGTATTTACAAGTTGGATGCCCTTGTCTGCCTTGTGATGGATGGATGAGTTATTTTTACATGGAGAATTCAAGATACTGAAAATGAACCAAAAGTCTTCAGTTTTCAGAGTGGAAGAGTCCACAGGGTTTTCTTTCCCAGTTGTGAAACTTGTATTTCAGAAGCTAGCACTAGTGGTGGTTGAGTGGTCTGAGGTTTAGAGAGATTTTGAATTCTGGTCTCCTAGGAAAGAACAGAACCTGCTGAACAATTCTCTTTCTTTAGTTTCAGCGAGCCTTTCAGTGTAGATGGAGACCTACGGGTTGTGCTGACCTGAAGAAATCTGCAAACAGGGCTTTTTGCAGCCTGCTTTGAGGCTTTTTTTTTGCTCTCCCTGAAGAATGCCAATAAAGCGTTGTGAATAACGATGCCTCTTTCAGACAGATGCCAGCAATTACTGTGGTATCCAACACCAGTATTACGGAAGAGGCATATTTGAAGCTACAGTTACTAATTTGTGGAATATCAGTGGACTTCACAAGCATAACTGAAGTATTAGTTTTACATAATGGAAAACTAAGCTTCATGCAAGATTTAAATTAAGCTAAGATACTGCATGTTTTTAGAAAATGTATGGAAATGGACACTGTTACGAGAATTCCACTGTCTGAGCTGGAACCAAGTGATAAATCCTGTGGGGGGTCTTTTAAGTTTGCTTGTTAGCACTTGCAACAGCTCATTGCAATTTCCACATTAGATACTATAGCTTTTCTGATAGTAGACTGATTNACAAATCTATACTACAGACAGTGAAGTATGCTAAACTTCTGCTTGTAACACTGTCTTTTGTTTCACACTTCTCTAAGGCCTTGGTAAAGTTTGAACCTAATGTCAAAGTTAACTCACTGTTTCTGAAGTTTAAAAGCAATTGTCAGTGTAACTGAACTTTTGATTTTAAAATACTACTAAGCTGTAGTGTTAGTGGGAGCTGTCATTGACAAAAGGAATAATTATCTCATTTGAATGTGAACAGAGACCAGAACATTTTGAAAAGAAAATGCTGTCACGTACAGTAGGGCAGCAGGCAGAAAACTTGGCATTTGCTACTTTTCTTCTTATTCAATCTTCCTTCTGTGCATATAAGTAGTGAAATTTAGGTGAAGAAGTAATTTTGTCCATTCTTCCTCCTCTGCTGATTTGTTATTGTGGATTTTGTCTTTGCGACTAGTAGTTTCAATAATTTTCGTTCTAGGTGCCTACAATAGCTGCCGCAACTGAAGCTGAAGCTCGAATCTTTTGGCTTGGTCTCATTATTTGTCCAGTTATTTGGACAGTGTTTTTCTTTAGCACCTTGTTCTCCTTGAAGCTGAAATGGCTGGTAAGTCTGGGGATACTGAAAGACCTATGGCTGACGGACGATGTTGGTAGAGGAAGAACCCAGATCTGTTAGTTTTGCAACAGTCTTTGAACCAAATCTTCCAACAGTACAAAAATTCCACTAACAGCTTGAAGAANGCAACTTACGGCTGCCCAACTTATTTCAGGCAAAGGAAACCAACAGGAGAGGACAAAAAATGAACCAGTGATGCTGGTTTTCAGGTTTTCACATCTCCTTGGGACTTGAATGTTACTTGCTCTTAAAAGTAAGGATTTTAGATCTCTGGTACCATTCCCTTTTGAAAGAACCAGTATTGTAGTGCTTAAAACCTTGATAAATTGAGCTATAAGTATGTATTTTATAATTACTGTATTTATAAGC
>VYZV01027858.1:312-12253 GCA_013401275.1 Pandion haliaetus | reverse complement strand
AGGCCGCCGGCGGACGAGCGAAGGGAGGGTCGCCGTCGGGGGCGGCACGTCTTGGAAGCTGCGTTGACGCTTCTCGGCTGGAAGCGCTTTAGACGGAGGCGATGGCGGTGGTGCCGGGTCGGGGCCAAAACCGGGGCGTTCACGGAGGCGCCGGCGGCCCAGCAGCGATCGCGCCCGGCGGACGGCGGGAGTTGGGCCGGGTGGCTTCGTACAGCCGGCTGGGAGAGTGCCGCGGGAGTTCTCTACCCAGGAGTTCATGGTCGTTCCAGTGAAGGCGTGCCGCCGTTGCTGTGGAACACAGCAATTCGGAATACACTGCTTTCTGGTCCTCCCTGGTAGACAGGTTCTGTTAATGTGACGGGGACGTTCACTTGGAAGATCACTCTACCTTGGCCAACCAACCTCCGAGCACCCAGCCAGCCACTGTATTTGGCACGTAAAAATTAACGAAATAAATTCATAAATTAATTCTCCAAACGAAGGAAGTGCGCACCAGCTTGTGATGTAATTTACTACTGGCCACCTTGCCCAACCACTGCTCCGCTCCCCTTCTGTCACCCCACGGCTGCCTGAGCACGGCCTTGTCCTCTCTTCCGTTCGTAACGTCGCGGCCTAGGAGCTGACTGACAGATTGCAAACATCAGTGATTATTCCTCGTACTGCTCACCAGCCCGGCACAAAGTGACGCTACGCCCGACTAAAAGCTGTGTGTGCAACCTGCAACTGTAAAACTGCATCCCCTGAAGACGCCAACTGAGAATCCCCAACAGGGGATATCTTGCCAACATTCAGCAAAAGACAGTTCCCGCCTCAATATGCTTCCAGTCTACATAGAAATGAGCACGAAATCAAGGAACCATATTTAGTCTTAGGAGGAGGAAAACGGTTTTCCAAGATCTTTGACAATCTTTTCACCTTCCCTTTATTTTCCCATTACCCGTGTAGAAAGTTCTCCCAGTACTGTTGCGATTAAACCAGTGCAGAGTCCCAGCCGTTGTAGATGCAGCAACAGCCATCTGAACGGCTGTTAGATGAGGAAATTCTTTGGTGTTCAGAATCGGCCATTAAATAGTGTAACCACTTTGCTTTGGAAAAATGCACACAATACATTCACATCCTTTAGAGAAGTTTTCAGTTTTTCTCGTGGAGATGCATATAACAGGTATGAGCCTCAAAACAACAGTCCCTCTTGTCGTGCTTACTTCCCGTGAGACAGACTGACTTACTCCAGAGGCAGGGCCCATGAATTCCCCTTTAAAAACCACTGATGGTCACTCAAGCTTGAGAGAAAGGCAGGTTGGGGCGGTGGTTTTGGAGGAACTGCGAGTGAACCAGCACGCTTCCTGCTCACAAAGTCCCCTTCTATTGCTTTGGTTGAGAGTGCTGTAAAAAGGGTATTTTTCTGATTTGAGCACAGTCAGGAGTCTCAAGTATTCCCATTTCTAACTGATTAGTCCCCAAACTTGATTGTTCTAACATACAAGTGTTTAAGTTACTATTTAAGGTGGTCTTACCTTGGAAACACAATATATAGAAAAGAGTATCTGGTAATATTTGGAAAGGTAACAGCATATCCTGGTGTTAAATCTGTCTTTTTATGAGAAAAATACTGCGAAGTTATCCTTTTATGAACACTGTCCTCTTCAACAACCACAAGCTTTTTAGAAAGAACACACCAGGGCAGGGGGGTGGGGAAACAAACCACAAAAACTTCTGAGTAACTGTCTAGCTACAGAAAAAAACTGAGAAAAAAAATCTTAAAACACATTTAATCAAGGTATTTGAGGAGTTTGGCCTCTGTTTTGGGGTCATTAATAAATAGGCTATTTCCATTTCAAGTAGATTTACCTCTGGTAAATGCTCATCACTACTTGATACTTGTACAACTTCTGTACTTACTGCTTTGTAATTATCTTCTATGGGAAACTAATGAAAAAAAATGTTGTGTGGAAGTAGATCCAAATGTTTAAGCAAATTCGAATGTCTGGGGTGGGAGGAACTGGCCAGTAAGACATATCCGAGAAATTTATACTGTACCTTCCCTATGAAAAATTTGGCTCTGCTGTAGACCACAGCTCAGTACATAGGTACAGCGCTTTAGGTCTGTGCTTCCTTTCAAACATATGGATTAGATTCACCGATGTCAGCAGGACTTCCCACGTTTTAAACTGAGGTACGTGTTCAGATGTTTTTCTTTTGGGGCCAACAGATCATTTCCTGTTCCCACGGTCATATAGAACATTCCTCACAAAAAGCACCAAAAAGGAAAAGTAAATCTCTTCCTCAGCACCCCTCTTCCTCCGAGCCAGCAAGGGCTCTTGGTGCAGGGGTAGCTGGGCAAAAAATGGGCTTTATACTGTTGAGTCAGGCTGAACTCAGGGGTGAACTCTGCCAGCACTCTTACAATTTCTCATGCTTGGGATTAACTTTACCCTTGTGGACAGCTGCTGAGAATTAGTTCCATCAGCCATTGCAAGAGGAAAGTTTTTTGTGCGCGTGAGCATTTGCAGTATCGATCTTGCCCTGTTTATACATCCCGAGCTGGTACCTTACCTGTCCATCATGTGTGGCTCCAGTGCCCATACCTCTCAGCCCTACAGTTAGAACTTACGTTTGTGTATATTTTAAACATCACGAGAAGATACATTTAACTTACAATGATGATTTATTTAAAATTACCTGTACTTTTTTTAGCTGGGGTGTAATGTCACACTAGCTTTCTGAGACAAGGTATGCTGTAATGTAATGCATATATATATATATATTTTATTTCCCCAGATTGAAAAAAAGGTTAACAAGGCGTTTCATAGTTATATACCTGGAGATGAAGAAACGATTGCAATTGCCTTGCATTCAACCTAGAAGAAATCTGTGCTGATTTAAGGACTCTTAGGATAGTGATATACAGTGCGTAATTACAAATAATTATTTATGTTCAAAGCTCTTGGCACAGAAAATGGGTCGCAATGCAATTTTAGAGCACTGGATTTCAGCCGCAGTTTTTTTGCCAGACAGGCCAGAAGGCTGAAAGGAAAGATTAGAAAAGTTAGTTATCTGAGAAGTTACTCAACATTTTAAACTGGAGAAAAATCATCATCAGAGGAAGGTCTCTCCCATCTTTTATACTTTTTATGGAAGAGGAATACAGTTGAGGGGACGAGCAAAGCCCAAGATAATTATACTTGGTTTTGTCCATTTGGACCAAACCATCTGCAGACATCACTAGACAGTCCTAAGAGATGACTGCCAGAGTCTGTGTTTCGGTTCAGAAGGCTTGTCTCCACTGCTGCATTTCCCTGCAGCCACTAGCTGATATATGTGAACCACTCTGAAGTAAAACTTACTTTGTTGCGCTCAAGGTAAGTGCACTGAAGGTAAGTAAACCTACAGACCCATCCAGAGTGAGCCTTCGGCAAATCCCTCTGCACTATATCCAAATGGTCTCACACCTTGTCTAGACCTCTGGGTCCCAGCATGGACAGTGCTGCTCTGCAGGGGAAAGCACCGCTTCTTTGTGGGAAAAACAACGCGCCCTGGGACAGGAGGGACGAACTGAGGCCTCCTGGAGCGCCGGGATCCAGGCGGGTTTCAGCCTGCCGGCAAGGTGAACAGCCCTCGGAACCCTGTGACAGCTCCGCTGTGTCACAAGGCACTGCGCAGCCCCAAGAAGACTGGCAGAGGCCCCGGGGCTGCTCAGAGTGGCCGCTGGCAGCCTGAGGGAGGCTGCCTGAGCCCAGTGCAGGATGGAGTTTCTGGGGACCACGCAGCTAGCCAGTTACTGTGGCACAAGGAAGAGCTGCCTGTTCCCGGATCTAGCTCCCACTAGCACCACCAAGGACACCTATCAGTCCTACTACCTACCAGGCTACCGCTACCTCAGCTCCTGGAGGCCCAGTCTGCTTCACAAAGTGGTTTCAGTCCCTCCCAGCTCTAACAAGCAATTTAATCCCACTGGACGGCCGCCCACTGTTCTGCCTGCATCACGCTCTGCCCTGCATGCCCGCTACAGCACTCGTGACTGGCACCAGGCGAACATGGTTCAATTAAAAGGCTCTGAAGCCTCCAGGTACTGTGCTGGTAGGCTGAACACCGATTCAATGAGGCTGATACAAGATAAGGATCAACTGACTTACCAGATGCAAGAAGACAGTAGAAGAAACCTGGGAGAGAGGATCTCCAGCATTGATTTCTGGAGATCTGAGCTCACCTATGAGCTAGAGTGTCTGCTGAAAGAGACTCAAGCCTTGGAAACAGCAAAGAACCGGCTCGAATGTGCTGCAGATGAAATGCAAGGACCACTGAAGGTAGGTTTGACATAGCTAGTTAGTTCATGACTGTACTGCGGAATGTGTAAAGAAAATGGCTTTATCTCTGTTGAATACTAGTATGACTTTTACTGTTATCATCAAGACAGACCTTGGTGAAACATTACCCTCAGTAAGAAGGAAACCTGGCCACCATGGGCTTTATATATAAAAGTCAACAAAGGAGCCTAGCAAGACATTTCTATGCCCTCTTTTCCTTACTTTCTGCTTGAGTCTTCCTCAGGCACTGGCTGGTCTGCTCAGTACATTACAGGAGAGCAGTAGATGGCCCTGTAAGCTGCAATACCCTGACATTCTTATCTAGCTCTGAATTTTCTGCTATTGCTTGGTGGAAATAATGTTTTGATTTAGGATAGCATACAATCTGTGTTACATTTTGAAGCTCTCCAGAATCTTAAAGGCAAATTAATTGCAACAGAAAAAGCCACAGTAATACAAGAGTCAATGAATGATCCTAGCAAAAACTCAAAACATGGAAAAACTAGAGTCAAAGTTCTCTCATAAACATCTGGAATACTGCTGATGGAAGCTATGTTTACCATGTTTCTAGGCAAGTACAAATAGAAAACCAAAATTCAGTATACAATAATGACTTTTTTAGTTGTCTGTATCTGTACTGATTCAGAGTGGCAGGCTGAGGATGCTTTCTATTCAGGGAGCATTTTCTGCTGAAGGGCTTTGTGCCAGCTAATGTTGTTTCATTTATTAGTATGGTAATAACCAAGTGGATGAGACATTAAGAGTAAAGTTAACCTGCTGGGCAGATTAACTGAATTCCCTATTCAATGACTGTAGTTATGCAGTCATTCTCTTGTATAGGAGTGAAACTTCCAAACTTTGGCATTGCGTAAGGGAGTATGAGGGGAGATGAGATTAAAGGATTTCGCTATGGATGAGTGTGGAACAACACAGGTGTTTTAATCCACATAAATTACAACAAAGCTTGGTCATGTTGAGATGTAGGCTTTGCTGCACATCAATAAGCAGCTAATCAAATGACAGTTACGGTGGCAGCTAATCCTTAAAAGTATGTATTAACAAGTAAGTAGGAATAAGCCACTAAGATGGATCAGTTGGACACAATGAAACCACCTCCTATTCTGTTCCACACTCAACAGATGGTCATTACCTGACATGTCAGCTCAGTGGCCCCTTCAGCAAGGTTCAAGGTTTCACTCCACAATGCAGGAGTGAGCCTATTGCAAATGTTTCTTGGTTTGCTTGCAGATAGCCCTAGAATGCTTGTACCACCGTGAGAAGCGGAAGGGTATAGACTTAGTTCATGACGATGTGGAAAAGAACCTCATGAAGGTAAGATCAGACTTACTAGTTTATTTTTCAAACTGTGGAAATAACTAAAATCCAACTAAATATTTATCAGGGTAAAAACACCGCAATAATTTCTTCCTTCCATTCATTTGGAAGACTGAGGGCGGGAGGAAAGAGGAAGAAATTTGGTAAAACTATATATATTGGGGATGGTTAATATTCTATTCATCCTTCCTGGAGCAAAAGGAATAGCCTAGCATCCTTGTGAGGTCTTGTCCAGTTCTATCTTCCCTAATCCTATAAAACAAGGTAGAAACATTTATCAAGATTGTTTTCTGGGCCATGGTCTATAAAATCCCAGAAGTTCTTAGGGCTTTCAATATAAAATGCTGGTTTACTGCCTTGCTATATAGATAGTGTTGCTGAACAAAGAAAATGAGATGGATAGTAGTGATTGCTAAATCTTTTAAATAAAAAAATCAAATAACATTTTGCTAACATATTTGAAAGACGTTATATTGGATGTGTACAAGTATAAAAATACTAGGTAAGAACATTTTGGGGCAATGGCATTGCTTCAAGCACTTTTCTGGATACGGAAGGATGTGCAGACCACTTGGATAACCGAGATGCTTGTTCAGAGCCTACAGCCTGCAACTTGGAGTTTTAGAGTTTTAATGAGGAATCAAGCAGCTAATATATATTAGCTTAAGTATTTTAGCACTTAATTTAGCATGAGAATTCAGGGTAGGATGAAATACTGCTAAATGTTCCACATGAGCAGATGAAAACACTAGTTTTTCAAAATGAAAAATAAAGGCTATTTGCCTGACCTCCCCAAGCACTGCTCTGGCTGTGGAGCAAGCTACATAGTGACAATAAAGGACAACAAAGGCTTATTTTGTAGTAACAGGAAAGCCAGTTCTAAAGTTGCTGTCACTCCTACACATACTGTACAAGTACAAAAACAGAGCCTGTATTTTTAAATTTGGGGTGTCTTAATGACTTCCACATAATTTAAAACATACTATTCCCTGTTTCAAAACTCACAAAACTGTACACACTTAGGTAAGAGGGTACATTGGGCTAAACCAGAGCTTTTAAAAAGGAAAGAGGCTGGGACATCATAACATTGTTTGAGGGACCATAATTACCATGTTGCATAGTTTTCAATGTGGTTGGTTTGAGTATTTTTTGCTTTTTTTAAGCTGAGTGGAACCTGGCTTTGAATTTCTTTGACTAATACTAGCAGTTTTGAAGACTCTTACAATATACTTCCTTAGGGAGCCTGTTTCTGATATCAGATAAATTTTCAACCTACTCCACTATTAGCAAAATATTTGTATTGTTCTAGGAAAATGTAGAAGTAATTAGAGAGGGTAGTTTAATGGATTAAGGTTCATGTTTCAAGTATCTTCATTATACTCAAGCCAAGCAAAATCTGACTTTATGTTCATTAGAATGACTCTATCCAATAAAATCTACTAACATGTTTAATATAATATAAAAATCCATACATAACCAAGTCAAAACAACTTTGTAGCACTGAGGAAGAGAGGGACCAAAACACATCCTTTCTTGATCTATATTGCATTTGAGATATGTGCGATGGTTGCAACATCTAGAATACGAAATAAAAAGGGCAAAATCACTAAAACAAATGAAGTTTGATGAAAGCACTGACGCTGTATTTTTTCCACTGTAGGAGGTTGATGTATTCAAGGACTGTCAAGAAATATTGACAAAACTTGCACAGAAAATCAGTCAACAGCTGGGGTAAGACTTTACATTTAATTCCTGTTTCAAAGATAGGAAAGCTGCATTCAGTGTTAGCTAGTACCTAACGACAGATTGAAAATAGCAAAGGCAAAAGCAGAGACTTAACCTGTTAGATGCTCATTACCCTCCACTTGTAATTCTCACCAGTGATAGAATTTGTATGTTAAACTGCAGAAGGGCAATACTTACCACTTAAAGATGACCGTGACTCAATTTTTAAAGTCATGTTTAATCTGAAATCCTTCATTAAAATTAGGGACGCCAAAATTATAGCTTAGTTGTACCAGTGCTGCTGTGTGGCACACTGGAGTAAAGTTCAAAGAGAATTTTTTTTTTTTATTACAAAACTAGATTCAAAGGAAATTTATTATTGACAAAAGAAACAGGAATCTAGGCACATCATAAGTTATGAGATGAGTTAAGGAATGGTCTTAAATTATTTTTATGTATATTTATATGTTTTTGTTATGCAAGGCTTTGGAATGTATTTTATTTCTTTGAGAGTACACAAGTATCCTAGTAAATACAAATTATATTTAAGTCTCATCATTTAATTAGGTAAAACTATTCTGAATACAGTGTTCTGTTAACTACACAGAACTGACAAATTTTAAAAGTCCTGTTTTTATGACATGACATGATTCTCAAAAGAAACAGTGCAAGTACACAGGAAGAAGATAAAATTGTACAGTTCTTGATTATTACATTATAGGAGAAAAAGACATAAGTAGATTTTGTAAACAATTGCTTTTATTAATGGCAGTCAGGACTCACACAAGTCAGGTCAGATGCATTTCTGCTGTTCATCCCACTACTGTAATGTATTGGGTATATGACCTGATAAATCTAAGTTCCTGTTTGGTGGCATGAACTCTGTCTAGCTCTTTAGGCTGGCTTTTCTGGTTACCTTTGATCAAGTTCTGCCACCACATCACGCAGACCGATAGTAATGCCAATTGACAAGTACAACACGGAAACAGCAAAAAGTGTCAGTATGTCTGCTGTCTTCCTGATGCACTGGAAAGCAAGACTTTGATTCTTTCTTTATCCATATTACTCTCATTCTAGCCCAAGCTCCACCAGGCCTTCCCCCCTTTTGGAAGAGCCAGAGGAGATTAAGTTACTCCAAAAATTCTTTGTGGGTAAGAAAGCAGAGATGGAGCAACATATTTCCCTCCTTGTGATCAAGATGAGCAGAAATATTTAAACAGATTTTCCAGTGATGTACAATTGGAATTATGCTAACTGAATTTGTCCCCCAAAGCAGAGAGATAGGAAACCACAACTCAGGTCTGCCCTTTTCTTCCTCACTTACAGCTGTGCTGGCATGAAGGTTATCACTGAAAACCTCCTCCCTTTTACTCTGAGGCTTTTCTTCATGCCACACAACAACTACCTGTTGTTTCCCACCCCTGTGGTTGTCTGTCAGTAAAATGACAAACATTATTAAATGCAGTGAGTTAAATACAATTCTTTGGGGCATACTCACTAGAGGCTAGAAGAGATGAATGGTACAGCAGCTCTCTCTAGCCAAATTACAGCATCAAGCGTTTTCAAGCCACTGAATGCCAACAAACTATAAAATGAAGCATTGTAGGAAGGTAATGAAAACAACTATTTAGCACAACAGCATTAAAGGTGGTTCAGATTAAGGTAAGCCTTTCCCTTTCACAGCATCATCAGAGATGCACAGCATGCCCTGGAGCAGGATCTTTCTGACAAAAACTCAGCCCATTTTATTGATGAGAAGTGCTTTAACCTCAGGAACACATCAGACAGCATCAGCTTTTACCATGGAGTGGAAAAAGCAGATGGATCGTGAGTATGAGTGGCTATTGTAGTCTTCTCTTTCTGTGCTCCCTGCTGTAAGTAGGAGTAGTAACAGCACAAGCCCTGGCCTTATCTTTGAGAAGTGATATAGAAAGAAGTGGTTTCTCTCTTCATATGGCACTGGTTTTCCTTGGTGTGAAACCATCCATCATCCTCAATTATTCCCTGCCTCCTAACAGCTGCCATTGCTGGAGGCCAGGCAGAAGCTGGCAGTCTGCTGCACCTACACTACTGATGTGCAGGAAGCTGTGTTTTTCAGCAAGGACGATCGTTTACAACTGTGTTGCAGCTGACTCCTTGCACTCAAGCTCCTTGTGCAGATGTCTCCTTCTGGTTTTGATTTACACTGTTCTGTGGCCTTCAGGTTTCAAAACCACATCCACTCAAATCAAAATTCAGCTAAGGTGTGCAGTTAAGTGCAATGTGGTAAACAGCATGCAATGTACACCAAGGCCTGTGCATTTTTTCTATAAAAATAGCTTGGGTTACTTGGAAATTAGTCCATTGAGCTATACAGAGGTATGTATTAAACAGGATGATCAAAAAGATTTGGCACAGCTTTAGCATTACAGACTGAACTAGAATTACTGAACTAACATTTCTATACAGTTTTAAAACTGTTAATTAGTAGTGGCCTCATGAAGACCTGCATCCAATCCAAAAAGCAATAGCAGAAGAAAAGCAACTTCCAATAGAGGGCAGTGTTCTTGTGCTAATAACTCATTAGTTTCCTTATCACTGTTTAACATAGCAGTATTTGAATGGTGAATGTACTTCACAATCTCAGATGATAACAACTCTGTCTCATTAGAAGGAGAAAAAAAACCCCCAGTATTATTTGTTTACTTATGTTCTGCTTTTCATTAAAAGATCACTTCATTCACTACAGAAATGAGGGTATATCCAAAGGAAACTTGGCAGCCATTCTGCTGACTCTAGTAACACTACCTACTTTTAGGATTAGCAATGAATAAAATTATTCTTGTCAGCTCTAGTAAAAAGCAAGATTCATGTGTATAAGTTTTACAGCCCTTTTCCTTTCTTACCAACCATTATCCAAACAAATGCCATTTTTCATTAACACTTTCCTGAAACCATCTGGCAGACTGAGACATACCTGCAGCACTTAGGGGCAGAGCAGGTGTTTTCTGCCTCAGCAGAGCCAGCCAGATAAATTACAGTCTGAAAAAGCAATGTTAAAGAACAGATTAAGTACTAACTATTTCAGCTAGTCAGGATGGAAACCTACTTGGAAATTTAATTTTCTGATGGGAAAATTAATATAATCCACCAGACTATAGAGGGAAAAAAAAACCCCAAACCAAATACTCTGCAGAAAGTACACTGAGATTGTCTGGATCAGTAGCTGTAATCAATGTCAGCTCAGGTTTAGTACACTGATTTATGCACTTTACTATGATATCAGGTTGGTTACCTGAAACTTTTCAGGACAACTGCCTAAATAAATGTGTAGCACTAAGGAATTCCAAATCATACAGGAAGATCAGTACTTCAGTTTGGAGGGAGAAGAATACCCTATGAAAAACTGAAAAAAAGGCCACTGAATAAACAAGCACTGACAAAATTAACTTTTTCATTTTGCATCCCCTAATAGTTAGTCTCAGTGTTCAATTAAAATCTAGAGTAAATGTGAAACTCAAAAAACAGTCACCTATCTCTGCAGAGTTTAACATACAGGCATAATTCTTAGAAGAAAGTTTTGTGTGGAGAAAGAAGTCTAAGCACAGACAGAAGTTTGTCTCAGCCTTTCACTTTGGCAAGTAAAATATATCTGTACCTTTTCATAAAAAAGAAATATTAGCATATTTCTGGGTGAAGAGAAGTGATCTAGTAGGCTAAGCAATGAATTAAACGAACTGGGGAATTTAAAGAGAGTAGCTTATGCTGCACCAGCAGTTTTCAAGCCAGGGGCTCAGGCTGCAATTTAGAAGGATCTCCTGGTTTGGAAAGATCTGAGTCTGGGAATTATGTTCAACTAATTATCATAATGATGGGCATCTTTGAAGCTTGGACATGAAACCAAGCATCCCAAAGTTTGTTTATGTACAGTACATCGCAGCAGGAACATTCATGGGTGGCATTTTGTAGTACAGGAGCCCTGTATTCAGTCTTTCTCTGTATAATCATAGGCTTTGCCATAGTAGAGCCATTTCTGCTTGTCTCATAGATATTACTAAATTTAACTGTAAATAGCTCTGTAAGTTAGAGCAGAAGTGTTCATTTTAATACATGGAGAAGAAAGAGGATGGAGATACTTATCCAAATGATACAGCAGGACAGTGTTGGGGCTGGTAGAAAATTCCAGTTCTCCTTACTTCTAAGTCAGTGCCTTATCCATTTTCCTGCTATCATTCCTCCTGATAATGAAGGCTACTAGGATGTCAGAGCCACATGCTTTATTATGTAAGTCATACATATCTCATGAGGTAGGGCTGCTCTGATAGCAGACCAGAGCTGTCTGAAGAGCTGTATAACAATCCTCCTCCTTTGGTTTCTTGCTCATTTTCCCTAAACTAGGTTGGGATCTCCTGTTCTGTGGTGGCTGGTGACATACAACTCAGTTTCCCCAGGATAAATGTTTGGGTTCACAAAAGTAGATGGTATTTGAATCTAATTTGGTGGTGTGCAACGTACAGGAGATCTTGCTAAAGAATCTAATAATCCATCAAAGCCATAAGCACTCTGAAACTTGACACAGAGAAATGAGTCAAATTTCA
>VYZV01027857.1:949-13338 GCA_013401275.1 Pandion haliaetus | reverse complement strand
TATAAAACTTTTATAAAATATTGCTCTCAGTGCTATTCTTATTCCATGCATGAACATCTCAGTTACAGAAAACTCCACCTCTGTTCTACTGCTACTTAACAGAAGTACTTACATTACATCTTCTCGTTTCTCTTTTTTCCTACTGTCTCAATAACTTCTAAAATAAATATTTTCTTTTTTTTCTTCAGAATTGTGTTGTTAATCATTTAAGTTGGCTTTTTGAGTATGCACTGAAGATACATCTTAATTTAAAATATAAAAATAAAATACAAAATCCCTCATGTTTGATTTTTCTTAACTCCTGCAGTAGAAGTTTATGGAGTATCGCAGCTACTTGGGTACAACCATTAATAGACATGAGAAGCCCTTTTCAATTATGAATCTTTTTCCCTACCCAAATGCAGATATAAATAGCTAGTTATAATGGCTAAGAACTGTCCTACTTATTCAGTCTGTAGTCTTCAAATAGGAAACGCAATTCTGTCTCACATGTCCAAACATCATCTTTGTATCCCTTCTGTAACATAAACATGTCCTTCACCTACCCAAATTAACTGTACTCATCTGCAGTTCACTGAAGTGTGAGAAATCTGTAACACTTTCTCGAAACTTCACATATGCTTTAGGCTGATAAAAAGCAGTCCCGGGCTCTAAGCCTGACACTGCATTGCTTTTTCATCTCTGCTCTCTATGCATCATTGAAATGTGTAGTACTAATGAGATCTGAAAATGCCATCTAACTGTGCTGGCAGCCACCTAAGGTAGACAGTATAGCCTGTAAAGGAGAAATATGGGGTCTACGATGTACCCTCTGAGGAAACCAGGTGTCTCTCCCCAGTTGGAATTCATAGCTCTGCAACCTGTTCTAGAACTGGATCGTTAAGCCAGGTCAGTCATTCCTGCCTACGGAAGCAAGTGATAGTAATTCCTTCTTGCAACAGACTGTTAGCTACAACAGTCAACAGTGATACAGCTTATTTCTCTTTTGCTTGGTTTGGGTAAGCCCCAGTGAGGCTGGTTTACTTTATGAAAATACATATATTTAAATGTTCTCTGTAACAGAGGCTGCAATCCAGGCTCCCATGTGAATATACTAAGAGGCTGCCATTGCATTCTTTATGGCTCATATTTCTTCTGCAAAAGAGGAGAAGGCTGGATATGAACAGGATTGTCATTATCACAGCAGGCTACAGAATTCTAGGGGTACAGAATCACCTCCTCACCATCTTTTAAAAGTTCTAAATTGGCAGGAGTACTTTTAGAACACCTAGCTGGATCAGAAAGCAGCTTGTAAAGAATCCTTTGTAACTTCCACTGGAAATTAGATGTTAAACCTTTTGTTGCTATTAGGGTTCAAAATAGTTTGGCAGCAGTACTTAAACTGTCTTGCAGCTTTTAAGGGTACACGTTCAGGTATTTGTAGATCTTGGTGCCTGTAATGCAGAATTCTTTAGTGCATCATCGGGGATTTTGATGCAGGTTTTGGACTCTGCCTCTTAACCAAATGGCATGTGTATACCCACTCTAATGGCTGTGAAACCCACTGTAAAGACACCCAAGCTGCCAGCTGGTGGTCATTCTGGAGTCAGGTACAGTATACTAATATATATGCACATGTTGTATCTAAAACACAGAATTCTGCCTTTAAAAAGAAAAAAAATCATACTTGTAGATTCTCACGAATAACATAAACCGAGAAGGTAAATAGTATTCCAACTTTTTATGTTACAAACAAATTATGTTAGTTTGAAATGGGAGAGGGTGTGGAGAGAAGCAAAATGTTAATTGACTATATACTAATTATAGGATTTAAGCAAGGGGGAGGGGAAATGACCATAATCATACTCCTGTCAAGAACCATCTGGTAGAACCGTACCTCTAAAGTTGAAATCTTTCACTAAAACAGCTCTATAGAAAAGTTGAAGTAGTTAAAAAGATGTAAAAATGAGAGGAGTGGTATTCAACATCAAAGATTAATTTGGTTTTTAAATTGTTGGTAACTGTACATTAAGACTCTTGTAATCCTGAACTTGTGCTAGCATAACTCTCTGGTGAGGTTCTATTACAAGCAGCAAACTGGAGAAGAGGATGAATAACACTTGAAGCACTCCATATCACGTGAAAACATGGGTGGTATGTTAGAAATTTTTTCTTCCTGAAATATATTCAGGAAATGAGAATTTTCTATCAAAACTATTAAAATTAGCATAACCAAATGCTTAACCTCTTAATTTATTGCTGATAGTAGTTTTCTAAGGGAAGAAATAGAATAGAATAGAATAGAATAGAATAGAATAGAATAGAATAGAATAGAATAGAATAGAATAGAATAGAATAGAATAGAATAGAATAGAATAGAATAGAATAGAATAGAATAGAATAGAATAGAATAGAATAGAATAGAATAGAATAGAATAGAATAGAATAGAATAGAATAGAATAGAATAGAATAGAATAGAATAGAATAGAATAGAATAGAATAGAATAGAATAGAATAGAATAGAATAGAATAGAATAGAATAGAATAGAATAGAATAGAATAGAATAGAATAGAATAGAATAGAATAGAATAGAATAGAATAGAATAGAATAGAATAGAATAGAATAGAATAGAATAGAATAGAATAGAATAGAATAGAATAGAATAGAATAGAATAGAATAGAATAGAATAGAATAGAATAGAATAGAATAGAATAGAATAGAATAGAATAGAATAGAATAGAATAGAATAGAATAGAATAGAATAGAATAGAATAGAATAGAATAGAATAGAATAGAATAGAATAGAATAGAATAGAATAGAATAGAATAGAATAGAATAGAATAGAATAGAATAGAATAGAATAGAATAGAATAGAATAGAATAGAATAGAATAGAATAGAATAGAATAGAATAGAATAGAATAGAATAGAATAGAATAGAATAGAATAGAAATAGAAAGAATATCATCTTTTCGGTTGGAAGGGGACTACAGTGATCATCTAGTCCAACTGCCTGACTACTTCAGGGCTGACCAAAAGTTAAAGCATGTTATTAAGGGCACTGTCCAAATGCCTCTTAAAAAATGACAGACTTGGTGTATCAACCACCTCTCTAGGAAGCCTGTTCCAGTGTTTGACCACCCTCTTGGTAAAGAAACGCTTCCTAATGTCCAGTCTGAACCTCCCCTGGTGCAGCTTTGAACCATTCCCACATGTCCTATCACTGGATACCAGGGAGAAGAGCTCAGCACCTCCTTCTCCACTTTCCCTCCTCAGGAAGCTGTACAGAGCCATGAGGTCACCCCTCGGCCTCCTTTCCTCCAAACTAGGCAAGCTCAAAGTCCTCAGCCATTCCTCAGAGGACATTCCTTCCAGCCCTTTCACCAGCTTTGTTGCCCTCCCCTGGATGCTTTCGAGTACCTTAACGTCCTCCTTAAATTGTGGGACCCAGAACGGCACACAGTACTCAAGGTGAGCCCAAGGTGAATTATAAGTTAATAACTTATGCCATAAGTATATGAACACATATGTGTATGCAAGTGGGTTTTTATGCACATGCATGCAATATTTCAAAAGCTTGATTTACATTGGTAAGGGAAACTGACTGAGGCTTAAAATCTGAACACAATAATATGAACAAGAAAGCTGAAATCTCTAAGAAAAGAAGTATTATGTAACTGTAAAGCCATAGTCTTATAATCAAGGAAGAGAACAGCTTTTACTAAAGTCCTGGTTTAGTTCCATGGCAAGGTGAGATTAGCAAATGGTAGACATCAAAGCAACATACAACAAATGTGGCAAAAGGGAAAAAAATACAGCAGCCTGTTTATGTTAGCTATGTTAACATAATGGCAAACTTAATATGGGGTGTCCTAATCAACACTGAAGGCTTTATACAAAATAGATATTTTCCAATAAAGCTGATTGCATTATTTCAGTAGAATACAAGTTTGGTTGAGCGGTACCTCTGAAGACAAGACTTTTGCAAGGAGTTAGATTTAGTAGCACTGTTTAAAATACAGTATTCAATATGCTATGCTAAGATATGTCATGCCTTAAAATTTAGTTTTGTGATCTTCCACTAAGGGGTGGGAAGCTCCTAAAAGTCTGTAGTTTCAGACCTCAGGTAGAGACAGGCATACATGGATGAGGACCTTTGCCTACAGGGCAAAACCAGGAGGCACAGCAGTGAAGTTTTCTCTTCAGTTCAAGAACTTCAGTCAAAGTTACGTTAATTACACAGACTGTGGAGCTTGTAGGGTAAATCTCTACTGTTGCTGTTTGTCCTTTTAACTCCAGTAAGATGGGATGCTGGCCAGGTCCTGTAGTTTGCATAATTTATGACCCAGATAAAGACATTTTCTTTGGGCAAAGCTCCTGTTCAACAATGAAAGATTTCAAAAAATACCCATAAGTGAGGAATCAACATTGTATAGGTCTTGTTTGTTTGTTTGTTTGTTTAGTAAAGTTCTGTAATAATTAATAAGGGTTCCACATTATTCATCAGTGACCTGGAGTTAAATTTAAACACTGCTGATAAAACTTGTAGGCAACACAGTGTGATAGGTAAGTAAAGACAGCACATGGCAGTCATAGCAACCTGTTGTGCACTGGGTCCATTGAAACAAATTATTAGTTATACCACTAGAAGAAAGGAATGCAGCCCATAACTACGGAAAGGGGAACTATCTTCAGGATTTTGGTAGCTACCAAAAAAAAGAAGGGGGAGGGGAGGGCAGAGTACCCTGACAACTGAACACAGACTCCTGATTTACAAG
The DNA here is from genome assembly GCA_013401275.1 of Pandion haliaetus. NCBI lineage: Eukaryota > Metazoa > Chordata > Aves > Accipitriformes > Pandionidae > Pandion > Pandion haliaetus. The sequence goes on along the minus strand of VYZV01027857.1, from coordinate 8,577 downwards.
CTTTTTTTAAAAGGTTGATAAAATTCTTCAATGATTAGGTAAGCGTGAGGAGCTCTTTGAGCTCTGGAATCTTGTGAGTACTAGTCCTAGTCTGCACAGTTAGGAAAGTGAACAAGAAAAAGTCAAAACACTTTTAAGAGCTGGAGAAAATGCCCTAAATTGAAAAGCTCATCTTAAATTTGTTTATCAAATAGTTTGAGATTACTTAAGTACAGAATCTGAATACCTTGCCAAGGAGACGACTATGGGATTTTTGCCTAGGGTTTGGGATCTATACAGCATTATCCTAAGAGGTACTGTACACGAAAACTTCAATCTCCAGGTCACAAGAAGTATTCTAACAACACTTCACAAAAATTCCCTAATTGATCTTTGTCCCAGACATGCTTCTGAACAGACGAAAAAAGGGAAAGTAGAGAAGGCTGGTTGGAATAAACAATTAGTGTCATATTGGGTGGCAAAACCTTTCATCCTTAGGCTGCACTTCAAGGACTACTTTAGTACCTATGCAATCATTAGTTGATGCATAGAGCAGACGTTTGTCATCACCAGCTTCTTCTCTGAGAGTTCTGCATTTATAAAAAACAGAAACTAGAGACATTCGATGTTTTCTTCTGTCAAAGAGTTTGCAATGAAATGCCTATTTTCCCTCCAAAGCTATGCTGCCTTTAATCTTTTTTCCAGCTCTGAGATGCCTTGAAAAAGTAAATGGTGCTATTTGGGCCAATAGCAACTTGTTAGTCCCTTCCTGGCTGGCGGCTACATTTTGTTACATTTAAAAGACCTCCATAGATGACAAAATCAAATACAGCTAGAAGATGAAACCGCTGTGAGAATGATTGCTGATTAGAGCATATTGTCAAAGGAATGATGGCACCTTGATCTCCTTAAAACTTAAAGCCTGGAAGCCCTTATAGAATATATGTATTAGTTGAATTGGAGATACAGGTGTAATAACAGGATGACTGACTGTTAAAGTAAAGGCTTGTTGTATTCAACCAGTGGCCGTACTAGCGGTAGCAGTTCCCATGTTCATCCTTAAACTGCATTGCTCTGAAATGTACAGATATAAACTGTGAAAGAATTAAAATTATAAACAGACGAATGTAACATATTATGGATAATAACAAGAAATATAAATAAATCTCGAAATGGTCATTTCTCTTGCCGCTCAAACCCGGTCTATTTGTCGTGGTGTTTTTCGTGACAGCTTGTACAATTGCACCCTCTCGTGGTATCTATAACGCCGGCTTCAAATACCCAAAGTAGAGCTCAGAAATTGAAAGGTATGTAATAATTTGGATGACAGATTTTTCGAGAATGGATTTGTTTTCAAGGCAAATTCCCGATAAATCTACAACAGTAACAACTTCAGTTTATAATTTTGACTAGAATATGCTCAAATATTTTCTTCTTTTGTGTCATAGGAGAGCATCAGTAAATTGCATCACATTTCTTTGCAATAAGAGTGCAAAAATCATAGCTGTTATTCTAAAGGCCAATTGATTATCGTGAGGGTATAATAAATACTGCAGGGTACCAAACGGAAATGCATGTTTCTCAAGTGCATAATAAATAGCTGTAGTCTCTCACCTTTACCTCTTTGGCTAGAATACTATGAGTATAGGTGGATAAATCTGGTTGAAGTTTGCTATATTCCAAAATTATGTATGCATAGCTGTATAGTATTGTTAGAAAAGCAATCATAACAGTCTACAATACATAACCTTAGCAAATATATAGTAGAATTTATTAAGGCTAAAATATACTTTTTTTTTTTTACTTGAAGTAATAAAACTGTTAGAATGAAGGCAATAAAACAGAAAAGGTGAGAAATACTGAAGCCTCCTATACAAGCCGTGTTAACAATCGCCTTCCAACCTCTAGCCCTTTTTTCTTACAACTTAAAAGTTCCCTGGTTTAAGCAAGCCAAACGCTACCGCTGTGGGCAGATGGTAGAGAGAACATTGCTACAAAACCTGCCACTCAAAGTGTAACAGATGACTGTAGCTACAGAAAATTGTCCCTTTGTTCATTTTGCTAATGAGTGTCCTCATTGCAGCAGGAGACTGAATAGTTAATTACTTGCAGTTCTTGGTTTTAGCAGATGGTGGAGCCAGAGCTAAAGGTTATCTAAGTAACGCGCAAAGTACAAGTTTGTGGAAAAAATGTCTTTTGTGGTTTTTATATCCTTTCCTTGAAAGAGTAAAAGATTATGATTACACTTTTAGTTGAGATACCATTTAAAACTTAGTCACGAGAGTAATTAAAGTCTTTTTGTTTATTTTGGGTAAAGGTTCTTCTTTGAGCATCAGCTGTTGATGCTCAAACACAGCCACAGCAAAGGAACAAATACTTAAGCCTATTAAGAGCTGTAACAGTTACTTAAAAGGACTTTTGAAATTCTAAGTTTGTTTTGCAGTAGTTTAGAGTTGACCACTGCCAGAGCAGAGCGATAGCTAATTACTTAAATATTGCATGTGCTGTTTTCTTAACGCTACTCTTTTCCTTAGCGTGTACTTGTCTGTCTACAGGATTTGGTAGAAGTTTTCAATAAAAACATGCACTCTAATAATTATCTCAGGGGATTAATTTTTAAGTCTGTTACTGCACAGAGACTGTTTAAAATGAAATACTGTTGAAGTATTTCATTAGAATTTATTAAAAATTTACATTATTAAAAGTAACATTTTTGTTAATCATACTTGGCCTTCAAGTAAACTGCTGCTGTTTCTTCAGTAAAGGAAGAGAAACCACGAACTAATATGAGTTACTTTCCAAAGCACTTGGCATTTTATTTACATGATTTCTTATAAAATTAGTGAAAACTTTGCGGCTAAAACTTTGTATACATTTATCATTGCTGGTAAAGTAGAGATCACGATTGTCTTTTTTGAGGAAAAACAAATAGTTATGGACTAAATTTTACCTAGCATTACATTATAGTTTAAGCTTACATGCCGTTTGAACACCTTGGGATTTTATTTTTGACAGTCTTTAACATTTTTATTTTGAAGTAATTTTGTAAGAAGAGTTCATATTTTTACCAAGCAAAGCAAATAATATCCAAAATTTCCTTTAGTAAGCAAAGCAACTGCTGTCTGAGTCTTCTCTTTTGTGTTAATATTTTAAATGGTTTCAGGAGTTAGTTAATATTCTGGTATTACTATAAAGATCTGTGCCAGCTCTGAAAGCTTTTCTATAATTTTAAAAGAAATATGTGGCAGTAAAATCTAGACAGCCATAAGACAATATATTCAAATGTTTTCAATAGCTTTGAAACCAACAAGAAAAAAAGAGTAGCTGTCCCAATAAGCTTCAGTTGCATAAGAAGTCTTTTCCATAATGGACGTGGCAAGATTTAAACAAAGGCCACGCATAATAAAAATGTAAATGAGTTTGCTTTACTAAAACTATAACTTTAAAGTCTTTTGTTGCATGTTATCCTGGAACCTTCTTACAAGGTAATCACTGTTTGCATAGAGATTTAAACCGTAGTCTTCAATAGCATTAAACCCCTGCACGCTCTATGTGTGACAGGCATGCAAAGCCATGTTAATGTTCAGAATATGAATTGCCTCTGGGTGGCTCCGGCACCAAGTGGAAAACCAACTGTGTTGATATCAGAAGGCCTGATGGACTCCATGCGGCTCCCAGCCTGAAAACTTCACCGCTTTGACATGTGATGTGCTCCTCATGACACTGGCAGCACTGTCACTGAGGAATGGCACAAAGGCAACAAGCCCCCCTCCTTAGCCATGCACTTTGCAACCCCCTGGTGTTGCCTGTCCACGGTCTCTCCCGCCTGCCTAGTTACGGACAGCGCTTCATAAACACGGGGGGAAGTGTGGGTGGATAGGCCCCAGCTGCCTTCCTGGACACAGCCTCCATAATAAATTGACCTGAATGATGAGGGCACACAAACAGTATGATATGCATTATTCCTGTCAATAAAATGTCCCCATGTGTTATGGTCTTTGTATATAATGTACTGCAGCCTTTCTTCTAGCGGGGACCTATTTAGAGACTCGACTTCTTTCTATGCATATTATGACTCTGTAATAGAATTCAGAAATTATATGATCCTGTGTTGTATAATATTGCACCAGTGAGGCATATTTAAATCCCCGATTCCTTGCTTATAAATTCAAGGCATCGCAATCTTTCAGGTTGTCTTTGAAGATGACGACCGTGAAAAAAAAAAAACCGCTTGAAAAAGAGAATAAGGATTTCAAAGAAGAGGTTTTTAAACTGCACAATGAGATTTCTCCTCTCGAAAATGCTCTGAAACGCTCTGAAAAAGAAAAGTATTTATTAGGTAAAACTTTAAACTGATGGTAGATCAAGATGATTACTTTAAATGCAGCGCGTAAGAAGTGTCACTAAAGTTGGAAGTAATTGTTAACACACTTCAGAAGGATGGCGACTTATTTCTGGACTTGTCTTTTTCTGGTATTGAATGCTAATTTTGTGTGTATTTGCAGAGAAATACATACATATTTATTCTAATTTTAATGCATACATTTACATATTTTTAATTTATGACAAAGGAATATCTGTTGTGGCTTTTGACTTCTAATATTGCCTACCAATGTGGCTAGAGTTCATATTTTGTGACAGATACATGCTGCAAAGTTACTGAAATAGGAAAGTGTCATATGTAGATAGTTACATTTTTAAATGATGGTCTACTATTTTATCTTAAGGGAACGGTATTAAAACCTACTCTCTCTCTCGAGCAGTTTTTGAGCTTGTGCAAAATATCTGAATGTGCATTGCTTCATATAATTAGTTTTGTGTTTCTGTGAAAGTTTCTAACAGAATCAGTTTCTCTCAAATAAGCCACCACTACTTTTGATACCTGTGCTTTGTTACAGCTCTTAAAAGGAGGGGGTTTTTTTCCTGGTAGGTACAATGTACAGTCTTTACCTGCAGGTTAGTTCTCATATATTCCCAGAGTGAAATATTTAATGGAGGACTAGAAACTACGGCAACAGAGTAGAATTTGGCTGTTTAGCTTTGTTATGTCCATATAGATTAGACCCAGTATCACCTTTAATAGTGGCATGATGAATTTGACACAGACAATATTGCTGATTCCTGTTTATCATCCAATTCAATGGCGCTTCTTATCTTTTGGTAGTTTCATACGAGCAATAAAGAACCACCTGCTAAAACACTTTGTACTGGCTGTGACTAACAGCAAGGATGTCCAGAATTAGTATTAATGAAAAGCTGTGGGCACTCAGTCACACTTGGCTCTTGAACTTACTTCTTCATCTCTATCTGACCAGCCGGCTGAACAGCAGGAAGAAGGCTGTGAATGTCAAGGGCGGTGGTGAAGGTCACAGTTCTGCTAGGACTCTCCTCCCTGGTGCATTCCGCTGGGTTTAGAGACTGACCTGAAGCAAACATTTTGAATACATTAATGTAGGCATGTAATTTCATGGGGTTTCTCTTTCCCCTCTTGTTTTCAGATTAGCAAGTTCAAAGAATGCAGTCAAAAATGGAAGCTGATGAGCAAACTGTTCAAAAGGTACTGTAATTTTTACTTTTGTAAGCTATGCTCTTGGCAGAACAGTAACGGGCTTGGACCATTGGCAGTGTATAGTCCAAATAATGTTAGAAAGCCAACTTTAACTTGAATTATATTACATTTTGGTTTATGGTAGTATAAGTCACTGTAGAGTAATAATGAATTGGTATTCCTTTAATCAGTATCATGATTTTGATTTTCTCATCCTGTCATATTTCATAATATTGTTAAAACAGTGAAAATTCTGAACCTCAATAAACTACAGTAAAATGATTGAACACTTTAATAGAAAAAGTAACACTCAGGAAGCTTTTGAAGACAGGGAAAGAAGATTTGTATAGGTGAAGAGCTAATAACTTCAAAAAAGAAAATGGTTATTTTTTGTAACCTGTAACTTGTTAAATATTCCGCTATTCCTGGATAGAGCTGTTAGTATATCTGAATTATTTTTTTATATGCAATCTGAGCAAAACAATAGCTGAACAAGGTACAAAATTCAACTTTTCAAAAAAAACTTTCCAATTTTTTTTGTTGGTTTCCAACACCAATGTTTCTTCATTAATAAGTGATCTCAGTAAAAGGTTGACAGCTCTCAGTGTTTTCCTGCTGTAACATCTAGATGTCTTTCTAGTGGGCTTCCTATCTTGTGATAGTTCTCAAAGGACTTTTTTCTACAGTGTATACTTCTCATTCTGAAAATAAGAAATAGACTCAGAACTTCTTCCTATAACAAACATTCCTTCTGCGAATCATTTCCAAAATGTTTTGTAGATAATTCACTACTTTATGGTGAAATATAAGGGAAATAGTAGTACTTCTATATGCTAATGCCATGATTACTAAATTGCCATGCAAATTCATATTTTTTAAAAAAGTTATATTTTTGTGGGGACTGAGGCACTGGATTTCTAGAATCATCGCTTTCACTGTCTTTCCTTGTGACCTTAGCTGAATCTCTCTTCTATGACCAAGTTTCCTGCTCTGAAAATAGTGATATCTACTTATCTTTACAGGAGCATTGAAAGGGTAAGTTCATTGGGATTCTGTATGTTAAAACCAAAATCAGAAGTGGAATATTAATTGGTCTGTCTAATGCACTAATCTATCAAAGAAGGGATGTGTCTTCTGTTAGTTTTTCTCTTTTTCTATCTAGGTCTGACAGCGCTCAGGAATCCCACTTAGTCTTGAAGTCTCATTATGCTGGAAAGAAAGGGCCAGTCATCTGTTCCTATACTGAATGTTTCTTCTTAGTTCATTTTCAAAGCCCAAAGAATATTTTTAATAGTATATTTTTTTTCATCCTTTCACTCACAGGAATTTTTTCCTGGAACTCACTCTATATTTTCCTTTCCTTCCCTTCATCTCCATACAATGGAGGACATTGTCTTACATCTAGTGTCTTCCCATAGATACAACCTCAGTCTGTGGATTTGAGCTGCACCATAGGAACTCTTTTCTGTATGCCTCTCACAAGATTTGGAAGCCCTGCATTTGTGTAAATTTGGATCACATGCCTTCCTTCCAAACTGCCTCCAGTACAGCTACCTGTACAGGTAGCCCTTCACAGTCACTGCGCAGACTGTCAAGTGAGCTAAATTGTAGGACTGAAGGGCTGTGAGAAACCTTTGGAGCAGTCCTGCTCTTCTCATTATAATTCTGATAATGAATCTAATTATATTTCCATTCCCAAAAGAAAAACTATAATTCTAAAAGATTAACTACATTGATTGAAGTTTCTGACTTTCCCCCTTTCCCCCCCTCCTTTGCATATCACATTGAAAGATATTCTCTCAATAGCCAGAATGTGCATAAATTCTTCTTTGTTTAAAAAGCTTCGCTTCTTGAAAAAGAGGAGATGGGCATGAAGGCACATGGACATTTCACTCCAGAAATGGAGTTCACAAAGTTGATACAGACACCAGTATCCAATATACACTATATGTAAAAGCTAACACTTTAAAACAGGTTTCCAAGCAGACACATTCAGTAATAAGTGATGATGAAACACATTGGAAGAACTGTCTCTTACCTGGACTAGCTAGAAATTACTCATTTCTTGTAGATTGGTCTTGAAGTCTGGATCTTCCTCCTG
>VYZV01027855.1:244-20497 GCA_013401275.1 Pandion haliaetus | reverse complement strand
TTCCTGTCCTCAAAGAAAATTGCTTCCATTTGAAGAGATGTCTAGACCACTAGTATTTCTGTGTCCCCCAATCATTACCTGCTAAACTTGTCTGTTAGGCAGGAATCCCGACATCTCTGAATCATCTAATTTTAGAGCACTTTTTTAATAGCCATCACTCTTTCCCAAAGAGTACTCTTATGACATTAGAAATATCTTAATACTCCTTCAATAACAGAATGGAAGATAAAAATTGCCATAGCTATCATTATTGGAAGAAACAGCATTATATTGAAAGGATAGAAAGGACTTACTCTGTCTAACCTGAAAACCACTTACAGGATATATTTTCTGACACACAGTCTCTGTGACTGCTTGAGTAGCTATCTCAAATGCAGTGTCTAACTTAAGGCTAGGTCCCTTATTAATTGCCTCATTTGTTTTATTTTTACATCCTACATATTTCAAATGATTGATATTTATAAAGGACTGTGAAAAGTGAAATAAGTGACTGGGATTATACAATTAACATTGCATGAATATGGTGGGATTTATACAGAATGCAGTTTATTTTTAAAATCTTCAAGTTTTACAAAAGCATGTGTTTAAAATAGCTCTGCAAGCCCAGTTTGTTCCACAGCAGATCTCCAACACTCTCCAGGAGTTGTATTATCTCACCTAATACAAACCAGCTGGACTGTAGTTTGAGACAGTTGCCTAAGCTCCCTCTCAATATCTAATGCAGACATATGAAGAACATCTGGAAGATAAGTGATCCCAAAGGAACCTAAATTAAAAATCTAATGCAGAGAGAAAAAGTAGTTTCTAGAGATGTTTGTAACTCTTCAGTAACTGCAGAAAAGACCTACAAATACCTAAAAATAGACATCTAATGGCTAGTTGACTAAGATTGGGTAATGAATGTCCTAAAGGACTAGCAAATCCAATAGTCAGCATCTCAAAGTGATAAACAACTCTGCCCATCCAGCAGCTATTGGTTGCCTTTTGCTGGAGTCAGGCAAATTTGATTAATTATAATTAATTCAATAAAAGACTGAGTCCTGCAGCTCATTAATAATTTCAGAACCTGCAGAATAACATGCTTACTGTGCTCAGTACTGCCTGTCCCCATGTTATATATTTAAAACCACTTTGGTTTATCACTGAAGAGCGTAAACAGTTTTCCTTCCGGAAGGTGGTATGATGTGAGATTCTAATTGTTCCTTTTAACTGTGCTTCTGGGGTAGTTGGTTTCTAAGTTCATGTGAAGTTCTTAAGGCTAAAATATTTTGCAATAGTTGTGGGTTATGTTTTAAATGAACACCCTTTACATCTTAAATGGTGTGAAGCAGCACTCATGGAGGAAGAACTTCATGTATTATTCACGTTTTTTGCATTGTATCAAACTGTTTTAAATCAGATGCTAAATTTTACATGAGTATTGATCATAACTTGATATCATCCATTATAAGTAACCTTTTTGTTTGTTCAAACTCCTACATAACTATGGAGAGGGGCAAGAAATGGACATTTAATTAGGTTTAGTAATTTTTCATTATCATTTGAAAGGGATATAGGATGAGCTCAGTTGCCTACAGTCTCTTTAGATGTTGGAAAAGGATATCAGATCATCACTCTCCAGGTCTGTTCCCAAGAAGAAAAGATCATATCCCATTCTATAAAGATATTATTTTATATTTATAGAAGTAAAAGGAAAAGCAAGGACTCCATTGAAAGTTAAAGGCGTTAAATGATTGACATTTGTCTAATTTGTTTTGCTTTACAAAGCGTGTGTTCTTATGTCTTTGGTAACTAATACACGTTCAAATACATTAGACTCATGAATTTATCTTTGTCAGCTCAAAAAATATGACTGAAATATGACTAACAAAAATATCCAAACAGTTGTTACTATTTTGGGAAAATCCGTGGTTCTTCCTTGATTGTAAGTGAAACTCGCTCATTTATAATCAGTGAGTAGATTTAATAAATGTAAATAGTTTTGCAGAATATATCTAGCAAACTCATTTGACAGAAGACTAAAGTCCTATCACAGCAGAGAGTAATTTTTGAAGTAGTGAAGGAAAAAAAGCAGTGAAACATTAAGGCTAAGTCAAAAAAAAAAAAAAATTATTTAGCTTTCAGTGAAATTTGGAGAAAATTATAATCCTAAATCTCATCTAATTTTAGAAATGAAGATATTTTATATCAGAGGCTTTATATGGCTCAGAGCCTTATGTTTTCTCTATTTGAATTTGAACATCAGATGAAACAAATCTTAGTATGGTTTGTAAAATATCAAGCAATTCAAACAGTAAGAACTCTAAAGAAAAAGCTTATATTGTCAAGACTAAAGTATTAGGAGAAAGTCAAATCAATTCAGAAATGAAAAAAATGCCAAAACCTACCTAGGAATCAGCACGTTTGCAACAGTACTTTTCCTCCACAGGGTTTTCAATTCCCTGTGTTCAGTATGTGACCTTATAAAAATGATAACAGGATTCAGCTTCTGAAAAATACACATGCACCTTATCTGTTGTTTTCTTAAGGCAAACACCAGAATTGAGAGATGTGTTAAAAAAAGTCATACAGTGTGCTTTCGGTCGATTGGTAACTTGAGGCAACAGGAAAATATTCTTTTCTTGCTGAATTGTTTATGAGAAGCGATTTTCTTTTCTTTGGCTTTTGAAAAGCATAGGAACTCAGTTTACCTAATGATTTCTCTTAGCTATTAGACTGTGGACTAATTTTTAATAAACTAATGGCTCCTTATACAAGTCTGCTATGAATTTTCAAGGGCAAGACTTAATGGTCTACCACAGTTAATGGCATTCTGTATTACAGTAGTCTCATTGGTTGCTCATAAGGGTGTGTTTCTAATTTCTGCCCGCACACCAGATTTATCCCCTTATCCTTCTCTTGAAATGTGTGCAGGATACTATGAATTTGCACTTGAGTTTTTTTCAGTATTTTCAAAGTTATGTGTGGAACAGAGCAACTTAGACTATGTCTTAGCACATCTATTCTTTTTTTGCTTCCCTCTTCAGTGTGCGATACAAACACTCATCAGCTATCTTTATCATCTCTGCAAATGCTATACGCGTTATTTATTGCAACAGTATTTTCCTTGCTTTTCTTTGGGTGCAAAAGTATTTTTCAACTCGGGAGAAAAGCATGTGTGTGAAAGCAGGTGTAATGAGCAAAACTTCCACACTTTCATTTTTTTATTGAAAGATGCAAGCTTGACTTCTCCCAGGCAGAGGTGAGAATTGAGATTCAGTTCAACCTCCAACTCAACTGGAAGACAGTCACTGTTTTCAGCAAAGTCGGACCCAAAAAACTGCAGCAGCAGTGCATGCACTGCCTGTCCTGGTTTCAACTGGGATAGAGTTAATTTTCTTCCTAGTAACTGGTACAGTGCTGTTTTGGGTTCAGTATGAGAAGAATGTTGATAACACCCTGATGCTTTCAGTTGTTGCTAAGTAATGTTTAGTCTAAAGTCAAGCCCAAAAAGACAAGGAAAGAGAGGAAAGCTGATGGGTGGCAAGAAATGGGGTGAGTGAATTGTCANCTGCATTGTACATCACTTGTATATTCCAATCCTTTTATTATTATTATTATTCTCATTTAATTATTATTATTAGTATTTTCTTCCTTTCTGTCCTGTTAAACTGTTCTTATCGCAACCCACGAATTTTACTTTTTTTGCCCAATTCTCTCCCACATCCCACTGGGGGCAGGGGGAAGTGAGTGAGTGGCTGCATGGTGCTTAGTTTCTGGCTGGGGTTAAACCACGACACTGCCATTTGGCCCTTCACTGGGTTAGGGACAAGGATGCCAAGGTGACTGTATCATGAAAGGATTTGGCATAAAATGAGAAGCTAAGTGCTTATCAGCCTGAGATATTTTTAGGTATCTGCAGGAGCAGAACTGTAGTTTCCTAGGAAAATGACTTATGAACTTGAGATGTCTAGAGAACTAATGTGCTGCTGAGCGTGGTTTTAAGGATTACAATTAAAATACCTAAAAGCAAACTAAGCCACATTTTAAATGCTTTAAGTTCCTTTATGGCTTCCTTTTTTTCATTTCTTTTTTTTTTTTTTTTACACATGGGGAGTTTGGGGAGGAGCAACGAATTTACCTTGGTTCTTTTATAACCTCATTATCTTCTCAGTCAAGCCCACAAAACAGAATAAACCTAACATAATTTTGTTGAATAATTTTGTGTAAGGATGAATTGTTTTAAAATTGTCATTTCTGTTAATATTTCACAAACAGAGAGCAATACTCTTTACAAATTATCAGTCTGTTTCAACTTTGTTAAATCCCTGGCGCATGTAGATAAATGTTTCAAATGTAGGTTTGTTGCCTTTCTTGCATATTGTGGATTTTTCAATATTACAGTTATGTGTATTGTTGAAGGGTAGCAAGCCAGAGTGAATTTGGCTTGCTGCAGTGGGTGATATTTAGGAGTATTTTGGCATAGAGAATTGTTTCAGCTGCTTCACCTTCCGCTGTTTTCCTCAATTCAAGAAAAATTCACAAAATTTGCCCTTGCATATCTTGAATCAGGGAAAAAAATCCTTCTGCCGTACAGTCTGTTGCATTTCGTCAGTGGTTTTCATTCAGTCTGTCCCCTTAACCTTTAGTTAGACTCAGCCATGTCCAGCAAATAACAAGTTCTGAATAATTTGGGAAAGTTACTTAGGATATTACCACCTAATAGAAATTGCCTGGTTTTAAATAATGCATTTTTTGTAAGTGTTTTCCCTGGAATTTTTAGCAAATGTGGAAAAGAAATTAGGCTAAAATTATACTACTAATTACCTGTACCTGTCTCCAAATAAAATAGGAAACAATTAAAAATCTTCCCAGAGATTACATGGCATTAAACAGAAGATAATTAGTACAAAGGTTAGAAGAGGTGATCCCCTTTTTTCAGTTGCCAACCTCAGTGCACAATGGTGCTAAGTTTGAGATGTTTGATGATCAAATACAATGAAATGTTATACCTAATTTTAGCAACAATCCAGTCTCCTAATTAAAAAGTTATTTACAAGTTTTATTACGTTTTTAATAATGATGAAACACAAACAAGCTGTCATATGGATAGGTACCATGCGTAACTAGACAACATACTGGCATAGAAACACAGCTTTGATATTTGAGTGATTTTTCTGACAAGACTGGGGAAGATAGAGTTTCTAAAATAGTAGAAGAAAGAAGGAAAAATAGCAAGGGAAGAAAGAGACTCAGGGTAAACACATACTTCTTTAGATTAAACTTTGCTGTACTGAACCTTATCTGTCTATGTGCTTGTGTATTCCTGTTTGATTTTTGTTGTACTTCTGGGGTTTAGTTTGGTTTTCTTCTAATACAAAACCTGGTATGTTATAACCTCCTTTTCAAGATGCTTTTAAAAATAATTTTAAAGTGATTGAGGGCACATTTTTAGGTCTATAGTTTAGGTGAATCCATTTTCCAAAAAGATAAAGCTGGGACATTTAAAATGATGTGGTATTGTGTACAAGAATTCAATCTGTTTTTAAAATCACTGCATTAGCCTTTGAGAACTCTAAACCAGCACATCAATACTACTAGTAAAAGACAATCATTTTTTTCAGAGCTTTGTACGTTTTAGGCAGGCTAAATGCAGTAATTAATATTTGGTCTTGTTTTACATTGACTGACCAACGTTATTTGAGGGCCTCCGTGATGCTAATGGCTGCTACAAGTTCTGATGCAGAACATCAAGCAGTCAATCAGCTGGAATGATAGCTTGCGACCTTCTGTCAGGGAAAGAAATGTAATAGAAGGACAAAATTAATTGGGGAGACTGGACAAAATTAATTGGGGAGACTGTCATCCTTCTAGCTCATACAAGGCTCAGTAAAAAAAAAAAAAATTGTTGTCGTTGTCAGTGTGGTTAAGTGAGTTGTATTCCTACCTTCCCCTTCCCCATACTGTAGTTTGCATAGCTCTGTCTTTAGTACCCTGGTGTCCTGATTACTGCTGGAATTTTAAACACCAATTTTATAATTCCTTTTAGAAATGAATGCATACAACAAGCTTTCTCTTAACCTAAATGAAGATCAAACATTTCAGTGCCCAGGTGGTGTTTTCGTTTATTATTTAATATTTCTATTACCTGTATGTTTGTATGTACAGCAATGTGCATATACTATATACATACTTGTTTAGTCAGGCTTGCTATTAGTTATTAAGCTTTGTTAAAAGAACCATGTGGATATGATGACCTTCCTTGTGTTCAATCTTTGGCCTGAACTTTGACTTTTGCAGAATATTTTTGTACTGTTTATAAATATATCTGTGTCTGCATTCACTGGGTACAACCTAAATAGATACAAAATCCAGGAATGTTTTCTTAAAACAAGATACTCTCTTACAAATTCCCAACATCTTTTGTTTGCCTCTCCAGGTTTTCAGTTCTAAGGAATTATTATAATTCCCACAGGTAGCACTATCAGCTTGGAACTATAATTAATAAATTGCCCCAGCAATGAATAAGGGGGTTTTTTTCTGATTTTTTTTTTCCTCTCTTTTTGACATGTTGAGTAGCATTTCGGATTTTCTGTCCACAATCACAGTATTTTTTTTTCTTATTTCTATTTTGAACTGCTCTCAGGTTTTATGGCAGCTACTTTGCTCCGGCTCAGAAAAATTTCAGTGTCTCTATAGAGGTCAAATCTGTTGGTTATTATTTCTCTATGAAGTACAGGGATCCCAAAGCTATGACTGACTGCATTAGCTCTAGAACTGGAAAACCTCGTCAGTCTATGTCCAAGTTAATGAATGCGGGTGAAGCAGTATTGTGCCATGACAAGAAGTGCTATCAGCACAGTCAGAGCTTGTCTTGATGGGTAAGAAAGGCCTTCTACATTTCTTTCTCCTCCTCATCCACATCAGTTCCAAGCTAGCTGCTGTCATCAGATTGTCCTGATTTGTTTAAGAATTTATCAATAAGAAAAACAACAATGTTCAAAATGAACTGAAAGTTGTGACTTCACGTACTATAGGCCTTATGGACAGTTTATTTTTGTTCATTCTGTCTTTCTAGCTAGCGTGAAGACCAAATAAGTGGTAACAGCATACTTTGTAATTGTAAAGTGATTGCCTAGTAAGTGATCCTTGACTGCAAGCAATATTTTGGTTTAATTCCAAATGGAAGAAATATATCAAAATGTATAGTAAAATAATTATCATATTCAGAGGCTTCCCAACAATCATGTCTTTAGCCAGACACTGCCAGAGAAAGGAATTTGGACATACCACGGATATGTGGGATGCTTCACCCAGAAAAAAGGAGAAAGCTTGGCCCATGGAAAAACTGGAAGGTGGTAAGGGCCCAGTTGCCATTTCCATTGGAGCAGAGTTGGATCAAACTGACAGAAAAAATACATTTGAATATATTATCTTTGGAAAACAGGCTGGATCATTATGACTTGAATATCCTACCGTAGATCTAATATGATTCTTTAATAGACAGTGGCATATTTTGTTCTGACTACTGGTTCCATTGCCAGGTATTCACTTTCCATCTCCTGAATGTGGTTTATACCCCGACACTCTGAGTTTAAGAACTCTTGAGACATGCTGTCTCAACCATTCAACCTGTTCAGTATCCAGGCCTTCATTTCGCCTTTGTTAGAATCAAAGTTGCAAGGAACGTCCTTAAAACACACAGACAGACAAACCAAACCAACCAAAAGCCAAAGTAATGCCTGCAAATTCTCCAGCATCTCTAAACTGAGTTATATAGGATTACTGTAATTTTATACATATTTATATATATATATATGTATGTGTGTATAAGTACATGAGAGATAGATAGCATCAGAAATCAGGCAGCCGTGAAGCTGAAGACAGGTGCCATTGCTCGCTCCAAGAGGTAGCGTAGAGTGCACCACACCTGCACTCTGCAATTATTTGAACAACTTGTGAGGTTACATATAGACAAAATAGTGTGGTGCAATTCTCAGTGACGAGTTGTCCCGAACCAGTGTCGGGGAAGGTTTCGATATGATCCCAAGAGTGAGATTAAGACACAACCGAGGTCAAATGCCGTATACCTAAAAGAGTGTTTATTCTCAAATGTGTCAAAAGTAGAAAATAGTAGCGATAGGATAGAATGGAAGAAAAAGGCAGAAATCAAGCAAGCAGTTGGGATAGAGTTGCAGGAATAGTCACCACCATGGATCCAGCAGCGTTCCATTGGTGCTCAGTCTTCAATTCTTCTGTGATGGGTGCACCCCATGGCTTGTCTCCACGTTTTTTTATAGGGCATAGTCCAATGCATGCACACGCGTACTGTTCATGCACTGTCCACGTGCTGCAGGTTTTGTCTATCACACGACCTTCACGTGATCAACACCAGAAACCAGTAGTTATCTCAAAGACTCCAGTTTCCATGCCAATAGTAGTGTCCCCATTCCTGCATGCTGCGTTGGCTTCAGCCCGATCTCCTCCCCTGGATGCCTCAGTGGCCATATTGGCCAAAGGAGTATCTTGCTTAACAAGGCATCCCAGAGACAAATGGCATGAGATAAACAGTTCACAGTTCAATCTCTCACAGCAAACAATCTTTGAGACAAATGGCTCCAGATGCCAATTCAGTCTCTCACACCAGTGCAGTATTTTACTAACTTAACTTATATACCAAAGGATATGCTCCCTCCTGTTTAAAGCATGTCTATATGAAGCTTCAACATAACACACATAGTCCTTACTGACTGTTTCTTGATATTTTGTTGTGCGGTTCTCACTTAAACCAGAAACATTTATAGTTACCATCTCAATGAACCTAAATTAGAATTAATTCTGAAATTTGCAGATTACTGTCACTGCACAAGTAAGACAGGCCTTGCTTATACTAATTTTAACAAGAGTCGATCACAGTGTGACAGTGGTAGGGTGTTTTTTTGTGTGTCTTTTTTTTTTTTTTTTAAACCATGACTGTTACCTCTGGACCTTTTGTGGTACCAGCCAAAAGGTGCGTCATGCCAGTGTGTACTGATCACATGGGTCAGCATGCTGTGGCCTTCACCTGACACACTTGCTGGCATCCCTGCTTACCATTCCTACCACTCTTACCTGTGGTTTGCTTCATATGTGAAAATTAATATATGCTGTTGATGCAACAACAAAAAAAGAATTCGGGCTGTTCTTTTTCTTCCACTGTAAATGTTGGCACAGCAAAAATAAAATTGGGGAAGCATAACAAATGCTTTTACCGTTGATATAAGAGAAAGTAACTTCTCATGAAAAGACAAGATGCGGAGCAGAAGGCTGGATAGTAAGGCCACACTTTTAAAAGTCTTCTAAAATGTAAGCAGGCTTTTAAAATACAACAATAAAAATTGTTTCCAATTCCATGAACCTTGTACAATGCTTCAAGTTCATTTACAGAAATATTTGTTCATTGTATGTTTCAAAACTGTATCAACTTAAAATTGTATGCTATTTTGCAAACATCTGCATAAGCAATTTTTACTTAAACAAAAAAATTAAAAATTCATACAGTAGTATAGCCAGTCAGTTTAACTGAAGTTTATAGCTTCTGACAGAAAAAAAAGGCAAAGATGTTGCTGGCCGAGGATAAAGGTAGATCAAAGAAGCATGGCTAAGACCGTTAATCTGCACATAGCACTTCAATCTAGAAGGTGCAGTTTCTTTTTCCAAAATATCACATTTACCCAGTTGAAGTTTTTAAAGAAATAAATAATATGCAAATCTGCATAATATATTTTTGTAACAAATTACTGTATTTTTAGAGTACCTGCTTTTAAATTCTGTTTCCCATTTCTGTTCTTCTAAACATCATTTATTTAACAAAAGAAGCTCACATAATGATCTTGGTATAATCTTTGAAGTTGACATATCTTCTTACCCTCTAATGCAACATAATATTCTCTTTATCACCTATTCTCTTTTTCACAGTCAAACTCACTGCAGTTTTGTTTTATGCAGAAATCAGTCAGCAATATGACTTGCAATGCACTCTGGAAAACTTTTAGTGATCATAACAAAAAGCAAGAGATCAATGGGCAGTCTCACAGATTACTTCAAAGAAACAGGGTGTGCAAACTGAGTCTGTAAAAGCTGAGCCTTCCCAAACCACAGGGGTTTGTATTAAACAAAACGAATCGGTTCTAAAGTTCAGCACTGATTAGCACAGATGTCTGTGTTAGTAAGGCACTGCCTTACAAAAAGGTCTTCAGGAGTTTTTCTTTGGGAAGTGACATATAGATCTTGCTGTTATTTCTCATGAGGCATACAATGAAATGTTTTAGAATAACAGCAGAAACAGTCCCAGAAAATAAAGTTCAGAGGCAGAGTGTGATCAGAAATCATTCTGATTAGGGATGCATGTAGGGCTGGATGCAGGTTTTCCTTAAGGCATCAATAGTAATACAAAATTTAACATCTAAGTCGTCACCTATTTGGTATTCCTTTAAAAGAGCACTGTGGCTGGCTTTCAGGAAACTTTGCTGATCACAGATCACCAACTAAGTCATCTTTGGATGGAAAAAAGGAAGATTCAAAGACAAAACTCATAATAGGGACCTCTAACACTCCCAAAACATATGAATGCCTTATGGTGGATGGGATCCTAGCAGTTGGTACAATATAGTTGTTTATGATATGAATTAATGCACAAGAAAGAATAGTTTAGGTAGATAATAAAGACAGAAAGCAACTTTGAAGTTTCTGAATGTTTATCTCAAAAGTCTACTTCTGAAGGAAACTTTTCAATTTCTTGTTATCTAAGTTTTAGCAAATGTTTATAATTTGTATAAATTGTAGCCTGAGTTTTACCACCATTACCTAAGTTCATTTAGATAAAAACTCATAAATAGTGTTAGAGCATTCTTAAATATGATGGGTCTATTTATGTGTTTCTAGAAGTTTCATATGAGGATGGGTAGAGTAGAAAAAGGAGGGATTGGGCACAGAGAAACATTCTGTTCTGAGTCAAAGGTTACCCATTTCTCCATGTTCTGCATGATGTGATTGGTGCATCTGCACTTTAGTAGCCATAATTTGTTTAGTGATGAATGTAAGAACAACTGTAGGAGAACAGATGGTGCCCTTATTCGTCTGGATTTTCTTCCTACCAAGATTTTCTTTATCTCCTGCAGCAGATTCTGTTGCTCATCTCATTTCCATCTTGAATCACTGAATCATATTCAGCAACTCTAAAACTTACATTACATTTAATTCAAGACACAACATGGAAACATTTTCAGTATAAAAGTAAAAAAAAAAAAATCACTATTACTTCTGCAATCTCTTAAGGTTTTTTATGGATTTACCTTAGTGATTTTAATATTTTCTTCATCTACTGACTTCTAAATTACTTCAAAATTAAATTACTAAATTTAGTACTTATATCTGTTGGCAAACAGTGTGCAACTCCCAGCATCATTCATATCTTTACTCGGTTTTCCCTGCTGTTTCAAAACTTTGTTCAACTGAATTGTAGCTGTAGCTTAAATGGAAATGTTGAAGATATTCTAGTTCAAAAGAACAGCTCTGAACTCTGATTATTTAAAAATCTCAGTCTCCTAAAGGTCAAGAACATATGGTGATTCACCCATGATAATTTTTGTTAAAAATGAGTTTAATTTAATGAGTCAATGAAATTAAAGATTTCCTTTTCTGGCAGCTGGCCCTTTCAAAATTCAAGGTCAATGCACAGCATTGACGTAATTGCACAGCCAGTCATTCCGTGTTTTACAGGTGTTGGTCATGTTGAAAATAAACACACTAACTATGTATTTTTAACGTGTAGCAGAAGTCATATTAAAAAGCAAGCTCAAAGAAAGACATAGGCATATTCAGTCATTTTTGGGATATAATTGAGCCATCAAGTCTTTCTACTTTGAGGAAATCACATTTACCTTACTGTTACTATGTGCATCTATTCAAATGCTGTGCTGTACCTTCTTGTTCATTAACTGCTTGACACCGTTAAGATTTAAATGATTGCTCAGGATTAATAACTCAGCATTCAGCTGCAATACTTTCGGGGCATCAACAACAAGATTCAGAACTCAAATCCCAAACCCTCCAAACAGCATTTAATTTGATAAATCCTGGTGTTATAGTGTGAAAGGAAAACTCTAATAGCACTAATGCAATCAAAAGAAGGGGAAGAAACTAATACAGAGAAATGAGGAAACCAGGAAATCCAAACTTTACTTAGTTTAGAATCTAAAGGTCACAGGAATAGTATGATTTCTAGAGTTGATGTGCTGCCAAGTGCCTGAGAAAAAAAACCCACCAACCAACCCAAAACCTGAGATTAAAGAAAAAAAAAAAAAAAAAATTAAAATTCAGCACTCCTGAAGGATGCAGCAGAGTTGCCCTGAGGTAGCTCTGCCACACTCAGAAGGAATTTATGTCATATAAATGTCTTGCAATGCAGGCCAGCTCTGTTATGTGCCATATCCTTCTAATCGCATCAACAAGACTGGCTTCTCAAGCTGCATAAATGGTGGGCAAGCACACCATGTGAAATTAAAGCCAATGGCAAAATTATATTATGGCCTAGATTTCACTCACCTGCATGTAAGGGAGATATCCATAATGAGAAAGATGATTGTATCCTTTTCTCCTTTGTGCAAAAGGGCTTTTCGTTACTTGTAAAAGTTTCCATGCGTAGATAAAATACATCCTAGGAGGTATCTCCACAAAATCTTGGACAGAACTGGAAGTGGGGAGCTCTCCTGGACTGATTTAAATAACTTACAGTATCATCTTCCAGAGGGAAAAAAAAAATAGGTCTCTATTAAAGTGTATTGTCTGACCTTTTTTTATATATAGCGGCACATAAATCCTTTCCTGAAAAGAACTCGTGGAAATAAAAACAAAAGAGATTGGTCTGGAACCAACAAAAAAAGAAAAATGTAAACTTGAAAAGAAAAGAGCTTTTCCTACAATGTTTCCTCTAAAGCAAATAAAATCAAAGTTGGTTGTTTGCTTGTTTGTTTTTTTCTCAGCTGGTTACTTTTGTTTGTAAATAAGATGTCATTTTTAACTAGGAAAATATAAATACTGAATTTAGTGATAACAGCTGTCACTTTCATCTGATATTTATCTTGTGAGCCATTCTGCTCACTACTATAGTTATCTATGCTTAGTTAATGTGGTTTTCATTCATGTATTTTAGGTGCATAATGTCAGAAAAGATTGATGAATATATTTTTCAGATTTGTTAATGAAAAAAATCTATTTCTTATTGGGGGGGTGATGGTGGTGGTGGTGTCAGCTCTTTCAGCCCACTGAGAGAATTTAGTCTTTATTCTTACAGGCAAGGGCCAGGATATTGACTATGTTCACCTTTTTCATCTAAGTGCCTCAGAGCGGGTGGACTGAGTTTAGAATTTGGCTCTTCAATATTCTGTGCTAACAGAAAAGCATATTAAGTCCAGTGGAACATTATTTTATTAGTTGTCCTTTGCTGCTCTTTCTAGAGTTAAACTTTTGAGCACAGACATATCCAGGTATACTCCGATTATTCACTTTGGGTTACTAGCTGAAGGATACATAGGGGTTCTTCATTCCCATAGGCAGCTGACAGGGCAGAGGAATAGTGGTGCACTTGGGGTTTTAGCCTAAAAAAGAGTATGCCTGACATGCAGAACTAGCCCTGGGGAGTGAGGCATGCTTCCTGTCCTGACAGTTTAGACACCTCTTTTGTAACAAATGGAGACTGACCATATAATGTACAGCAAGGACTTGGTATTGAATTTGGCTCCAGCTTCCAATGTATTTCAACATTATTAAAAAAATTTATATAATCCAATGTATATTTTATTAATATATCCTTTATTTGGAAACTGGGCTTTTCAAAGAAATAATATGCTTTATTGAGCTTTAGAGCTATGTAGAAGTCTCAGATGAACTGTGTGAATTATCTCTGTAGTAACCCATTGAGCATTTCCCTTACGGAGAATCTTTGATCCCATCCATATTATATTAACACTACGCAACCATCTGAACTGTCAGAGTCGTACAATCTAATAAGTACTAAAGTCTCTGGATAAAATTTTGTCGGGAAAGAGATGTTGTTAAAAATCACAACCTTTTCATCTTTGCATGAGTTATATTCCTTTAGCTCTAGGTATTTCACAATAGTTTATATTTTGATGAGGAAGTCTGGGACGATATTTGTATTTGGCAAAAATATCTGCTTTGCACTTTGTAGCAACACTGGACACATTTCACAATGAGTGACTCACATTTCACTCATTCTTATTTCTTAGGGTTTAGCCAAAAGGTATTATCCTTTTCCAAACCACTGCAATGACAGTTTATATTTTATGAATAGCCATAACTAGAACTATCCCCAAAGCCTGGGGTTTTTTTGTTCTTGATGGTGGGTTTTTGTGGGTTTTGTTTTGTTTTGTTTTTGTTCTAATTGCTATGATTTACCTTTCTGGGTGAAAGAATCATCGGTGTGGATAGAGTCCCATAACATCTATTTGTCTCCCACAGAATGCCTTTCCTAAGATTTCTCACTGTGATATAAAATATCCTGGGGTTCTGGCTCATGTGAAATGAATGGCTGCATCTGTTTTTATTACGTAGTGTAAGAAGTAAGTCCTTGTTGTCAAGCCAAGTGATGCAGGTGGGCTTGGCCTTCCACATTGTCTATGACAGCAGACCCTGGAATTCACGGTATTTTGCACCTGATTGTCTCCAACGCAGTTTGAATACAAGCTAACATGTATGCAGCATGATTGATCAGAGGATTAGGATCAGCAGTAAAACAGCAAGTGAATCAACTTGGTAAAATATATGCACAGATGATACCACAAGTCTGAGCTTCACTTTAATCTAGCTGGAGCATCCACTGCCACAGCAGTGGTACTAGAGTTGCAAATGCTATCACTGGGATTATGACAGACCAGTTCTTCCAGGCTCATTCTTATCTAGGCAGGGTCAATCAGACTCTAATCCCTAGTTAAAAAAAGAAGCGCTCCTAGGAATATATTGAAGAGTTATGAGATCTGCAATATATAATTAATTCATAGATTTTCTTTAGAACGTGCAAACTTTATTCATTAGCAACACAGCTCTACACTCTGCAGGTACATACAGCACACTTCTGTACCACATAAGGGGTTGGAGTGTAATTTTGTATTTCAAAGTAATTTAAGCAGGGTCACGGAATTTGGTAGTTTCACACTTACAAAGGCAGCTAACAGCCTTGCAAAAGAATCTCATTGGCAAAACAATTGATTTCTAACTTCTTCCTGAGCAGAGAACCTTCACTGCCTAGATCATGTACAATAAAACTGACATCTGAGGGTAGAGCAAAAATATACTCAGCTTTCCTAATCCCTTGGAGGCTTCGGAAATTACTGTCTGAAAACTATAATGAGAATGGGATAATTTGTGACATTTCCCTCTGCTGTTAGAAGGTATTGATTTTATGACATTTTCATTTCTTATTATGTATTACGAGCATGAGACATCAGAATGTTAATATCAGGTGCATAGAATAAACAAGGATAGTGCCAGGTAGTACTTTATTTATTTCAATTATTCTTCAGTTTTATGCTGTAGCTATTTTACCAAATCCCTGCAGGCTGTTAGCAGATAAACAATCATTCATAAGCTCTGAGAATTCAGAATTAGAGAAGGCAGCCCATACATAAACTTATTTCTTCCATGAAGTCTACCAGCCAGGTAAGATAACTTAACTTAGCCTCACCATGCTGAGTTTTGACCTCCCTTTATTTACCTAATACATTAAATTTTTCGGCCACATTGTCTGTCTAATTTAGACTGTCAGTGCCTTGAGGTAGTTGTCATCTTCCTTCCGACATATGAGGGACCTGCTGAAA
Organism: Pandion haliaetus; assembly: GCA_013401275.1. Taxonomy (NCBI): domain Eukaryota; kingdom Metazoa; phylum Chordata; class Aves; order Accipitriformes; family Pandionidae; genus Pandion; species Pandion haliaetus. The sequence goes on along the minus strand of VYZV01027855.1, from coordinate 4,643 downwards.
ATACTGATTTATTCACAATAGGTCCAATACTGTCACTTGTATTTAGCCCTGCTGTATCTTACTTGTCAGGCCTTTGTGAAGAGTAAGTTCCCTCTTCTAGTGTTAAAACCACCAAGACAAGGTTATGGAGAAGACTATCTCATGAAGACTGTCTTGAAATTGTTGACATGTTGACCTCTTAGCTGTGGAATAATACAGTCCTGTAAGTAGCTTTGCTAACAGTTGTGTCTGGGATCACTGAAAAACATACCTGGCTTTTGGTTTTCTGGATAATTCTCTGTGTACCTCTCCCCTCTATTCTTTGCATATTCATCCCACTCTGTTCATCACATCACGCATGATCAGTTCCACCCAAGGAGCAAGCAAGGGCTGCAGATTCAGAAGTTCTGGCAAAAACCTTGGGAGGTTGTGCTGCATACTGGCAAAAAGAGAAACGGAATGAATGAAATGCCTGCAGAGAAATGCACTGCCCAGGCTGAACAATGGTAACACAATTACATTCTAAGTAAATGTATGGCAATAGGATACTCATCATATGCAAGGTGCAATTTTCTAGAATCATGTTTTTCTGCAAGTCTGTACATAGGAGAACTATTTCAGATATTTATATAGCAAGAGACAGTTGCATCGTAAGTTGGTTAAAAAAAATGTGGATACTTGCAGTGATCCTGGCCAAAAGATTGTTGCACAGGGAGGAGTTAGTGATCCATGGTACACAAGCCCAGGCCTGTTCGGTGCCGTGCTGCACATCCCGCCTGGCCTTCAGGCATGCGTTGTAGCGCATGAATCCCTCGGGCGCAGGGGAAACTCAGCCATCTCTTTGTAATGGAGCAACCTGCCAGCAGCTCCCACTCGATACTGGTGCTTACACCACCTGCGTGGCCTTGCCTTTATCTAACAGTGCGGCAAGAAGTTTTCATGACAACATCATTTCTGTTTGACTATAGAAATGACAACCGGAGTTTTTTCCTTGTCAGAGAATCCTATAATAGCTTGAAACACTGAAAGGGGAGAATCTCTGCTGTGGACGGGCTCTGTGTGGCATGTTGCAAGTCGGTCAGAGTCCTGTTCAATGCTACACTGCTCGGGGCTCCCAGCATCTAAAGAGGCGTGAGATTATCTATGCTATTCTGTTCTTGCAGTGTTAGCTCTAATAAATAGCATTACAGACCCTGGGTGCCTTTCTTAGTGGGTTCACAACAAACCAGCACCTTCCAGTGCAAAACAAAACATGAAAATAGGAAGGTATCTGTTACTACCTTAATGCTTAGCCCCAGAATAAAGCTCCACCTATAACTTTGATCACCAGCATTGAAGAGAATACTAACACAGCTGCTGAACTATGGAAGGACTAGTCCACTTGTTTCTCAACTCAGCTGCACAGAGGAATAGGATTTCTAGTCCTTCTTGAACAATGTCTGCATGTGATCAGGCTCTGGTTACGAACATGGCCATGGAGAGGGGTGGAAAGGACAAATATTGTCCTCGGTGAAGTACAGTTGGTTACATTCCACTAGATTTTATGCCTTTAATATTCCCATATGACTTTCTGAAGAGGAGGAGGTGTTAAAAAAAAAAAAAAAAGATTGAATAGGATCTAATACATCTCTCTGCCCTTTCAGGACTTCAAGAGATATTTATCTGCCAGATTCACTGCAGAAAATAGAGAACAGAAGCAATGAATAGACAGTCCCACTTTTTCAACTGCCAAGTAAGAGTTGATCCACGGGCATTTTTGGTTTCTTTTCCCATTCAAAGAAGATTGCTTCTCCATTAAAACATTGATATAGAGGATTACCTTTAATCAGCATGCCTTTAAAAATAGAAAATAAGTCTACATATTAAACATGAAAAAAAACCCCAGTAATCATGAAGATGCTAAAGATGCATCTTGCATTCTGATGTTGTATTGAATCTATATAATTGTTTCCATGCATACTCGTAAATATACTTTATACATATTTATACATGCACATATATGGCACAAAGACATTATATGCAAAAGTTAAAACAGAAAAAAAAAAAACACCAAACTTTGAGTAATTTCATGTGTTTTACAAAGATCTGAACTTAAGCATAATTAATGTAGAGTTATCTCCATAGTAGCTGCAATGATCTGTAGACCAAGTAACCTCAATTTCAGAAAGTATAACTTAGCCCTAAAATATATCGAATGTTTTCTAGAGAAAATGTTGGCCTAGCAGAGGACTGTAGACACAGCTACAAGCAATAACAGGTACATAAATCGGAAGAATTCAAAATGAACTTCAGATGTATGGTAGCTCTGGCACATACCTCAGTCATGTTTTACATTTTAATTTCTCCTTGTTTATGAACAGTGTTAATTTAGTGTTGGATTAAATCACTACATGCTGTCCAAATATTCTAATAGGCAAATAAGGAGGAGACATCATAAGAATTTGACTTCCTTGTAAACTAAATCAAGGCAGCCCATTAGAGTCAATTTTTTCCCTGATACAATAATAGTAGTACATTCGAATCTAACCATTTCATGCCATGGATGTCTTTAACTTAGCAACTATCTAATGGCAGACATATTATCATCTATAATTCTTTCAGGCTTACAAAATGCTTCCACTCATTTTAACATGAAAAAGTTACGGGAAGGAACAGATCACCTATCTGAAACCACTCAAAGCTTCCTGACCAAAATAGAGGCACACTTTACAGTGTCTGAATCATCTCACCATCACTGTGGTTGTATACAATCTAAGAGAAGAAATATGCTTTCTCCTTGGCCATCTGCATTTAAATTGATACATTATAAGAAAAAACAGAAGTTGACCTGGGAAACAAAAATTTTATTCTATAGTTGATGTGGATATAACGGATTTTAAGTTTGGTTTTGTTTTGGTTTGGGTTTTTTTTTTTGTAAGTTCACTGTAGGGGAATTCATAGCACATGGATAATATTGTACAAAAATAAGAACTAAGGTATAAGGGAAAAGAAATTGTTATTTTTATGCCTTGTGAAGTTGACTAAGTTGCAGATATTGTACGTGAACGAGATTTGTATCAAATTTATATAGAGCTTTCTCACAGAATGATGTAGTGAAGAGAAGGGAAAAACAATATCATAGTAAGGTCAGAGGATGAGAGAATAACTGAGTTGTCCAGAAAATAAAGCCACACTGGGATCTCAAAAACTGGGATATCGTTCCTCTAGGTAATCAAAAACATTCAAAATACTGTTCAAAATGTCTCTCTCCCTTGTGAGGACTTTAAATGAGCCAAGCTTACTTTGTCTGAAGTAATGCTTTTATAAAGAAAATATTACAGCCAGGGAAAAGTTTTCCTTGTATCCCTTAACGACAAAGTCTGAAAATACAATGTTATTATTGAAATTCTTTTTATGTGTACTTCAGAAACAAAATAATTTTGGGTTTCTTTAAAGAAACACAGATTTTGTAAATTTCATCTGATTTATACACTGTAATCATATTTATATAATAAATTTTCTAGTTTGTAACAACAGCTTTATAAATATTTTATTCAGTTCTTTTTCAACATAAATACTTCCATTTCTGGAGGTCACAATCTGATCTGAGTGCAAATAGCTTTAAGCAGCAGGGGTCCAAGCCTAGATATTTATTCAGATTTGGACCCAACTACTAAAGTAAAATATTTAAAAGCTCATATACAGTACAGTGTTCATGCAGTTATGGAGCTGGAGAACAAAAGTGATCAAACATACACATATTCCACATTCCACATTCAGAAAGAGACACAGAGAGAAAAAGAAGGAAAGAGAGAAAGAAGGAAAGAAAGCAAAAGAAGAAAGAGTAAAGAGAATGATTACGTGCATTTCTTAGCTTGCATTTCTCTCTAATATGACAGTGCTCAGTTCATGCTCATCTTGCACACACTCAGAAAGACATATTTATGAGTTCTCATAATTTTAGTCTTAAACAGTTGTCTTCTTCCTACATGGAGAGTGTAAGTGTACTCTTTTGGGGCTGGCACCAATCCTTGCATATTCAAGTGTTTGCCTGCATATCCCTCCACATTCTCTCCACAGACCTTTGTTAGTGGCAGAAATCTCAACGAAAATAACATTATTGAGAGTTTCATTAAGATAAGTTAGCAGGACTGTGAGGGGATGAGGGGAGAAGAAAGGTGAGGTTAGTTATCATTCCAGTGGAAAAAGACATAGTGGGAATTCTTACTCCTTGGCCAGTGCAGAAGCAGCTTGGAACTGCCCATTGATGAGAAAACCATTGATCAATCAATGCACCCTTTGCATTGATTGATATTGCAGCAATCCAAGCATCAATCAACCAAATGTATCAAAAACTAGGCTGATTTTCAGATCCTTGACCTCTTGTTTCTCTTTCTGAGTCTCATTTTAAATGCAGCCTTAATACATATTGGTATTTACA